>VWZE01016048.1:142989-164115 GCA_013396675.1 Eubucco bourcierii
GATTCGAGGAGAGGAGATTCGAGGAGAGGAGATTCGAGGAGAGGAGAGGAGATTAGAGGAGAGGAGAGGAGAGGAGAGGAGAGGAGAGGAGAGGAGTCAGTCAAATAGCTTCATGCAGTTCGCCATTTACCATCAAGGAGGACCAGACAGTAGCAGTTAGGAAAATAAATAAATGTGTTTATTATTTTCCATGTTTTGCCTCGTGATGGAGATGTGGGGACAGGTTGTGAACAACAGGTGCAGGTTTTCTGTAAAAGACCATAAAGATAATTTTTTAAAAAAAATTCTTGTTTTTACTGCTTACAGACCTAATCACAACTCTCTTGAACTTACTTTTGTACTTAATGTAGGAATATGTTTTATGTTAATTTATTTGAGCAGAGATGAAGGAGATGAGGAGAGATTTTACAACGAATTAAACTCTGGCGCTCTGCATTCACAGATGACATAGCAAACCAGGTTATCACAGGGTAACAGATCTTCCTACAACATGCTGGCAATTCATGTGTGCTTTATATTTCCCTTGCAAAACAGGATGTACTTTATGCAAGCATAGCTTCTTCTGTGAGGACTGGTCGAGTTAACTCAGATTACCTTTCCTTTTCTGCCTGCAATCTACACATACGTTAGCAGGGAGTTACAGATCAGCAGATGCATATCAAATTCCTATCCTGTTGTAGTGCTTCTGTATTTGAGCTCTTGATTGTTACTTGGTATCCCAGGCAAGCCAATGTTTGCTTCTCTGGTAGGCCTGACTGGACTATTTCTAAAATTGTCAGCTGTCATTGACTTGAATGGGTTGAAAATTCAAGCTAAAAATGTCTCTTTATGTAAATAAGCAACATATTTTGTATTCTTAGCTAGCATCCTCTAGCAAAATCTGAATGTGTTTGTGAACAACCCATCATTATATCTTAAAAAAAAAATAATCTCAACATTTGTTTGTTTATGTAACATTTGTTTTAACTCTGTGAATTGTTTATGCTTGGTGGAAAGTGATTGCAACGTCTTAATGATTTTGGATTATTCTGGGGACATCTGTAACAGTGCTGACTCTTGATTCTTCTGTACTTGCACACACAAGTCACTCTGCATTTCTGCCTTCCTTGGAACAGGGTTACAATTATTAATCTTGATGTGATATCTGATGCTTGTATTTGAAAGCAGCAGAATTTCCAGGGCTGTTATTATAGGCATATGAGTCACATCCCATCTTGATGGTTTTTGTTTATCCCACTTGCTGTGGGTAACATTTGTGGTAAGCTTTTCCATACAATGATAATAGCTGCATGGCATTCTTTGTGAACAAAACATTGTACATATATTAGCTAACTAGCCTTTGTATAACCTATGTATTGTGAGTAAATGTGTTAGAACTCTCAAAGGTGAAAGTAGGAGAGAGTGGGAGGAAAAGGGTGGCTCTCTTCCTCCACTAAGAGCAAGAAAAAATTTTCATCCTCTTTCAGATTTAAGTGTGATGCAACTTTTTCTATTTTCCTCCCCTCGAGCCTGACCTTGTTCTTGTTTTACAGGGAAAATAGCTGTAAGGGAAGAAGGGAACTAGACAGGCACTGTACAACCACTTTCTGTTAAGAACGTGTTCAGACCAGGTGAGTTCACCTCTGCATCTGTTGCACTGCATCTACCCACACCCTGTGGATGTAGCTCTGTTCCTGTCAGAGTGCTTTTAGTCCAGGTTACCTTGCTTTGTCTTGTTTTCTTGGGGGGTTAAGTACACTGTCATAGATCCAAGTGTCAGAAGGAAAATGAATGAATTCACATTTGACTTCTGGAACATATCCACAATTAACTGAAAGAGAATCTTAGAAGCTGTATATAAAACTATATCGTGTTTTGAGTATACAGTGGACTGATCTTTTTTCCTCTGTACAAATAGATTGTCTGCAGTAAACCTGTCCAGCTGCAGGTCTCAGTGGGTAACCCCTGGTCCAACACATCAGGAGGATAGATCTTATGTTTTCAGCTTAGGGTATGAGAGGGATTTATGTTCCTTGTATCCTAAATGTATATGGAAACAAAGAGAAAAATTCATCTTTTCTTTCTCTGATGTTTAAAATTGCTCCTACTGGCCAAGGTGATACAAACACAGGGTAGGTAGGACACTTGAAAAGATGCATTGACATGAGTATGACTCCTTATATGTTTAAATATCAGTGTGCTCTGATGGTCAGAAGGCAATGGATGTGTGATGGTTTGGGAGTTCCCCATCCTCCCACACTTTGTAAAATCACCCAGACTAGACTTAGCCAGCTGGAAGTTAAGGGCTGAAGCTCTATTTACAGCTTAGCACAATGTACAAGCAGAGATACACACAATAGACAGGAAGAGTTACAGAAATATACAAGTTAAAGGCAATACAGAAATATACGAGTTAAAGAAACACAACTCCTCTCCCAGAAATCAGAGAATCCAGGAGGGACTCCCAACCACCCTTCTGCCTTCTCCCCACCCCTCTACCTTACCCCAGAGTTTGTCTTACGCACAAGGTGAGTTTGGAGGATCAGCTGGAGGGGTTAGAAGGAAAGTGGTTAGTGAGGTTACTTGGCAGAGAGGAGAAGGCAAGAAGCCAGAGAGCTCAAGACTCTCCAAAGCCCAAGTGTCTTATCTATGTTTTGTGTTCTTATTCTTATCCATCTCAGCAAGCCTATGACTGAAGCAGACATCACCATTGTTTTCCTTTCACAGCCTATAATATGATTTTCTCCATTACAATATTCCAATTAGCCTCAAACCAGCACAGGATGAATTACATGAAGGTCAGAGAGGGAGGACAACCTTCCACAGTCATGCATTTCTCTGTTTTCTTGTTCTTAGTAGGCTGCAGCCTGTAGCAGCTGAAAATGAGCAAAACAACTGCTCCACAAGGCAGAGATGTTGGGTCAGGAATTGCTGTATCTATATCTATGTAGCTGTGCCAAACATAGAGAAATATCAAGAAGCTGTTATGTGATACATTTCAAATGATCAACAAGGCGGATGCTGCAGTCACAAAATTCCTACTTATGATCAATCAGCTCTCCAATATGCAAACATCCAATTACAATGGAAAGCACATGCCAATAAGCAAGGCTTGTCAGATTTTCCATTCATCTTAGGCTTATGGTTCATTGCTGTGTGCTGGACCTTTATCTGCTGTATCTTATCCTTTTCCCATTGTAATCAACCAAGTTATTTTTTTGTTTTCTGATGTTGAGTAGGTCATTCAGTGAGGCCTTAGCTACCATCTGAGTTGTTATATTTGGCTTTCTTTGCTGCTGAGCCCTTTCCTGCTCTGTAAACACATTTATACTATCATAGCCTATATGGCTATCCTGATTCTAAAAGACAAAACAAATACAGGCTTTCCATTACTTATTATTAACCTCATTAAAACATCAAGGTTTCCAACCTTTTGCAGTGGGTCAGCTCCAAAAAGTGTCTGCTATAAGAGTGGCAACCATAAAAAAATTACTCATTTTAAATTCATGGTTATGATAACAAGGAGAAGAGTCAATTATTATAAGGAGTATTTCTGCTATTAGTGTTTTGAGCCAAAGGGATATGACATATATCCTTTTGATGAAATACAGAGAAGAGCTTCAGAAAAAAAGAGAATTCTGTTAACATCTGATTTGAACATTCAAAGCATGTCAGTTATTGCCTATTGGATGATACTTATTTTTGTGTAAAGTACAAGTCCTGTGTCTGCTCATCAATACCCCACGGGCTTGCATGTTTTAGGAGATAACTGTGATTTTTGCAAGCTTGCACAATAGTGGATTTCAGCCAATAAGTAAATGATACTAACTGAAAACAGCACCTGTAAAGCTCTACCTGAGGAAGTAATGATTTTTTTTTTCTTGCACAAATGCAAAATCCACACTTGTTGACCAGTAAAATATTGCAGATACTGCCATAAGAATGGAAAGAATCTGCTCTCTGACAGAGCCGTTCCCTCTGACAAAAAGACTTAATCTTATTGTTCTTTGTAGGGATGGAGAAATCTGTCAGCTTTGTCTACATTTTGTCTCCATTTTTATCCCTTCCTTGCCCTTTTGGTTTTTGGGGCACAGGCAGCAGGCAGACACCATCACAGCTGCCGCTAGGAGCAATGGGTTTAAACTGTCAGAGGGGAGATTTAAACTGGATGTTAGGAGGAAGTTCTTTCCAGTGAGGGTGGTGAGACACTGGCAGAGGTTACCCAGGGAGGTTGTGGCTACTCCCTCCCTGGAGGTGTTCAAGGTCAGGTTGGAGGAGGCCTTGAGTGAGCTGTACTAGTGGGAGGTGTCCCTGCCTGTGGTAGGGGCTTGGAACTAGATGATCCTTGAGGTCCCTTCCAACCTTACCGTTCTATGAAATGAGATAGGGCTCCCATGGGGAAGAAAGTGGTATGTGACCAGATACTTCTCTTCATGCACGTACACAGAAAGGATTGCAGAAAGATGCACAGAAAGGATTATCTACAATTACACAATTCTATCATCTCCTTCCACAGAAGAACTAATTTTGCAACTCCAGTATTGCACTCACCCCCTTTAAGAATGTGAATATGGCATCTATTTGCTGCCCACGTGTCTAGGAAGGCTATAATGTCAAGGGCTACAAGCAGCAGTATGTGAATTGTAGTAACTGATTTAACCATGCCAAAGGTTGAAATTGACGTCAGAGTCTGGCAGTCAGCAGACAGGAGAAAAAATACCAAAGAGAATGACTGAGAAATAAACATAAGTACTTGAAATATAATGTACTGCCAAAAAGTGACAAAATTTGCCAGCAGATACATCCTGGACACATGGGCAGTCTTCAGCACCGTTGTGATGGTTTGGGAGTTCCCTACCTCCCACACACTTTGTGAAATCACTCAGACTAGACTCAGCTGGCTGGAAGTTAAGGACTGAAGCTCTGTTTACAGCTTAGCACAATATACAAGCAGATAGATACACAATAGACATAAATATTTACAGAAATATACAAGTTAAAGGTAACACAGAAACACAACTCCCCTCCCAGAAATCAGAGTACCCAGGAGGGGCTCCCAACCATTCTTCCACCTTCTTTCCACCCCTATACCTTACCCTAGGGTTTGCCTTACACACAAGGTGAGTTTGTAGGATTGGCCAGGAGAGTTAGAAACAGAGTGGTTAGTTAGGTCATTCAGCAGAGAGGAAAGGACCCACTGGCTCCCAGAGAGAGACCAAGAGAGAGAGTGTCATATCTATGTTTTGTGTTCTTATTCTTATAAGCAAGCCTATGAGTGAAGCAGACATCACCATTGTTTTCTTTTCACAGCCTATAATATAATTTTCTCCATTAAAATATTCCAATTAGCCTCAAACCAGCACAATCATGTGAAAGGTAACCCTGCCATAATTTTGCTTTTCAAATAGGCACAGAATGTTTCTGTTTTGTTCATGACAGTAAAATTCATTCATGTCCAGCAGGTGGTGTGTCATGGCTGAATACTTTGCTTTCAGAGCGACGCAATTAGTTCTCCTCCCTGGATCCCCACTGATCACTGCAGAGAAGCATGCAGTGATGTAGCACTACTGAACACACACTCCCTCTTCACTACTCTGAAAACGTAGCTTAATCTGTGCTGTACTGAGATGGAATCAGTTGCCCTTGGGTTTAGACAACATACATATTAAATACTGTCAAATATCAAATTGCTGTGCTGGCATCCCGGGCCCTGACACGGACTCTACTGCTATCATTCCAGTGAACAAAACTAGGTTTAAACTGAGCTCACATTGAATAGATTTTACAGGCTGCTGCACACTTCATTTGCTTGATTAAAAAGTCTGGCCCATGTCACTCTTAATTATTCTGTACTTGTAATTCGTACCAAACATTTTTGTAGTTTTAGTTTTGTCAGTCAAAGTTGCATTTTTCATGCAATGATTCATCTAGACGTGGTGTAATAGCATTGTCCAACATCAAATTTTAGAATCTCTTCTTTGAGTTTCAGTGTTTTCTACTTGTGTGTCTCAGTATATTCTGAGTCTTAAGGATACATATCACACTGTGCAGCGCTTTTTTGAGCTTGACAACCCTCCATGCATTTTCTCCCCGCTGCAGTAAAAATAATTGTTGTCATTTTTCTTCAGGTGCAATTTCAGGAAGCTTAAAATATCATTTAAAAAGATTACTTCATCCATCTAGACTTTTGATTTGTATTTCAAAAAGCCCCTCCTCATACTAAGCACAACCTGGAAGCTGGTTTCTTATTTTTTAAGGGGGTGTGGATGTGTGTTTTTAGGTTGGTTTTTTCCCTCATATGTTGGTCTAATACGCAGTGGTTTTCTAGGAACAAATAGGAAACCTTTCAACCAATTCTAAACAGTCCCAGATGTATCTTTCACTTTTTTTTGTGTAGTGCATTCCCTGCTGTACACTGAAGAACCAGAAGCACACACTCAAATTTTTACAACAACCACTTTTAAAACACGCTGAAGTGCAGCTGTTTCTGTTCTCTCCCAAATAACTCTTGCTAGAGCTGTTCTGTTTCCATCAGGAGAAGTGGTACTGCAGATGCTTAAGTTGCAGTGGCCTCTTCCTCTAAGCAGTTTTGCTGAACAAGAACACATGAGGACTCTCCACGGTTTCAGATGTGTCTCTGCATTATAAACAATGCATCCTTGCATTGCTAAGTGAAAGAGCCAGATACATGTGGGAGCAAACAAAACATTTCTCTATCAGTACTCCAAAGCAGCTCTGCCATCGTTCCAGTGATGAAAAGCTGCCACAAAAATTTATCAGACATTTATATTAGGTTACACCACTGGAACATGAAATCCAGTGATTGCATACAATCACATTTGGATCTAGTTATGGAGAAACACCAAGACAGAGGCCAACTGTGTAAAGAGTGTTTGACCAATGGTTGGAAGCATGTCCAAAACATTAGCATCTTTCTACCACCCCATCTTCATAGAATTGTAGAATCAGAGAATAGTAAGGTTGGAAGGGACCTCAAGAATCATCTAGTTCCAACCCCATGCCATAGACAGGGACACCTCCCATATCACAGGTCACTCAAGGTCTCATCCAGCCTGGCCTTGGACACCTCCAGGCAGGGAGCAGCCACAACCTCCCTGGGCAACCTGTGCCAGTGTCTCACCACCCTCACTGCAAAGAACTTCCTCCCAACATCCAGTCTAAATCTCCCCTCTGACAGTTTAAACCCATTGCCCCTTGTCCTGTCATTGCAAGACCTTGTCAATAGTCCCTCCCCAGCCTTCCTGTAGGCCCCCTTCAATATTGGAATTCCTTACCAACATTCCCAGATTGAGTGCATCTTCAGCTTGGATTTGTTTTCTGTGGATTTGACTTTCACAAGCAATTTAAAAAAAAAACCAAACAATTAAAAATAATAATTAAAAAACAAAATTTGGACTCCCAGCAATTTTTTTTCACAAAGTGGACCTTACTTGCATGTCTTTCATTGCCCAAATGCCAACTTTTCTTTCAACAGACTGGGAAGTTTCTTTTGGTTTTTTTTGTGTGAATTGAAGCCTAGCTGTTCATCAGTATAGGCTGAGCAGTGACTGGCTTGAGAGCAGCCCTGAAGAAAAAGGCTTGGGAGTACTGGTGAACAAGAAGCTCAACATGAGCCATCAGTGTGCACTTGCAGTCCAGAAAGTCCATTGTATCGTGGGTTGCATCAAGAGAAGCATACCCAGCAGGCCAAGGGGGGTGATTCTCCCCCCCCACTCCACTCTGGTGAGACCCCACCTTGAGCACTGCATCCAGGTATGGAGACCCTATTACAAGAAAGAAATGGACATGTTGGAGTGTGTCCAGAGAAGGGTCATCAGGATGATCAGAGGGCTGGAGCACCTCTTCTGTGGAGACAGACTGAGAGAGGTGGACTTACTCAGCCTGGAGAAGAGAAGGGTCTGAGGAGACCTTATTGTGAGCTTCCAGTATCTGAAGGGGGCCTACAGGAAAGGTGGGGAGGAACTTTTTAGAATGGCAGGTAGTGATAGGACTAGGGGGGATGAAGCAAAACTATAAGGGAGTCGATTCAGATTGGAAGGAAGTTCTTCACCATCAGGGTGGTGAGACACTGGAACAGGTTGCCCAGGGATGTGGTGG
Source organism: Eubucco bourcierii (assembly GCA_013396675.1). Taxonomy (NCBI): domain Eukaryota; kingdom Metazoa; phylum Chordata; class Aves; order Piciformes; family Ramphastidae; genus Eubucco; species Eubucco bourcierii. Next base: position 151,087 of record VWZE01016048.1, read on the forward strand.
AAGACTCATCCGTGGAATTATTTAAGGCCAGGTTGGATGTGGTTCTGAGTAACCTGATCTAGCGTGAGGTGTCCCTGCTCATGACAGGGTAGTTGGAACTGGATGATCTCTGAGGTCTCTTACAACCCTGACAATTCTGTGATTCTTGGAAATAAAACTAGGGGACAGATAAAATTTAGTGAAATGTAAATTATAAAGACAGCTTCTTTGCTGAATCAGGCAAGTGTCCAATTCACTGTTTCCATGAAACATGGTGCTGTGCTCACTTGTCACAGACAATTTGTAAATTACAGCAGGTCTTCTGCTTAGTCCTACCATTGCTCCTTGCTGTATTTTTTATATCACACTTAGAGAAATTAACACAGATTGCAGGCTGGCAGGAAGAAATGCCTGGGGAGCTGCAAGTTTGTACCCACCCTTGGGCAGATGAGTCAAATCTCACCACCGCTCCCCTTCAGCACAGTCTCTTGGAAGCAAAACCTTTAGCTCACACCTGCTCAAGAGGACATCTCTGCTTGAAATCTCTTTCAAGAAACAATATGGAGATGCAAATACAAAATAACAATTTGTTTCACTAAGACAGGAGTCCATCAGTTACTTTTTTTCAGTAGCCTCTGAGCTAATTGTTGACAAATTGTGTAATAGTATATTAAATGTCCAGGGAGGTTGTGGATGCTCCCTCCCTGGAGGTGTTCAAGGCCAGATTGGATGAGGCCTTGAGTAACCTGTACTAGTGGGAGGTGTCCCTGTCTATGGCAGGGGGTTGGAACTAGATGATCCTTGAGGTCCCTTCCAACCTTACCATTCTATGATTCTATGATTCTATATTTTGAGACCTTATGATGGCCCCATTTACCTCTTGCACGTATTTTCTTTTCTTGCAAGTGCTGATTGGTGTGGTTTGTTCTGTTTGCAAATGCAGTCTGTAAGAAATAACAGAATGGCAAAACTTAAGGCTAAGGCCTAACCCCAAATGCATGCAATAATGTCTGTGGTAGCTATTTGCTCACATCAGAGCACCTGAAAAATAACCTACCATTCATCATTTTCTCTTTCATGGACATCACTATCATTAGCAGCATTTGATTGCTGCAACTTTGTGGTTAATAGCACATGCATTGGTAAATTTTTTATTGTGTTGTAAGCACAGAGATCATGTATGTTCACTCAGTTCCTCACTCTTTAAATTGGTTTTGCTTTACTGCTCCAGGGAGAAATCCTTGACCCAGAGGTCTAATGCTGCAGAGCAGCCTCTCACCATTCAGGAGCGGATTTGCCACTGTATAGTTCTCAGCCTGGGTGTCCTGTGGGACCCACACAGAAAAAATAACAAACAAATGTTAAATTTTTATCACTATTCAGCTCAAAGCCCCTGAAGAAATGTCAGGGGTTTGTTTTTTCTCTTTTAGACTTCCAGTATGGTGTTGCTGGTTGTAGGATGCTGCACTGCTTATATGCTGGTCATATATTGGTAGACTACCGTGCTGGCAAGTGACTCTTCTGCACAGTTGATGTGAAAGTGTTTACAGTTTTGATGGTAGCAGAACTGTAGTCAAGTCTAACCAGATGAAAGTCACTTCCCAACATGAGTGTGTTACAGATGCCTTTAGTTTCCTTCTGCAGCTAGGGATATGGTAGCTAACCTACTAGCGCAGATGCACTGATTGGCTGCTCAGTGCTATCAGAAAGGGATGTTCTCGCGTGAGAAGTTCAAAAACAGTTTGGAGAGAAGGGTGGAGACAGGTAGACAGATTGCACACTTGCATAAACCTTGTTCTTCAGGAAACTGGTAAAATCCTATCAGTCAGCAAAAGCTTTTTTTCCTCATGTGTTGATCTATTTGTTTGATTGATTGACTTTACATATTAAATGCCCACAGAATCCTATAAAAACTGTATCCACTCATCACCGAGAACATAGAATCATAGAATGGTAAGGTTGGAAGGGACCTCAAGGATCATCTAGTTCCAACCCCCTGCCATAGGCAGGGACACCTCCCACTAGTACAGCTCACTCAAGGCCTCATCCAATCTGGCCTCGAACACCTCCAGGGAGGGAGCATCCACGACCTCTCTGGGCAACCTGTGCCAGTGTCTCACCACCCTCACTGCAAAGAACTTCCTCCTAACATCCAGTCTAAATCTCCCCTCTGCCAGTTTAAACCCATTGCCCCTTGTCCTGTCATTGCAGGACCTTGTAAATAATCCTTCCCCAGCCTTCCTGTAGGCCCCCTTCAGATATTGGAAGGCTACTATCAGGTCCCCTCAAAACCTCCTCTTCTCCAGGCTGCAGAGCCCCAACTCTCTCAGCCTGTCCTCATAGCAGAGCTGCTCCAGCCCTCTGATCATCTTTGTGGCCCTCCTCTGGACCCGCTCCAACACTTCCATGTCCTTCCTGTACTGAGGGCTCCAGAACTGCACACAGTACTCCAGGTGGGGTCAGGACACTGACTCTGTCCTCCATTCCCTGTGTCAAGGTGTTGTGTATTTTCTTATGTAAGCTGCCATTGACTAGTTGTAGGATTTTGTTAACCTTCTGCACCCTACCTCTTATCTGGAGTTGCACCCCTGCAGCAAGACTAAGCACAGAAATTCTTTTGCATCTGTGGCACTTTTGCACAACGTTTAATGACCTACTCCTCTTGCTTTTTTTGTTGCAAAGCCCTGGAGATGGTTGCCAGCTCCTGGGGTTCAGAATTCCTCCCACACCATCTTCAGCCTGCTGCAGTCAAGAGGTTAAGGAGAGCAGCTGCCACTCTACCACACAGGCATAAAGCAGAAAGGACAGCTTGTTTTTGCAAGTACATTCCCTGCTTATACAGACTTTCCTTCTGACTGCCTCCTCTGTCTTTTCACACTTTGCATTTTACTTGAATATTGTTTTCTAACCTTGTGCTTGTGCCCCTTGCTCTCAAAGTCTCCTGGCCTGTGTGAATGCAATCTGACTGAAAATTATGTACCGTTTCCCAGGGGAAACCTACAGAGTTTCTTTTGTTTTTCTGTTTTTTTGGTTTTTTTCCCTCTAAATCTGCCTGATGTTTAGCTTCAAAAATCTTCCATTGTAGTTTCATATTCTAGAAATGTACAGAGGAAGTAGGGCATTTGCAGCCTTCAGTCCCTGTTCGTTGCGATGGGGCTAAGTTGTCAGCTGTCCACACTAGGTGGTGGGATTTTATTTCTCCAGCGCGAGGGTGCAAGGCACAGAACTTGTGAGTTAATTACTGTATTCAATCATTAGACAGGTAATTCCACATTTTCAGTTTGGGATTTGACAATGTGCTAGAACATGTGATGTATTTTATGAAAACCACACGCTATGCAACGAGGCAGTGTACAGATGCTCAGAGGGCTGGAGCAGCTCTCCTATGAGGACAGGATGAGAGAGTTGCAGCTCTTCAGCCTGGAGAAGAGAAGGCTTTGAGGAGACCTTGTAGTAGCCTTCCAGTATCTGAAGGGGGCCTACAGGAAGGCTGGGAAGGGACTATTGACAAGGTCTTGTAATGACAGGATGAGGGGCAATAGGCTTAAACTGGCAGAGGGGAGATTTAGACTGGATGTTAGGAGGAAGTTCTTTGCATTGAGGGTGGTGAGGCACTGGCACAGTTTGCCCAGGGAGGTTGTGGCTGCTCCCTCCCTGGAGGTGTTCAAGGCCAGGTTGGATGAGGCCTTGAGTGAGCTGTACTAGTGGGAGGGGTCCCTGCCTATGGCAGGGGGTTGGGACTCGATGAACCTTGAAGTACCTTCCAACCTTACCATTCTATGATTCTCTAATTCTATGTGATATTGCCTTGCATTTTGCCTGTGTCAGCCTGAAATAGCCATTCAAATTCTTTATATTGGACAGTGCAATAACATGGCAGTCTTGTTTTCAGCTACACCAGGTATAAGCAACAAAATGCATTTCATTAAATTTGACTGAGCATATTAGCATGGATTTGTGCTAGATTCAGCCTAGATCTGGGGGTCTGGTGTAGTAGAAAAAAACTGCTAAGACAAACATTCTTTCCTGATGTCTTTTTTGGAAAACTTTCAATTCATAGAGTTGTTTTCTACTTGCTTTGCTATTTGTATCCTTTTTTTTTTTTTTTTCATTTTTGCTCTGGTTCCTACATGCCACATAGTTCATCTGACTCACATAGAAATAGAGTCTGCATAGTGCTCTGTAGAAATAGACAAGTTTGGTGGCAATATCTTGAATGTAGTGTGATCTGGAATTGAACCAGATGTTGTGCTTTGGATATCTGGAGTAGAGCTTGTCAGCAATTAATTAAATAAGTCTTATTTATTTTTTTAATTGGTGTTTATTTTTTGTTTGTTTGTTTTATTTTTTCTTTTATTTTCTTTTTTTTTTGGTCCCAAAAAATACCCCAAGCTCCACTGGAAGCAGATATAGTGGTGATTAATAGCCTGGCTATAAACATTCTGGAAAAAAAAAAAAAGCTTTCAAGACTGTAAGTCAATACTTGACTAATTTGATCCAGATAATGTAATTTTTGGGATCATAATCATAGAATCATAGAATGGTAGGGCTGGAAGGGACCTCAAGGATCATCTAGTTCCAACCCCCTGCCATAGGCAGGGACACCTCCCACTAGTACAGGTCACTCAAGGTCTCCTCCAACCTGGCCTTGAACACCTCCAGGTTGGGAGCAGCCACAACCTCCCTGGACAATCTGTTCCGGTGTCTCACCACCCTCACTGCAAACAACTTCCTCCTAACATCCAGTCTAAATCTCCCCTCTGCCAGTTTAAACCCATTACCCTTTAATGACTGTTTTGAAATTGTCCCAGAAAAGTTTCAAGCATGAACTTTAAAAAAAAAAAAGACAATAAAAGAAAAAAGAGGCCCCCAATAAGATTTAGTAAAAAAATCCTGTTCTAACAACTCAGAAACTGTACAATGTGACTCAAGCTGCCTTTTTCCCCATGGTTTTGAAAGTTTTTTTAAATACATTTCTGCACTATATCTTGACAGAGGACTGATGAAATTGTAGAAATCTCAACATTTTTTATGGTGCAGAAGAAACACTTTCAGCTGGTTTGCACTAAAATGTCCCTAAGAAATCACTTAAATGTGTTGAACTCCTCAGTTGCCCCCTTCAGTACTTTTGATCACCAAGAGAAGATGGAATTAAACATGAACCTTGCATATGTGTGTCTTTGAGTAATTGTGGAATAAGTCAATGTTAGCCCTGGACTAAAGCAGTGAAAATATCATCACAAATTCTTCTTGCACATCAAAAGCAATACTAGGAATTAATATTAAATAAGACTGTATGTGGAGGTGGTTTTATTATGGATGGAAGTGGTTTTATTATGGAAATGAAAGCAAAACAGTAAATCACTCCTAAAAACCCCACTCTGTGATAACAAGTACAGGCTTACTTAGGCATTAGAACCAATCACACAGCCAGAGGCTATGAGTTCTGGGTATCCTATGCATAGATTGAGCCACTCATGTCTGCCCCCTGTACTGTGCAGTTCTCTTCTGCATGTTGCTTCTCACAGTGACAGAATTGCCCATGGCAAGAGTTAGATATTCACATGCAGGAATTTAGCAGAAGCTAAGATGATGCTCATAAATAATCTGTGTAATAGATTTTGGGGCACTAACAAAAGAAGATCATTCTTTCTGTTAGTTTCAAGGTGTCCCAAAAAGAACTCGCTGATGAATTTTATCCTTTCTTGCCCTGGTGCCTGAGGGATATGGGAATGTGATGCAGAAGGAGAGCTGGATGAGTCTGGAGACAATTTACTTGGCAACCAGTCTCATGTTTGGTAAGTATTAAGGTAAGAAACCTATGACTCTGTCAGGAAAAAATAAAAATACCCTATTAACTTTGCTGCCAGAGGAAATAAAATTTAAATTCAGCTGTAGGTGCTTTTAAAATAAATCTGTAATTCTAACTTAAACAAGTGCAGCTGAGTACAGTAACCTCAACAGAATCTGCCCACTCTTTTCTAAGCTTTTTGATTCATAGGACATGTGGGAACATGCATGTGTGAGTGTAAGGGGACTGGAGGCCCATATGTGAGGAGATCCTCTTGGCAGCCAACATCATTTTTTTGGGAAGGGATCCAAAACAAATTCTTGATGCACTCTCAGGGATTAATAAAACAGCAGAATGGGAAAGAGTTAGATGGGATAGAGTGGACTGATGCAAGAGATGAATTGCTGATTATCCCTGTAACTTGGCAGGGGGCTGTGGAGAGATTTCTCTTGAAAGGCTTTACAAATGTTAATGTGCTGTGGAGCAACACTGGTCCCCCCTTGGCCACAGAGTTTAGTGCAAATGGCCACAGTCTCTAGCACAAGCCAGAACTGAGGATGTTATTATCATATTGCCTCAGCATTTAGCCAGGTGAGTTAGCAAATGGAAATATTGAAGGATATTTTGTGTGTGTGTGTGTTATGTTGATGCATTGAGGAGTTGGTGGCAGAGAAAAATACAGGCATAGGACTCTGAAGAAAGAGAAATAGGCTGTGCTGGATTGTGCTGAGCTTGATGGTGAGGCAGCTCAAAGGGATTAATGACACCAGTATCTAAGGTGCCTTTTCACAACACCACCATACACAGCATGGGCACAGTTTTTAACTCTCTGCACTTTGCAGCCTTTTCTTTCATTATACACTGTGCAGACTTAGATACCTGTCCACCATAACACTCCTTGCTATGGTGATACTGCCATGACAAACAGGACAGTCTAATTTCTCAAGCACAAAACGCCAGAAGAGGTGGAGGGCTCGGAGTACCATAGCCTCTCAGCTCATTTTTGTTGAAGAGTGTTGTTTGCTCACCTCTCTGATGCAGCTGAACCTGAATTTCTACAGTGTCTCAGGAGTATGCTGCCAAATCACTCTCACATGAGTGGAGAGGTAGGAAAAAAGAGCATGTCTGATGGCTTAGATGAGAGGCCAGGAACCCAGCAAGGACCTTCTGTTGCAGACTGAATGAGGATTTGGCATTTGTGCCCAAGAAGGGGGCAGCAAGGACTGGAGGAGAAGCTTCGCATTGAGACAGACACAGATAGCTTGGCTTCTGTAGAAAGAAACAATATAGTGATAGGAATGAAGGTGGTACAAGATACTTGATGCATAGCTTTGAAACCAGCTTATATTTCTACAGAATCTGATCAAGCCACTTTCAAAGGACCACAAGAGCTGCTTCCAGCATTCACTACTGTTTCCTTATGTGGCCCTGGAGCTGCTCCCCAGCTTCTGCACATCCCAACCCCTTCACTCCCCCTGACCCTGTTAAAGAATTGTAGCTGAAATTTGTGGTTTATGTAATTTTTTTGTTTGAAGGTAACTTCATTCCAGGACAGTGCATCATATTGTTGGTGTGTGAAGGAATCAGGAGTGAGGTCAGTTTGTGTTTCAAGGGGCGGTATTGGCAACAATCTTTGTCTGGTCTCACACACAAACTGTCTTCTATTAGAAATAAGAGCCTCCCCAACACCTGATTCAAGAAGGGACTGAGAACTACATCCCCTTTAGGGGTTACACAGAGGGCTGTGGAAGATTGCAGGGTTCATAGGCTTTGTTGTGGCTTTCTTCACAGGATTTTTTTTTCAACAGGAAATACTACCTTGAGCCAGAGATCTAAAGAGGTTGAACCAGACATGGAACCTCCTGCTCCCTCGGTGTCTGGGAGGAAAATGTGTGGCCAGGTTTGCAGGATCTCACTGTGAACAAGAAACTGTTTCACCAGGCTGCAGGTAGAAGTCGTCTTCTAGCAAATGTGCCTTGGGCAAGGGATCCTGTCAGAGGCACATGGGTCACAGTTGCATGCAGTTATTTAGCTTTTCTCTTACTCAGTGACCATTGTGCTTGCTACAAGTGACCTGTGGATCACACACCAAAATACAGAGAGCTCGAGTGGGAGAGGGATCACAAAGGTAACAGTGAGAAAACACACAGCATCTACCAGGTGCCTTTTTCACAGTGGAAACTGTGGGCAATGAAGAAACGTTAGCTGGTGGAAAAGGTATGTAGAATTTTTCTAGTGCTTCAAATACAACATTTAACATTTTCTGGGTGTCAGTTTGCTACTTTTTCCTTTTTTTTTTTTTTTCTTCTCCTAGCTTTCTCTCCAAGTAACCAACCTGTCAGGATTTTCATATTCCTGTTAGTTTAAAATGACCCCCTTATCCTGCCTAAGGATATTTTCTCATTAGAAAGTTACCATCCAAGTCTGTTAATGTTTCCAGATATATTCCTTGTCATAAGTGACATATGACAGGTGTCCTACTGACCTGGCAGAGAAAACTACTAGTCTAATTGGGACATAAATACAGGTGGATTTATAAAGGATGAACATTAGTAGTGTATCCCTTCGCTGGGACTACTTGATTTTTCAAGTCTGGGTTCAGATTGTGGCTGTGATCTGCCCTGAAATTACCCAGAATCCAGCTACAGAAGGCCTTAGGGATGTGTTCTGGACATGAAAGTCACATAATCCACATAGATGCAGGAGATGTTTACACCAGAGGTCTGACTGCTCTCATATAACCAAGACCAAGCAGCATCTTTCTTAGCAGGTGATCGAACTGAGCAGAGGAATCCCTTTGACTGACAACCTCAAGTCATCTGTTCTCATTTATTTTGCAACACGAGCAGGTCCTCAACTGTGCAGAAACTGAATGATTTATTCTGTGGTAAATGGAGGCTTGCTTTCACAGTAAATGCATTTTAATGCCTTTACCACAGTATGTCTTAAGTTTAAACCCACCAGATCCTATGCATCTGAGAAGGGAAGTGAGCCATGCAGACCTTTGGCATCAGACTTGCTCATTTGCCATGTGTTCGTCGTATATATGGGTGATATTTTATGATCTTACATCTCTAGTCAAAGAGCACCCTTCAGCAGTCCATGTCTCATGTTCACATTCATGGACTAAGAAATTGTGTAATGGTTCATTGGTGAAAAAAGCAGCATTTCCCCCCCCAAGTCTGTGCCTGTTGTGAGTTACACTGTACATTTCTTCATGGCTGATGTATAATGGGTTTGATTGCCAACTGGCAATCAGACACTGAGTTAGATACTGCTCCACTCTTGTGACTACATTGCAGAGATATATCTAAAACTGAAAGGCCTGAGAGAGGGTGTGAGCCTGCAGAAGCATTGTACAGAGCTGACCATAGCTATAGTGCTATCAGGGCACTCATACTTTCTAAGATGCTTGAATTGATGAGTTTGGCACCTTTCAATCCGTGCTGAAGGAGAAAGTCCTTTGCTTTGAAAGTCCTGTAGCTGTGGTGCATTGTCTCTTTCCTGACACTCATTTGTGCTGCTGGGGAGCAGACAACACCACAGACTGCAATTTGATTTACTGACTTCCATACTCTGAAGTGATCCAAGCAGCCTCCACAAATGGCAAGTTAAATGCTAATAGTTCAATATGTTGCACAGTTCCTTGGGTGAATTAAGCCCTGTAGCACTAAAGGTGTTCTGCTTGCAGTCTTGCAACCTACCCTCTGCTTGCAGCTCTCTACTTTTTCACCTAATCTTTGGTGACCGTTGTTTTTCCAGAGCCTTGGTGACAGCAGCCTTTCCCTTGTGAGTCTCACACTGTTGCCCTCATGGTGTAAGCTTCAAGGACCCTGTAAACCCAGAGACTGCTGTTGTGGTGGGCCATTGTGGGAAATTATATATGCTATCAATTATGGGCTTGTACAGTAAAGCTTTGGAGTATAAGCCTGTCTCAGGATCCTGTGTGCAACAAATGCATAAGCAGATAAAATTCAGCAGCTAGTATTAATTCCATACATCATACCCAGCACCTGCTGGGCCAGGGTATTAAAGATCACCAATCATTTTTACCAATCTTCCTTCTTCCCTCTGCTATCCCCTGAACTGTTATCAAGTATACAAACCAAACATCAGAATTCCACCATAAGCACACTGCATTTGTTTTGCTTAGCCTATTTTCCAAAATAAGTGAGTGTAGTATGACCCATCTGTCAGTCAAACCATCTCTTTCACATCTTTTAAATCTGATGGGCACCCTGCAAGTCATTATGATAACTACAACTTTGTAACTTTACTGAAAATCAGTTCCAGTGTGTCTGAAAGAGACCCAAAAGTATTGCCCCAGTGTGGCAAGACCCAGGATTTATGCACTTGTACTGGTTTAAGGCTAATTGGAATATTTTAATGGAGAAAATTATATTATAGGCTGTGAAAAGAAGACAATGGTGATGTCTGCTTCACTCATAGACTTGCTGAGATGTATAAGAATAAGAACATAAACATAGATAAGACACTCAGGCTTGGAGAGTGTTGGTCTCTCTAGCTTCTTGCCTTCTACTCTCTGCTGAATAACCTCACTAACCACTTTCCTTCTAACCTCCCTGGCCGATCCTCCAAGCTCACCTTGTGCATAAGCCAGACCTTGAGGTAAGGCATAGGGGTGGGGAGAAGGTGGGAGGGTGGTTGGGAGCCCCTCCTGGGGACTCTGATTTCTGGGAGGGGAGTTGTGTTTCTGTATTACCTTTAACTTGTCTATTTCTGTAACTCTTCCTGTCTATTGTGTATATCTCTGCTTGTATATTGTGCTGAGCTGTAAATAGAGCTTCAGTCCTTAACTTCCAGCTGGCTGAGTCTAGTCTGGGTCATTTTACAAAGTGTGGGGGGTGGGGAAACTCCCAAACCATCACAGCACTGCTAATCTATTAGCTGCTACCAGATGTTCACAATAGGCAATATGTTTGTAACTAATTGACCATGTCTTGAAACGTGGCTTGTACTTGTGCTATCCATGATTCTTCTTGCATTCCCGAGTTAGAGAGATGTCACACAAGAGAAAAGGATTAACAGAATGAGGAAATATGACAGTGACCAGGAGAAGGACACATTTATCTAGGAAATGAGTGATTGCTTCTCCTTTGAATGAAAACACTTAGAAAGTTCTGAAGCCCTCAGCACAGGAAGGACGTGGAAGTGTTGGAGCGGGTCCAGAGGAGGCCACGAGGATGATCAGAGGGCTGCAGCAGCTCTGCTATGAGGACAGGCTACAACAGTTGGGGCTCTACAGCCTGGAGAAGAGAAGGCTTCCAGGAGGCCTTAGGATAGCCTTCCAGTATCTGAAGGGGGCCTACAGGAAGACTGGGGAAGGACTACTTACAAGGTCTTGCAATGCCAGGACAAGGGGCAATGGGTTTAAACTGTCAGAGGGGAGATTTAGACTGGATGTTAGGAGGAAGTTCTTTGCAGTGAGGGTGGTGAGGCACTGGCACAGGTTGCCCAAGGAGGTTGTGGCTGCTCCCTCCCTGGAGGTGTTCAAGGCCAGGTTGGAGGAGGCCTTGAGTGAGCTGTACTAGTGGGAGGTGTCCCTGCCTATGGCAGGGGGTTGGAACTAGATGATCCTTGAGGTCCCTTCCAACCTTACCATTCTATGATTCTATGATTCTATGAAAGTCTTATTCATCATGAGCTCCAAAAGTTGTCTAATGGTCTTTGGGCCTACTCTTACAGAATCTAGTTCATTCCCAGCTGCTGATTACCTTAATGAGGCATCTTCCTTTATCTTCTCCTCCAATGGGAAAACAAAAATAGCATTCAGGTGTATAATTCTCATATTTTCCATCTCAGCTTTAGTTGGTAGCCTTACTAGTTCTCATTTCTTTGTCAAGCTTTAAAAAAAGCCAGTCAATATATTGTATTATCATACATTTTAAGTTGTTTCTGGTAATATTTGGCAATTTTTTATCTTTCTCCTTGCCAATCTTGTTGTTTTGGATTGCATGATGAACTAATGTTCTGGGTAGTTACTGCTTGATAAAGCTAGTGACTTTCTTTCCCTGATTATTGCATTTTAAGCTGTGTTTATGACATACTGTCTGACGTTTTAGGTATAATAAAGAGGCTAATAAACAGTATGATTGAAATCCATATAGAAGATAGGTCAAAACTCTGAAAAGAAAACACTGTTAATTATAAATGGAAGGCTGGCTTCTGGAAGTGCTGTAGGGTCTGTTTTAAGGATGTTTATCTCCAGTAGGTTATGAAAAAGTCAAAAGAACACATCCTTATAAATGAATATGTATGAATTCTATTTGGAAATAAATATCCATTATACCCCTTCATTGAGTTATCAAGATAAATGAGATGCCAGAAACTCAACTTTTATCTTTGGTGATATGTTTTTCTGTTTACCATTTTTATTTCTTTTTTTCTGGTTTTCTCTTTCCCTCCAAGCCAAAATGATTTTTTTTCTTTCCTGTACTCAGCTGAAAGTAAATGAGTCTTTAAATGGTTTCTTGATTCTTACTGATCCTTTACTATTTTATAGTTGTGTAATAATAAAAATCTCCTCTCAACTGTAAAGGAACAGAGTCTTCTAAAGAAACTACATGCTTGCTTAGGAGGATATGTTATCTTTTATCCAGGACTTGTTTTTTTTCTGTCAGCTGTAAGATATAATAGAGCTTTAGGAATTCTTAATGTGCTAAAAATGCTCTGCCTTTCACAGTTATTTATTAGTAAGTGATGGCTTGGGTCTGTAGAGATTAATTTTATTTTAATTGGTCTCAGTTGTACCCAGGTACATGATAGTGGACATTTGTAGAAACATAATTATTCCACATTTCAGAAGTAATTGCACTTCCATATCTCTGCAACAAGAAAACTGACCTTTCAGTAAATGCGTAATTCAGAGGTGCCCTCTTTTAAACATGAATGCCCTTGGCTTTTTTCCGTCAGTCTTGTGAACAGCTTCATTAAAATGCTCCTGCAACCAACACACACTTATGGGTGTACACAGTTCTATAATGTTCAAGAGCAGTGTGGCCAGCAGGGCAAGGAAGGGGATTCTCCCCCTCTACTCTACTCTCATCAGACCCCATCTGGTGTACTATGTGCAGTTCTGAAACCCTCAGCACAGGAAGGACATTGAACTGTTGGAGCAGGTCCCGAGGAGGGCCATGAAGATGCTCAGAGGGCTGGAGCAGCTCTCCTATGAGGACAGGCTGAGAGAGTTGGGGTTTTTCAGCCTGGAGAAGAGAAGGCTTTGAGGAGACCTGATAGTA
>VWZE01016048.1:170537-183271 GCA_013396675.1 Eubucco bourcierii
AACCCCCTGCCATAGACAGGGACACCTCCCACTAGTACAGCTCACTCAAGGCTTCATCCAACCTGGCCTTGAACACCTCCAGGGAGGGAGCAGCCACAACCTCCCTGGCCAACCTGTACCAGGGCCTCACCACTCTCACTGCAAAGAACTTCCTCCTGACATCCAGTCTAAATCTCCCCTCTGCCAGTTTAAACACATTGCCCCTTGTCCTGTCATTACAAGACACAACGAATGCAATTTACAGCCTTGGTACATTTTCAAGAGAAATTACCTCAATGGAAATTATAATGAAGACAGTGCTTATGAGGATGGATCTCTGCATTCAAATTATTTTCTTTTTCTCCTACTTTCTGACTCCTTATCTTTTTAGACATTGAGTTTTCCAGGGCAGGCACTCTTTCTTGAAACTACCAGAACAAATTTACTGTTTTGAACTGAAGCTTCTAGACATACAATAAGTGGCAACAATGACAATGATGACTTCATTAGCATATCAACAAAAGCAGTGATGATGTAAGTCATGACCATGATGGTGCCACTATTGCTGTTTCTAATGGCAAGAAATTGAAAAGAAGTGAAAAGCTGCTGAGAGTTTAGAATCATAGAATGGTAAGGTTGGAAGGGATCTCAAGGATCATCTAGTTTCAACCCCCTGCCATAGACAGGGACACCTCCCACTAGTACAGNCAGGACCTTACACTTGGCCTTGCTGAATTTCATGAAGATGGTCTGGGCCCACCTCTCCAGCCTGTCCAGCCTGTTTGCTCATGAGATTGTCTTTGCATTGGTAATGAGAAGAGGATAGGGGACAGAAACCTCAAGATCTGTTTGAAAAGTGTATTTATGCATGCTCAGATGTACTGACCAGAATATTATGACAGTCCCTATTTAAAACAAAATGTGTCATGGCAGTTCTATCAACGGGAATGATGCAGAGTGGATATAATTTTCATGTGTCCACATGTAGATTATGCCAAACCTTAAACATGTGGCACTTAAGCAGAGGATGATGTAGTTGCCAAAGCATAGGCATGTAATCCAGTTTAAGATACCATAGGATATCTGAAGCATCCACATGAGACTGGTAATAATGGCATGGGAACTGTAGGAGAGGTAGGGATCCTGTGGAATGGCATTCAGGCACAACAAGGCCGGCAATCTCAGGACATTTGGTTAGCTAAGTGTTTCACACTGCAGGTATCTGGTGTAGTCTCACTGTCTAGGCTAAACATGGTGACAATACACCAAATCCATGTGACACACTTGTTTGAGGGTGGGTTGAGTTACCTTCTGGTTGTGCCTAGCTTTCTGCTGACCTCAAAGAGAATCATAGAATCATATCATAGAATGGCCTAGGCTGGAAGGGACCTCAAAGACCATCTAAGCCAACCTCCCTGCCTTGGGCAGGGATGCCTCTCAACTAGACCAGGTTACTCAAGGTCCCACCCACCCTGACCTTGAACATCTCCAGGAAGGGTGAATGTGAATGGGTAGCCAAACATCTAGACGTTAGATGAGTTAGATGATGCTTACTTATGACAGCTAGCCAGGCTTAACACAGAACAAAGCAGGACACACTTCTTTGATACTGTCATGGAAACATTTGAGAATTTCTTCTGTGAAAAGTTCTATCAAGGAGAAAATACTGAAAAGCTGTTCTATAGTAACACTCTTTATTTTAAATAGGCAATTTTCAAACAGGCATATACTTGAGGACTTCCCCAGCTGGTCAGTCTTTAAAGGCAGTAAAAGAGGCTCAGAATTTTTTTGCATAATATTCCACTGGGAAGCAGGAAAATGTTTGTTGTTTAGACTAAAGAAATAGAATTATATGAACAGAAAGAAAATTAGAAACCAGGAGGGCCACAAAGATGATCAGAGACCTGGAGCAGCTCTGCTGTGAGAACATGCTGAGAGAGCTGGGAATCTTGAGCCTGGAGAACAGAAGGTTTCGAGGAGACCTTAGAGTAGCCTTCCAGCATCTGAAGGGGGCCTACAGGAAGGCTGCGGAGGGACTATTGACAAGGTCTTGCAATGACAGGACAAGGGGCAATGGGTTTAAACTGGCAGAGGGGAGATTTAAACTGGATGTCAGGAGGAAGTTCTTTGCAGTGACAGTGGTGAGACACTGGCACAGCTTACCCAAGGAGGTTGTGGCTGCTCCCACCCTGGAGTTGTTCAAAGCCAGGTTGAATGAGGCCTTGAGTGAGCTGTACTAGTGGGAGGTGTCCCTGCCTATGGCATGGGGTTGGAACTAGATGATCCTTGAGGTCCCTTCACACCTTACCATTCTATGAGTCTATGATCTCCTGTGCAAGTACAGTGAAAAGCCCGTGGTTACCTTTGAGGTGTGTTTATTCAGGTAGAAGTCCAGTTTATTCAGTTTCAAAGTTAATTCATTTTTACAACAGCGAAAAACTGAGCCCATCAATCCTAGTAATTTTTTACTGTGTAAGTTTTCTACCTGAATGCAAATGTCTCCATCCCAATAAGGTTCTCATATAGCAACTTTCTTTCTGTTTTCATAAAGTGAAAGTTTTCTCACGAAAGAGCCTCATAAAGACTATCAAATATATGCTGAATCTTCTTTACAGCCTATTTTCTATCTTGTTGTGTAAGCATCTTTAATTAGAACTGTTTCTTTTATCAGCACAGATTGGATGTGTCATGAAATAGCTGAATCCCAACTGAGTGGTCCCAGCATGGAGCAGTTACGCAGTTCTTCAGAAGCAGGTGAGATTTGGATCTGCATGGGCTCAATAAATGCCATGTCAGCATCTGTTTTTGGAGACCAAGATTTCTTGGATCACAGGGAGTGCATTGCTACATCACAACAGCTAACGAGGGCGGTGAGATTTGCTCTGCTCTTGTCAGTCCCCACCTGGAGTACTGTGTGCAGTTCTGGAGCCCCCAGCACAGGAAGGACATGGAAGTGTTGGAGCGGGTCCAGAGGAGGGCCACAAGGATGATCAGAGGGCTGGAGCAGCTCTGCTATAGGACAGGCTGAGAGAGTTGGGGCTCTGCAGCCTGGAGAAGAGAAGGCTTCCAGGAGACCTTAGAGTAGCCTTCTAATATCTGAAAGGGGCCTATAGGAAGGCTGGGGAGGGACTATTGACAAGGTCTTGTAATGACAGGACAAGGGGCAATGGGTTTAAACTGGCAGAGGGGAGATTTAGACTGGATGTTAGGAGGAAGTTCTTTGCAGTGAGGGTGGTGAGGCACTGGAACAGGTTGCTCAGGGAGGTTGTGGCTGCTCCTTCCCTGGGGGTGTTCAAGGCCAGGTTGGAGGAGGCCTTGAGTGAGCTGTGCTAGTGGGAGGTGTCCCTGCCTATCACCTCCAACCCTGGTGATACTGTGACCCCTTTTTGATGCCAGCCTGGTGGTGTTACTTTTCTTTACGGAACATGAGGGAAGCACCATTACAGGGACCTGATCAGTCGAAACAAAAATACAGTCAACTTTTACTAACATTTATGCTGTTTAGGGTCAGATGAATGTAATTCAAACTTTCTTATGAATTTAGTAAGAAATGAAGAATAAGCAAGACACTGAAAAAAAAAAAATCCCAGATGAAAATTTGTCACTGTCTACAGAAAAACATACATGGGGAGGAAGTCTCACTGGTCTACATACAGGTGGTTGAACTACAAACTACTTGTATTTTTGCATAGACAAGATCAAATTGCTCATTGTGGATGAGTTAAGTAACATCTCTCTTCACTGGCAAAAATCACAGTGGCATCTCAAAAAACTTTATCTGTGCTAGCTCCCTATATTCCTTCTCCTTCTTCCCTGTCTCTCTCCCTGCATGGAAATGTGTGATGACTTAAAAAAAAAAAAACCACACAAAAAAAACCAAATCCAAAAAAGAACCCCCAACCACTCTGGATATAACACAGTGACTGTGATCACAGCAATTTTCTTTCCCAGTTCAGAAACATGAGAAGCGTCGCAGCTTTCCCCTCTCCTTCTTGCTGGTAGTAGTGCTAAGAAGTGAAAGTTTGACTCCTTTCTCCAGTTCCAGGCTTTCACTAGCACTTACATGCTGGGTCTCAGTTTGGAGTTTAGCATCTTTGTTCCACACACTTGGGATAGTCATGGCTCAAATCTAGCAGGATGTTTAATTTTTGTCTTCTACTCAGGACAAAAGGACATAAATTGTGCTGGATGAGCTCTAGATAGCAACACAATAAGCTGGAGGTGTAGAGTTATCAAAATACACACAAATAAGACATTGACAAGAGCTCAATATTTTAAATTACATGAATTTACTAACCTGATGATGTAATTCAGCTTTATTTGTATGACGCAGAATTGATGAGTTTAACACAATTTATTTCTGAATTCATTTTTGTCTGGCTATGTGTGAGAAATTTCTACTGGCATTAATTTTTCCCACTGCAAGTTTCTTTCTCTGCTTGAGTAACTGTGACAGTGGAGGTTGGTAGTAAATTTTATTTTCTTGATTCCTTTTGACCTAAAATTACATTTCCAGATAAATTTTGCTTCATGGTGCACATGAGAAGATTACATCTTCTAATTTACAATTCTCTTTCATTTCCCCCCTCCCCATCTCCTATAAAACATTTCTTCCAGGTTTATTTCTTCCAGGTTTATTTCTTAATTTGCACTCTTTGTTTATAAATGCACAGAGACACAAATGTTTACTTAGATTTCCAGCTTTTATCAGAATTTATTTACTGTGTTTTGGCAGTTCTTCTCACAGAACAAATCCATCCTGTTCCCTCTTACCTTTGGATCCAAAAATCTGCTTTTATATTCTTGTTAGGTTCTGCTGCACTGCATGCATGAATATTGGTAGGATGAGAGATTCGTATTTGAGGTTGTCAGTGAAACTGAGAACCTTTCCAAGGAAGCCTTGGCAGAAGGGAGCTTGTTCTTAAATCTGCACTTTCTGGTGAGTGGATTAAAGTAGTTTTATTAATAACTACAGACTCTTTTAATAAGGTGACAGCTGGTAGAATAATTTAATGGACAAGCTTGAAAGGGGTTATTTTTTTTTCTTTTTTTTTTCTTCTTCTTTTTCTTCTTCTTCCAGAAACAAACTGTTCAAACTGCAAATAAACACTAGTGGGTACAGAATCACACATTTCTGAGATGTTCATGTAGATTTTTCAATTTGCATATTCAATTAGGGGTGGCTAAGTAGGCATTTTAACCATTGCAATTACACTCAGCGCTGTAGTCCTGAAACACCTTGGACAGCTCAGGATATGGCGCTCTGCTTCCCACTGAACAGTGAGGAGTGTCAAGACAAACTGGTTCAGCTGAAGCATGGGAAGGCTTCTAATTTCCAAAATTCCACTCCAGGTTGGAGTTTAGTGGTTTATTTACCCCTGAAGCAAATGCAAAGCTGCTGGTTTCATCGACAGGGAAAGATTGTATAAAGGCTCAGGCTCAATTTCAGGGACTAACTGGAAAAATAGAACTACATTCTAATATAATGGAATAAAATAAACAGTGCTCTTAAAAGTGCATGGCCTGCTGTGCTTTCTAATGAGAAGCTTTGGTAGAACCTACAATAGTTTAACAGCACATGCAGTCAATGAACTTAAGTCTTAATCCTTTTCCTTTCTAGGACACAAATTCAGCAAAGGATTTGAGCATGTGTTTATCTCCACTGCTGTTGTTTAAGCACTTGCAGCACTGGTGCTGAGATGGAGCTGAATTTTGTTCATAAAACTAAATGTGAGTCTTGATAAAAAGAGTTGGATAGCCTTACTGAGGCCCTGTGCAGTCCAGAGCCGAGGCTCTGTACAGCAGACAGTGCCTGATGATAATCCAAACTGAGTAAAAATATTATGTTTTGAGTACAATTGCCAAATAATTGCGTTTTCCTCACACTAGTGAACATTGAAGCCAAAGCCAAAGACAGAAGGGAAAAGGTGTATATAGAATTGTAGCAAAACTGGATAGCTCAGCTGAATCATAGCATCATTGAGGCTGGAAAAGACCTCTGAGATCATGAAGTCCAGCTTATTACCTAACCTCACAACATCAGCTAAACCATGCTACCAAGTGCCACATCCAATCTTTTCTTAAAGACCTCCAGAGATGGTGATTCCACCACCTCCCTGGGCAGCCCATTCCAGTGCCTATCCACCAGGACTCAGCAGTGCTGGCAGACTCCTGAAGTGTGCTCCACAAAGTCTGTGGAAGGGAATCCAGAGTGGCTGGCAATCACAGACTTGGCCCTCAGTCAGCAGGTGCAATGCCCTGGCCACTCAAGCCCAAATATCCAGTATGGCCTGGCTTGATATTCACTGGATGCTCTGTCTAATAGATTTCATGACATAGTACTGCAGCCCCTAACACTGGCACAAGTATGAGGAGCCAATATCCTACTTGGAGAAAAAACATTCATATATCAGTGAGAGTCCTGGACTCAGACTTAGGGGGGCTGGCAGACTCAGTGTCCTTACTGTTAATTAAACTGTCTGATAAGGTAATGCATGCAGAGTATCTGCTTCCTCCATGCTACAGGTCAAAAGAGAACTTGGCATTTCATAGAATCATAGAATCATAGAATCATAGAATGGTAAGGTTGGAAGGGACCTCAAGGATCATCTAGTTCCAACCCCCTGCCATAGGCAGGGACACCTCCCACTAGTACAGGTTACTCAAGGCCTCATCCAATCTGGCCTTGAACACATCCAGGGAGGGAGCATCCACAACCTCCCTGGGCAACCTGTTCCAGTGCCTCACCACCCTCACTGTAAAGAACTTCCTCCTAACATCCAGTCTAAATCTCCCCTCTGCCAGTTTAAACCCATTGCCCCTTGTCCTGTCGTTGCAGGACCTTGTAAATAATCCTTCCCCAGCCTTCCTGTAGGCCCCCTTCAGATACTGGAAGGCTACTATCAGGTCCCCTCGAAGCCTTCTCTTCTCCAGGCTGAAGAGCCCCAACTCTCTCAGTCTGTCCTCATAGGAGAGCTGCTCCAGCCCTCTTAGTATCTTCGTGGTCCTCCTCTGGACCTGCTCCAACACTTCCATGTCCTTCCTGTTCTGAGGGCTCCAGAACTGCACACAGTACTCCAGGTGGGGTCTGACAAGAGCAGAGTAAGGGGGCAGAATCCCCTCCCTTGCCCTGCTGGCCACGCTGCTCTTGATGCAGCCTAGGACTCGGTTGGCTGTCTGGGCTGCACATTCGAATTGCATTTCGAATTGCAAGACTTGCCTTGTGGGGTCACCGAATCACCTTACAATAAAGTGCAGGCTCTATCAATCTAGGTTAGCTGAACTGCTCTCTGAAGGCTTTTAGAAGCACCTGATGCTTTTCCAAGATCACATAAGCATCTGATTTAGATATTCTGAAACATGCTGGTGGGGTGAGAAGCCTAAATTTTAGGTGCTGCAATGCTACACTTAGGTGTCTAAAAGGAGAAGTCTGAATATAGCTTTCCAGTATCTAATGTGTGGGTTAGACACAAAACACTATCAGGTTCTAAATTACAGTGTGAAGTTAATTTCAGGCTCCCATCACTTCAGACTAATTAGTGCAAATTAAGTTTTATCCTTGTCAGCTGAAGACAAAATATGCCAGTTTGGAACTAGTTTGAATACTTTTTTCTGGAAAAGATCATGCAAGGCATAGACTTGGCTGTAGAGACTGGCCAGAAGCTTTCCAAGTCCTACAGCAAGTGTATGAGGACAGGAATTTTGCCTTGGCTTAAACTGAACTTACTGATGTCTAAATATCCTCTGTGACTCTTCGATTTGCTTGACAATCATTATGTCTTTTTCTGTGTAGGACTGGAACACCCAGGGAGAGATCCTCAACTGATATTCAGTGTCATTGCACAACGGTGGAAACTTGCAAATATATAATGTGCTGTGTCCTAGGATACCCACAAGAAATGATGAGTTGGTGGTGTCTCCCTTGACTTCAGTGGAGCTGGAGAAGTTTGGATTTTTTTCACCTGATTAAATCACCATCATATGTTTTAATCATTCAGTTTAACTTTATTCCTGTGCATATACATAAAAACTGTAGTTACCCAATGCATGCCCTTACCCCTTCAAGCATCTCAAGAACTGCAAACTCTGAAATAGAAGTGGGTTATTTTCTCCTTGCATAGGGGATGCTGGAGCTGTTTGTGATAAATACGCTGTTCAAAAGAAATAAAAACATGCATGGAAGAAGGAGAAATCATGCTCTAAGCTTGTAGGTTATAGCTCTTTTGTATGTAAGAGGGTGTTTTTTTTTTTCCAGGCAGTTATTTCCTTGCATGAATGAAGAGACCACACAAGTGTTCATTACCTCAGGGAGACAGAGTACTAGAAATTCTGAAACAATTTGTCCAAACCTCAGAAACCCTGTATGCACTTAGCATCCTCAGGCACAAGTGGTCCAAGAAGAGCTCCTCTAGATCAGGTGGGCTGACTGAAAGCATCACAGTAAGCTGTGCCAAGCAGGCACTTTACTCTGCTCTCGTCAGACCCCACCTGGAGTACTGTGTGCAGTTCTGGAATCCTCAGCACAGGAAGGACATGGAAGTGTTGGAGCGGATCCAGAGGTGGCCACAAAGATGATCAGAGGGCTGGAGCAGCTCTCCTATGAGGACAGGCTGAGAGAGTTGGGGCTCTGCAGCCTGCAGAAGAGAAGGCTTCAAGGGGACCTGATAGTAGCCTTCCAGTATCTGAAGGGGGCCTACAGGAAGGCTGGGGAAGGATTATTTACAAGGTCCTGCAATGACAGGACAAGGGGCAATGGGCTTAAACTGGCAGAGGGGAGATTTAGACTGGATGTTAGGAGGAAGTTCTTTACAGTAAGGGTGGTGAGGCACTGGAACAGGTTGCCCAGGGAGGTTGTGGATGCTCCCTCCCTGGATGTGTTCAAGGCCAGATTGGATGAGGCCTTGAGTAACCTGTACTAGTGGGAGGTGTCCCTGCCTATGGCAGGGTGTTGGAACTAGATGATCCTTGAGGTCCCTTCCAACCTTACCATTCTATGATTCAATGATTCTATGAGCTGTTGCATTCAGAGGTAGCAAAAATGGTGTGCTGCATGGAAAACTAAGCTGATAACAGATGTGTTAGTCAGTGAATGATTTTGGGGTTCTGTTAGGAACCTGTTGTGGTTTGAGCACGACTTTGTCAAGGTCATGAACTCCTCTCTTCCTCTGCCTCCACAAAATAAGCTGAGAACAGTTCCTATCCCCCCATGTACAAATAGTGCATGTGCAAATAGTTGTACATGAGCAAATGTGCAGTATTGTCTTTCTGTTGATTTTCCTTAGTGATCATTGCTTTGATGGGAAGAACTGGGCACTGAGAAAAGCAGTACAGGGATTTGTGCTCATATAGTAGTTAATTGTAGAGAGGTCTGATTTTATGAGCCTTGGCATCACTAACTGAGAAAGAACAGAAAAATGTAGGACACGAGAGAAATCTGGGCTGGATATTAAGAATTACTAACACACAAATGCACAAGGAGAAATGAGGGAGACTACACACAGGAGAATCAATTTGTGTGAAGGACATTTATTTCTTTGCACATTGTATTCTTGCTGTTAAATTTCTGGGGACTAAAGTGGTGAAGGTGATGGAAAACAAGGCTAATAATCTGTGATAACTGAGCTTTGTGATGACTTGAACATGACAACCAATATGCATGCCACAGTCTGCACTGGCCTTAAAACTTGCAGCTGCAGAATCCGATGTGGGTAGCACTAGCTGATGTTGGGGGACAGGATCAGGCCAGTAAGGAACTGCTCTAGTGCTGGTTCATTTGATGTGGCTCAGGGGAGGCTCTGCTGCACTGGGGAGATGTAGCTACCAAGGATGAAGCAGCTGGTGTCCTGTCATACTGCATCCTGGTGCATGCTGAGGGTCTGCATTCCCCAGCTCCATGCACATTGCCTCTGGATGCCAATTGTACCAACTCACTTTTTGCTCAAGGGTGGCCTCTGCTTTCCCCTGGGCTTGGTGCTGACTGTGAAGAAGAGTGGCACAGGGTGGGCAAGACCTGGACAAGACCTGATTTCAAATAGCCATGATTTGGCCATTTCTCTAAGTATTCCAGGGCAGGACTTTGCTTTTACATGATCCGCCCCAAAATAGAGCAAGGTTCCTGAACATCCCACTTGCTGCACTTGTGTTAGCTGCAAGATTTAGCTTTTTCAACCCGAAGAGCGGTTGTGTGCTGCCTGCTTTCTGTCTTTTCTGACATTTTACTTCATGCTGTCTTCGCAGGTGGCCTTGGTTTCTTCAGGACAGTCATAGAATCATAGAATGGTAAGGTTGGAAGGGACCTCAAGATCATCTAGTTCCAACCCCCTGCTACAGCCAGGGACACCTCCCACTAGTACAAGTTACTCAAGGCCTCCTCCAATCTGGACTTGAACACCTCCAGGGAGGGAGCAGCCACAACCTCCCTGGGCAACCTGTGCCAGTGTCTCACCACCCTCACTATAAAGAACTTCCTCCTAACATCCAGCCTAAGTCTTGTCACCATTCAATGGTTCTTCTGTAATGAACTGTAATGTCTCTGTTCTTACACTAGAAATGATAATTTGAGGGAAGGAAAATTCATGTCTGCAATTTTTCTTTTCTGATTATATCTCCTGTCTAGTTAATAACAATAATGGTATTGAAGGTAGTAATAACACCAACAGCTCTCCTTGCTTTGAACAGGACAGAGATTTTTAAGGTGTTTAGTTGCTGCTCTACTTCCCTTGAAAGCTGTAGGATGCAGTGTTGATGTGAAAATGTCATTGCATGTTATAAAGGGAAAACTGAATTATGGCAGTGACAATTAAGAGAGCCTGAAAATGTGTCTATTAAACTCTGATTTACACTTCACATTTGGGTGAAAAGCTCTCAAGGGTTCTGTTTGAGCAAAATAATTAAATTTGAGTCTAACTTTAAGGTTATGCTTGAAGTTCTAAACTTAAAAGGAAGTATGTACTTAGCAGATTCTCACTTCAGAGGAAGCTTTATTTAAATTGCTTGAACCTCAGATATCATCTCTTTCTTTTTATTAGTGTATATATGTTTGATTTTATTAGCCTAGTCTGTCAAAGTCCTTACACCATCTATCACCACCATGCTATCTGGATGCTTTCCTTGGTTTCTACCTTCTTTGTATATTACTTGAGTGGCAAATTGTGAAGTTGTTTTTGAAGGTTTATGTTATTGTCTGTACATGGTCAGGAATTAAAAGTGTGTGGTGGGTTAGAAACTTGCCACCCTCCCATTACTGAAATTTACCTGACTAGCTCAGACATCTTGGAAGTAAGATGAAACTATATTTACAGCAAAGCAAAATTTACAAACATATCTATACAATATATTTACAAGTATTTACAATTACATACAAATTAGAAATAATACAGAAATCCAAACTCCCTCCCAGACAAAGACACTTCCCAGAAGGGCTCAAAGCTTCACTTTCTCTATTTCTCAGACAGGCAAATAAAAACAAAAGCAGCAAATCTTACATTGTTATTTGTTAGCAGAGAGATATTAGAGTGGGCTGATGAGGAAGCAAACAGGGAAATGTCCCAGGACAGAATGGGGCAGATCATTTACATTTTGGCTTTTTATCCCTCTCAGCAAACCAATGACATACAGTTCATCATTATTTTCTTTTCAAAATCAATGATGCAATTTCTCTCATTAAAATTCTCCAGTTTGCCTCAAACCAGCACAGAGTGGAAGAAATACGTCTCATCTTCATCCTTAGGATGAAGATCCTGTTGAGTTGGTGGAGCAGAATCACTTAGAAAAAGTTACAGCCATGTGTTACAGGCTGACTTGGAGATGCTGAATGCAGATGACTGATCACCTGTACAGAGGAGGCCAAGATTTTTAATCTGAACAAAATTTCCAGGGGTTGTCAGTAGAAAATGCCTAGGGTAGCTTGGATGTGCAAATGGACAGACACAAAGTCTTTGTCTCCAGGTTACAACATCATTGTGAAGGTTTGGGAGTTACCCCCTCCCCACACTTTGTAAAATGACCCAGACTAGCACTCAGTCGGCTGGAAGTTAAATGATGAAGCTCTATTTACAGCTTTGCACAATGTACAGCAGATATTTACACTATATACACAATATTTACAGAAATATACAAGTAAAAGGTAATACAGCAACACAACTCCCCTCCCAGAAATCAGAGACCCCAGGAGGGGCTCCCAACCACCCTTCCACCTTCTCCCCACCCTTGTACCTTACCCCAAGGTTTGCCTTACGTGCAAGGTAAATTAGGAGGATCGGCCAAGGGGGTTAGAAGAAAAGTGGTTAGTGAGGATTAATCAGCAGAGGAGCCAGAGCCCAGAAGCTGCTAGATCACCCCAGCAGCTCCTGTTCCAGCAAGCGACAGAGAGAGACTGAGACTTATCAATTGTTTTGGTTAGTGTTCCCNATAGGTGAGGCAAGGTCTGCTCAGTAAGGAGCATGGAAATAGTTCCTTGTGGAACATATATAGTGTTTTTGTCTACGAGTATTGTGTTGGTTTGAGGTTAATTGGAATATTTTAATGAAAAGAATTAGATTATAGGCTGAGAAAAGAAAACAATGGTGATGTCAGCTTCACTCACAGGCTTGCTGAGATGTGTAAGAATAACAAACATAGATAAGACACTCAGAGTCTCTCAGTCTCTCTCTGGGAGCCAGTGTGTCTTCTCCCCTTTGCTGAATAATTTTCACTAACCACTCTACTTCTAACCCCTACAGCCAATCCTCCAAACTCACCTTGTGCATAAGCCAGAC
>VWZE01016049.1:12548-23094 GCA_013396675.1 Eubucco bourcierii
CCTTCCAACCCTACCATTCTATGATTGTGTATATATATATGTGTGTGTGTGTACAGGAATACCTGTATGTGCAAACACATATTTGAACACAGGTGCCTGTGATGGCCCAATTATAACCATATGATTTAGATAAAAGCAACAAATTCAGATTCTGTACTTTTTAGGCTGTTATTCTTGATGATCATATAAAAGACACAGCAGGGCATCTTGCATCCTGTGGCTTGATGCTGTGCAAAACAGGACTACATCCAGAGCATCAGGACATCTGGTGATTCAGACTAATATATGAGAAACAGCAGAGTCAGTAAAATACTCTCTCAGAAAAACAGTGCAAAAAGAAAGCCCTTTTTTATCTGTACTAATTTCCACCCCACAGTCTATTCTTGTTTATCTTAAACGGTCCTTTATTTGATTTCTTTAAACTTTGCTCTTTCAAAACATCATTCTTTCTTTCAAACTATACCTTATATTCCCAGTCCAGTCTAATTCTAATATTTTATTCATTTTCCTCTTTCACCAAACATATTTGCTGTGTATTCTCCTCAGAACAGCTATTCTGCAAAAGCAGTTGCTTATGTCCCTAGTTTTCTTAGTATTCCAACTCTGTTACATATCTGTTCTGCAGTAATTGCTGAGGAAGCAACTTACTCTTCTCCCTGGGTGATGTTGTTAATAATAATAACAACAATAACAATAATAAAAACTCAACTCCTAAAGATACTTTCTTGCTTTGTTGTTTCAAGAGAATGCTTTAAAAAAACTCTCTAATCTGCTTCCCCCTGCAAGATATTCTGCAGTTCTCTGTGGGAGGTTTCTTTCTAAAAATAGATGTCAGGATTTGTTTTCCCCTATGTTACAGCTAACAAAATTTTGTCAGAATAACATTTCACCATTTCATTCTGCTGCATTTCCAAAGCACTTTGCCTTTTGCTGCTTTTTCCTTGTCAATCTAAAAGCAATGGCTGTGTTTTAATATGAAAATTATCAACCCTAGCCACGTACAATAAAAATAAAAAAGCAAACCCCACGTTGCTTGGTCTCCTGAAAGAAATTATCGACAAATCAAGGAGATTTTATAATCTAGCAACTTCAGTTTACAAACTGTGCAAAGTAGGGAACCTAAGTGTAATAAAAGATTTAGGTGACTACATAAGAAACTACTCAGCCATGAGCATGCGGGGAATGTACTTCAAAGCTGATAGATACAAGACAAGAATAATATACTTAGTGGGGGAAGAAAAAAAAAAAAAAACCACCAAAAAACTGATTATAAGGTCCATATCATCCAGAACTCAAGCTCCAAAGAATGTCTACCCAGATCCAAAAATGAAGTAGGTATTTAAGAACATGATTTACATCAGCCAAAATTTTCATTGCCTTGTGCTTTATTTAATTATGTATACTTGTACAGATGAGTAGGTAAAATGATCCATTAGCATTTTATTCTCACCTTGAAAAAGTGACTAACAATCTGCACAGCTATGAAATGGATCTTATAAAAATGGCAGAAATCCGAAGCGCAGTCATTCAGAAACAGTACCAATTACTACCTGCTTTGGAAGTATCAGCAGTCACTTTGGCCAGTGATAGAGATGACCTCTCCAGTTTAAGACTGAGGGAACAAGTCATAATGCAAAAGGTTCAGAAAAGCAGGAAGAGAATGTACAAAACTCTCAACATGTCACACTGAGGTGCATTCCATGCTTTACATTGTGAAGCATAACCATTTCAATGGGGAAGAAAACAAAATCAAATAAAAACCAAAAAGCCACCACACTGCAATTTAAAACGTAAGTTACAAAGACAAATTTTACATAAGACTGCATGTTCTTGACCTTTGGATACACTGAACACCATGACTGATTATATTACAGTGCTTTAAATTGTTTTCCATTGGAAAACGTTTGGTGATTACGATGCATCAAAATGTGAAAAATCTCCATGTGACCACTGTCCTGTCTTGAACCTTTCTGTGGATGTTTACCTGCAGATAACCAACCAACCAATAAAAAAAAAACCCACACCCAGCAACAAACACAAGCAAACAAAAACCCCACTAACTTTGCAAGTCTACCGATGGCCACAAATAGCATAGTGACAATATATCCCTGAGGCTTTTTAACAGCAGTGTCAGAAAGTCAGTGCAAGTTATGCAAGAAAGCTACCAAACTGTTGATCCTTCCTTTCTCTCCCAGGGTGTGGGTGTCCCACGTGTCTTGGTACATTCCAAAGTGGTTTAGACAGTCACTAGAGGACAGGACTGGAATGGAAGGACTCCGGCAACATACAGCCTCCTTCAGAGTTAAATGTGTCCTAATGGGAAAGGCGGAAAAAAGTTTGTTCTCTTTACAGCTATAGCCATATAACTGATTTTGGAAAATGCTGCCAACAAGCAGGTAGAAAAAAAATCTTAACATGGATTTCAAAATACTTTGCCTAAAAGGGGTAGTGGTACTTGAACTTTTCTGACACTTTTTTTTTAGTCTCTATCAGATAAAATACCTGTAAGAACCAAATTCTGGTTTCAGCTGCAGTAAGATGTAAGTTAGTACAGTCCAACCTCAACAATAAAAAAAACATTTGTGCTGGTTTGAGGCTAGTTGGAATATTTTAATGGGAAAAATTAGATTATAGGCTGTGAAAAGAAAACAATGGTGATGTCTGCTTCACTCATAAGCTTGCTGAGATGTATAAAAACAAGGACACAAACATAGGGAAGACAGAATCTCTCTCTGTCAGAGTCGGTGTGTTTTCTCCCTGTTTTCTGCAGCTGTGTAACCCAACTAATTCACTGCTTCTAACCCTCCTTGCCACTCCTCCAAACTCATCTTGCACATCAGGCAGACCCTGGGATAAGGCAAAGGGGTGGAAAGAAGGTGGAAGGGTGGTTGGGAGCCCCTCCTGGGGACTCTGATTTCTGGGAGGGGGATTGTGTTTCTGTATTACCTTTAACTTATATATTTCTGTATATAGCTGTATATATATTGTAATATCTGCAAATATTGTAAATACCTGCTTGTATATTGTGCTAAACTGTGACTATAAAGTTTCATTCCTTAACTTCCAGCTGGCTGAGTCTAGTCTGGGTGATTTTCATAGAGTGTGGGGGCAGGTAACTCCCAAACCATCACACCATTAAATTGACATATCCACTCAGATCACTTGACACCATGACTCTTAAGGAAATTTGGAAAACAAAAAACCAATACTGATAAAAGGGCATGGAGCAAGCTTCCACTGTTGAAACTTTCTGAAAATTATGGTAATTGTTATTGTTCATGGCATACCAAAACACAACAGAGATGGAAGGTTCTTCAGGTGTGACCTCATTGCTGTCTACAACTACCTGAAAGGAGGGGTTGATGTCTTCTTCCAGGCAACCAGCAACAGGACGAGGGGGGACAGTCTCAAGTTGTGCCAGGGGAGGTCTAGACTGGGTGTTAGGAGGAAGTTCTTGACAGAGAAAGTGATTGGCATTGGAATGGGCTGCCCAGGGAGGTGGAGTCACTGTCCCTGGAGGTGTTCAAGAAAAGCCTGGACAGAGCACTTAGTGCAATGGTCTAATTGGTTGGCTAGGGCTGGCTGCTAGGTTGGACTGGATGATCTTGGAGGTCTCTTCCAACCTGGTTGATTCTATGATTCATTTACAAACAATGCCTGAAGTATTGGCCAATTTCATGTACACATTCCCTTCAATCTCAACTTCTGCACAAATTAAAAAAAAAAATAAAACAACCAACCCAAAACCTTCAGAATACTCAAGGGACCCCCTGTAGGATCTTCTCTCCCATATGCAACTACAGGTTGACATGTTAACCTCTGTAATGCTGCAGATTGTAGAAAGTAAAAATTCACATTAAATAATTTTGCTACCCTTAATGAATCAGAGTGGAGATGCCACAAGCTTCATGTTTTTTGTTTGTTTGGTTTTTTTTTCTGGCAGCCTGCTGTGCTGATAGGATTAACCAGGCCCAAGTATAAAGACTTGAAGTACCTTACTGGGATGTGAAATACACCTAGATTAACAAAATGTGGACCTTTTATACCTCTGCTGAGTACCTCAGCCCAGATAGTACTGATAAAGTCTGAGATATAGCTAAATATAAATGTAGCTTGGTTTTGTCCTGAATAGCTAGAATATTGGAAATCATTGGCTTCACAGGGTTCATTACAAGCTAATTTATCTCATTACCTTTTTGTATCACTGTAGTCACACAATCTTCAGCACTCAAACTACTACTCAGACAACAGGCCTGTATGGATTTTGGCCTTGTGCATCACTATCACTAATGATTCTTGACTACTCTCCTAAATAACAAGTTCAAGAAGGCTGAATGCACCTCTGCAATGTGTGGCAGCATGGGATACAAGGGCTCAAACCCCTAAACCCAGCATAGTCACATTAGGTTTTTTTCCCTTCTGAATATTTTGTGATCCACAAGATCCTGAAACCTGTTGGATCTCTTATTTTCTCTTTTCTTTTACTAAGAAAAAAGAAGTTCAACCTTTGGGTAAGACCATCTCAGTCTGACAAAGAGCAACCAGCGCTTGTGCATGTCTGAAGTCAGCGCTAAATTCAGACTTGCCTGAAGTTCCACACCATTTCAGTTAGTTCCTCTCTGTAGCACACTCTCTTTAGGTCACTGCATCACATTTACTTATACAGAAATATACACATCCTGTATCTGTCTGTTCCTTTCACTCTCACCAACAGGAAAAAGTGCTGGCCCAGAGCAGACCAATATCTGTTTGCATAACAGGTGTATGTACATAGAATAGTTTTTGAGAATATTTCTGCCATTTTTTTTTTCTAGGAAAACCAAAATGACAGAAAGCAGGACACAGAAAAAGAAGGATACTAATCCTGAAGCATTCTCCTGTCTCTATTTCATTAGTATTCTCATGTTCTTCTATGATGGAAAGAAGGAAGAACAGTTCATACTACCAAAGTTCATAACACCAGCTTTCTCATGTGTGGATACAGGCAGACAAGAGGGAGCATTCCTCCAGATAATTAGCCTTGATTGCTAATGACATCAGCCAAAAATGACGAGCAAATTAGAACTTCTGTAGAGCAGTTAGTCAGATGGTCTTCCTAGATCCCTAAAGGAGCATTGCTGGTTTCAGTGATGCTCTGGGCACCAGTGACCTGCAATACATCCTTACTGCCATATCAGGGCTGGCCTTCACAGCAGTTTGCTCTTGGAAGAGATAGGAATCCAGACAGTATGTCTCCTGTTGGGATTCCTCTGCCACAAGGATCACGTTTCCTTATGGGTAAGGGCTAATATTCAACTTCTGATTCAATCCCACTGCTCTGCCATCACTCTTCAACAGTATAGCATAAAAAAAAAAGAGAAGATATTATTTGCCTGATCTTTTCAGAGTCAACATCTGCAGTTTTCCAGGAAAACAAAACAAAACAAAAAGTTCTCAATGAGCACAGTGAGAATTGGACAGATTTGGAAGCAAATTCATCTGTATCCCTTGTCTACTAATACTTTTAAATCAAAAGAAGACAAAAAAAACCCAACCCTATATATACTACAGTACTACATTTCTGCATGGCCAGTTACTTGAAGCCTTATTCATTCCTGGAGATACAGAGTAAAGTCTCAGTACACACACACCTCACCTGCCAAGAAGAGGTACATCTATTCAACAGTTAAAAAGTAAGCATGTAAATAGCACACGTTGCATCTCCACTGTCTACACCTGGAACCTGAAAGACCCGAGCATGCAAGCAGCCCCAGAAGCCTGTCTTTGCAGACCTCTTCCAAGTGTCATACAAGGAACATGAGACTCAAGAAGATCGTCTCCCAGATCCAAGGCTTGATCTCACACAAGTCGGCTATGATGCTTTCTGACCTTTCTTCCACTCCTGGAGCCTCCCACCCCATACCCGGACCTATTTCCCAGTCCATGCTGCCTTTCTGACTGACTGCACCTGGGGGCAAAGAAAGGTTTCATTCATGCAAGCATCCACTTATCCTTCCTTCCCATGGATATAATTCCAAGATGCAAACTAGGATCAGATATCTTTCTTCATCTGACACCCCTATTTCCATTATTGCAGCAGAGAAAGAGCATTAGGACCCTTGCTTCAGTAGTATGCAGGCTCCATGCTACAGCCACCCAAGGGAACAAGTCAGCCCAAACAGTGCAGAGAAGGTAGAACAGTGGCACTCTGCTACAGCTAAGATGTTTCCAAGGGGACAAAGAAATTAAAAGCAAGGCTCTGCTTTTACAGATGTCATACATACATGATATGCAGGCATGTTATGAAAAACTGTGTCCAAAAGCTGGCAGGGATGGGACAAAAGCTGTGTGTTAGATACACTCAGTAGAGAAACAACCAGTCACAACTCTGTCACTCAATGAAAAGACTCTGAAACCTTTCAGAGTGGAGGACTGTGTCACAGATGGCAAAGGCCTAAAACAGATGGGATGAGAAAGGACTTGGAAGAAGAGGACGATCAGGAACAGAATGGGCCAGGAAACACAGCAACAAGCAGGCTGTGCATTGAGGAGAAAGGCTGATACAGAAAATATACGAGTAGAATGTTCAGCCTAACCAACTGTGCTGAAGGCACAGGGGCTGAGATGGTTACTGAAACACCCTGAGAGAAGGCAACTAGTTTCTGTGTCCTGACATTTTTGGAAACTCAGCAAAGGAAATGAAGAAAACTAAACCCTTCCAAAGATTCTCTTCTCAATCCAAGATGGTGATGGTTGGAATTTATTAAAGCCTAAACTTTAAAGAAAAGCACCCTATAAGATTTCAAAGCATGGAAACATAGAATTTAATAGATATTACTACTAAATCCCACAGAATTTAACTGAAAACAGCTACAGGTAGATGTCATATTTCAACTGCTAAAAGATCAGAGTAATTTGATTCCTCTTAGTAGAAACATTTACATAAGTCAGAGGTTGCTGTGGGATTTAATTACGAGAGTTCTACATCAGAGAGTGGGATTTCCAGAACCTATTTCCAGATCTTTGATCCAGGCTACCCCATGCTATTTCCTCCCTCCACCCCCTTCTCCCTGCCACAGGATAGGCTTGTTGTAAGCAGCTTTCTGTCAGAATAAGGTTGGATGATTAAGGTAACTACCTCACAAGGCTCAAGGATTATACCTTTTGCTTTACTGACCCAAAAATAGCTTTAGAAAGAAAAAGTAGAGCTCTCAGTGACAAAAGCTGGAAACTGGAGGTAGGGAGGAGTGAAACCATCCAAGGAGCTCAAGTCAATCCAGTACCCAGCCAACAGCATCCAATCCAAGGACACTCTTACCACTTTTTCTAGCAGCAGTTCATCCTCAAGCATTTGAGGAAAGCTACATTTAACCACTCCATGCAATCAGAACCTCTGTACACTACCCAGACTGCACAAACCATTTGAGTATGTCCCTGTGTACACTGGCCTTTCCTCGTAAGTAAACACACTTCTGATTTAAACAGCTTCTCACCAAAGCTAGCCCCTGGCTACTTTTGTTTGCCTGCTTCGTGGCCAAAGACAAGCAGGATGTCTAGAAAGCATTCCAGGTTTAGGGCTACATTGGCACAAAACACAAGGCCGAACTAATTTCTCTGAAGCTCCAGGCTGTTTTATATCCCAATACAGTCTCTTTGAAGGAGTAAGAACATTGTCCTTTCAGACACAACTCCTTTATCAGGTTGTTGGTCTGTGCATGTAGCAGGAACAGCAGCTGAAATGGCAATCCTTTTACCAGTAGTTCCAGCAAGTAAAGCTGTTTTAGCTTAATTTGTCCTCTTCCCTTCTTGCTTTACACACAGTGCATGCTGCCCTTCTCCTCACCTCTACCAGCACACACTGCTGTTCCACAGCACCTGAAACAGACAGCTGCTCAAGAGTCACCTAATCAGCCAACACCAGAATCACGGATTCACTGAGCTTGAAAGGAACCTCTGGAGGTCACTGTGCTCAACTGCCCTGCTCAGTCATCTAGAGCCAGTTGCGCAGGATTGAGTACAGATGGCTTTTGAATATCTCTAAGCAGTGAGGGTCCACAACTTCTCTGAGCAACTTGTGCCAGCACTTGGTCAGGAAGAGATAGGCAGTTTCACTTAATATCTGACACTATCAGTAGGCTTGGTTTCATACAAGGCTGGATATTCAGAGACCTGACCAAATTCACTACAGTGTGCTGTGTGGCTTTGCATCTCCCAGTCCTGGAGCACCCACACCACTGGGTAGCATCCAGATAAATGTGTGCAAGATTTAAAGTCAAGCTCCTACTAGCTAGGGATGCAAAAGTCCTGTTTAATGTTTTGTCAAACATTCTTCAGCAAGAGAGGCCTTTGAATGGAAGGCATAATTGCTACAGTTTACACAGTGATGATTTATGGCATTTAATTCTCAAAAATGGCTTGACAGAAGAAAAGGAAGTGCTTGTCCTTTACTCAATCAATCCTATTAGAGTTTCTTGAAGACAGAGTATTCCCACTCCTCAAATAATGCACAGATTAACAAGGAGGTCAACTTTGTGACTCCTCCCGGTAACGGTTTTCTTAAGCAGAGTCAACATTAACAGGTGGGTCTGCTAGGGAGAGAGGAAGAATGTATTACAATCAGGAGTGAAAATACAAAGAAATGTAGGAGGAGTAATCAAGGCAACACCCCAGAGGATGAAAATACAGGCTTGTCTTCCTAGAAAAGTAAGCTTAAGCGCAGCAGAACAAGTAAATCAAGTCTCTACATTAAATCAGGTCTCTATGCATCTTGCCCCATTGCCTCAATCTCTTGTTTATTATGTTTCAGGTGAAAGGAATAGAGGACTAGCAGGACCCAAAGTCCTGCTGGAGCAGATCTGTTTCAAACAAGCATCTCACATAGATTAAAAAAAAACCAAAAGAGCCAGATCTCGTGAAGAGATAAAAAGAATGGCCCTAGTTCACCAGTCAGGACACTTGGTCCAAGAGCTGCTCTTGGAGCAGTTCACAGAGTCTTGCATTAAGAATATGCTGCAATGAACATCACCATCATGCAGACAGAGACATTACCGATCAAATGCCATAGTTACAAATACGACAGCAGCTCCCCTCCTGTTTGGGTACTGGCAGCCTGAGAATCTGAGCCTACTAAAATAGGTCAGTATCTTATTAACATAGAAGCCCTCCACCCTCAGTCCCTGCACTGCTTCCTTCTACCTCTCGTGTAAAAAGATCTACAATGCTTTTATTTTTCATTCACTTTGTCTCTGCCCTATTTCTGAGGTCCCTTCGGCCTGAGTTTGCATACCTCTGAACCAGTGGTTGCTGCCACAGTTTTGATCCTTTCCCTGCCTGGTTTAGTTGCCTTTATTAGCTACAGCATGTCTCTGAAGTTAGAGCTGTTTCTCTCAGCAGTCTCTCTTTTAGCATGGATTAATACTTTTTACAGCTCATTCTCTCACTAATTAAAGGACATTTAACATCTGTAGAGCTACATAGGAATTCTTTCAGAAATGTAAGCATTTATTCCTCCTTTGCTTCTCAGTTTAGGGTATTTCTGTTACATCAACCTATTCCTTTCCTATCTTGTCTACTCCCAAAAGTCAAAATAAACAAACAAAACCATGTACATGAATGTCAAACTCTTCTAAAAGACTTTTTCAATTCCTCATTTTTATCCTATCTAGTCACTTAATACAGTCCTAGTTTTTACTTCTACTGGATCAGGATGATGCAGAATTTGTTCAATTTGGTGAGAAAAATCCACTGTTCCTTTTGCTTTGAATCCACCCTTGTTGCTTTTTAAATACAACAAGAAACAAACAAAGAAACAAAAAAAACCCAACAAAAAAACACCAACCACTAAACCAAACCCAGAATCCTCCTCCACCTTGAAACATATTAAGCCACTCTTACAGGACCACAATGGAGCTCAGGTGTGCTACTGAATCATAAAATAGGCAGAGGAACCATAATGATGAGACAGATCTTGTTAACAAGCGTCAAGTACCCTGAGAGAAGAGGAATTGAGTCTTTCCAGATGTCCTGACTTGAATAGAATAGTAAGGTTGGAAGGGACCTCAAAGATCATCTAGTTCCAACCTCCTGCCATAGGCAGGGACACCTCTCACTAGTACAGCTCACTCAAGCCCTCCTCCAACCTGGCCTTGAACACCTCCAGGGAGGGAGCAGCCACAACCTCCCTGGGCAACCTGTGCCAGTGTCTCACCACCCTCACTGCAAAGAACTTCCTCCTAACATCCAGTTTAAATCTGCCCTCTTCCAGTTTAAGCTCATTGCCCCTTGTCCTGTCATTGCAAGACCTTGTAAATAATCCCTCCCCAGCCTTCCTGTAGGCCCCCTTCAGACACTGGAAGGTTACTATAAGATCTCCTAGAAGCCTTCTCTTCTCCAGGCTGAAAAGCCCCAACTCTCACAGCCTGTCCTCAGAGCAGACCTGCTGCAGCCCTCTGATCATCTTCATGGACTGCGCTGGATAAGGAATTGGCTGGATGGTCGAACCCAGAGAGTGGTGATCAACGGCACAATGTCCACCTGGAGACCAGTGACAAGTGGTGTCCCTCAGGGG
>VWZE01016049.1:25238-76865 GCA_013396675.1 Eubucco bourcierii
CTCCATCACCATGGAAATGAATAGCCAAGTGAAAAAATGGGAGCAGGCAAACTCTAAACCTTTTCACAGAGCCCCCAAAAGAAAGATGAATGAAACTCATTCATCACTGAGCAAGGGACCCAGAGAGCAATGCTGACTGAAAAGCAAGCCAGAGGGAGAGCAGGCGAGGCAGAGAGATAGATCGAGATAGAAAAGGTTACCTCATGCAGGAAGTTATGTGATTTGAAAAAGAAAAGCACAAGAGGTGCAAAGGAATATAGTCTACTTGCAAAAACTTCAGATCTTGCCAAGATTCTGCTGTTATTTGGGAAGGAGGAGTCACTTCCTTAGCCCCTTCTGCAGATAGAATTTCTTGTCAGCCCCTTCTGCAGATAGAATTTCTTGTCAGATTACTAGGAAAGGATAGAAGTCAGAGGAGAAAACTGAGAAATGCCCAAACCCAAATTTAATGAGTGCCTAAAGGATGAGCAAGTCATTGCAAGAAAAATATATAGTTAGAAACAAAGCTGTGTTTGTAGTGTTGAAAATCCTTTCATCAAAACTCCTGCTTCAGAGGTATTTTGTCCCCAAAACATATACTTCCCTTCCCCCCTGCCCCCATCAGCTCTGCCATCACACAGTTTGATTTGTCTTGACATGCAATATAAATCAAAAACCAAGGCAATTTTTAGCACTAGAGCGCAAATGCACTTAAGTGGCAGTAGCTTATTTACCAAGACATAGCACCATATTTTGGATGTGTTCTTGTAACTTCCCTGTTTCTCACAACCTGGCTACAACTCTATTGGCAAAGAGCTCCCTTCCTTCAGGGCATCTGAAGAGATGCACAGTTGGAGAAAAAGCAAAGTTAACTGACACCAACATTCTGCTCTTGTCAGACCCCACCTGGAGTACTGTGTGCAGTTCTGGAACCCTCAGCACAGGAAGGACATAGAAGTGTTGGAGCGAGTCCAGAGGAGGCGACGAGGATGATCAGAGGGCTGGAGCAGCTCTCCTATGAGGACAGACTGAGGGAGCTGGGGTGCTTCAGCCTAGAGAAGAGAAGACTTCAAGGAGACCTGATAGTAGCCTTCCAGTATCTGAAGGGGGCCTACAGGAAGGCTGGGGAGGGATTATTGACAAGGTCTTGCAATGACAGGACAAGGGGCAATGGGCTTAAACTGGCAGAGGGAGGACTTAAACTAGATGTTAGGAGGAAGTTCTTTCCAGTGAGGGTGGTGAGACACTGGAACAGGTTGCCCAGGGAGGTTGTGGCTGCTCTCTCCCTGGAAGTGTTCAAGGCCAGGTTGGGAAAGGCTTTGAGTAACCTGTATTAGTGAGAGGTGTCCCTGCCTATGGCAGGAGGTTGGAACTAGATGGTCCCTTCCAACCTTACCATTCTATGATTCTATGAACATTAGATGAAGGAAAATGTGCTACAGCATGCTATCCTACAGAACTGAGGGAGCTTGCTGATGCCAGTAAGAGAGAAAGAGAGAAAGGGTGGTTTGAGGTTGAGCAGCTCCAAAGAGCCTATTTGCCTGGAAAAACAGATAATCAGGACATAAGGAGATCAAGAAATGGTGGCAAGTGTTGCCCTAAACCCAGAATCCTTTGCAAAGGTATCAGATAAGAGTGTCATAGATTATACTGGAATATTCATAGAACTGGTGATTTTTCAGAATAACCAGTCAAAATTTATCTCAAGTGTACCAGAAATTAGACATAAGCCAGCAGTGAATTTTGGAATGGTTATGGAAGAAATGCTGTGAAGGGTAGAGGCAAGTTCTTACCTAAGACTGCCTTCCTGCCTTATTGCTGACAGAGAAATGATAATGCAGTTTTCCTTTCCACTAAAGGACAGTTCAAAGCTTACCCGTTAAGTATGACTCAGAAGAGAGCCTACCACAAGATTAAGTGATAAGTCCAGGAGATAGTTGGCCCTTGCAGAACAATTACCATTCTGAAGCATTCTTTTTCTTCCTTCCAAAAGCTAATCAGGCATGATTCTCTTTCATTCCCCCAATCTCTTTACCACAATTAATTCCTTTCTTAGTGTTCAAGTGAAAAGCCATCACCCAAGAGGAAAGAATCATTAAACTTTATTCATTGTTAATTCAGTGAAGACACCAAACCAAGGTTCCTGGGAGCAGTATTAGTAGTACCTCTGCTGGTCAGGGAGCTAAGAGCTCATTCAAACTTCAGCTTGTTGATAATCTCTATTACCCTTCCTGGTGGCTTACTCTAGCTCTACTCTGAGCTACCTCACAGATTCCTCAGGGAGGGGATTTTGGGCACTCAAGGAGAAATACTCATCCAGTATATATGGCTTGTGAGTCACAGTAAGAGGGACACAGCGTATTTTCAAAGCCTTTTGACAAAGGGGGAAACAGAAGTGGCAACCTGTATGCAAATGAACCGAAACTAAAGCTGGCGTTCTTCACTGTTCCCAGAGCTCTCTTCCACACCTATCAGAACATGTCTATCAAAAATGGAAGCAGGCACATGAAATGTTCCATTTCACCTGCTGGATACCTACTACTGAGGTAGGTTTTTCCTTTGTTGCTCATTTCTCGTTACCCTCTACCTGAAGGCTCACTAAGGGCATCGGTACCACATGTTAAAGCTGGTGAAGGAAGGCGCTACAGAAGGATGCCAGCACTGAAGGTTCAATGCAGAATCACTGCTACCTCTCTATGCCTCACCTTCACGAGAACGTCTGCAGATGTAGAAGAGCCAGAAGTAATGCTACCGGCTCATAGACCAAGGACAGAAAGGAGAGCACCGAAACAGCAAAGGAGGAGGGGAAAGAATCCAAGAAGCCTTACAGTGCTGATTCTTGCACCTTACCTTATCCTTCTCACTCCTCTCGCCTGCTAACTTTGTCCTCTCTCCCCACCCTTATGGACCCATAGCTTCACCCCTTCAAAAGATAGCTTGCAAATAAAAAGCTCACTTACAAAAGAGTTTGATAGTTACAAAACATGTTTCTTCGGGGCATGGTAGAAGTTAGTAGGATGAGGTTATTCCACACAGGCAAGGTAACCATATAGCTTTGGTGTAAAACTTCTGTTAGTGTAAAGAACAGATAACAGCAATATCTTAGTGAAAAACTACCCTATACATGGTTCTTCTCTCTGGTGGACTCAGGCTAAGGCTTTGAACTGTCCAGAATGAAGATATCTTTGCTTGATTTCCACTGTTCAGGTTAGCACAGTGAGGCACATGCATTTATGTTAAACAAGTAGATTTTGGTTGTAGAAAATTGTGCTACAAATGGATTCACTAAGGTGGGAGGCTTCATTTGGTCTTCAAAGTAACCAGCTTCCTACAATAAATGTTAAAACTTCAGTTCCCTAAACCATGAAGGACACCTGCATGTCATTAAGTACTTAATGCTGAGCATACAGCTTTCTGGGTCACCATCTGTTCAGCAAGAGCACCAGATCCTGGCTGCTGTTCCCCAATTCAGTGTGCCTCAGGCTTTGAACTCTCAGCCTTGGCAGCACACAATTACCCAAAAGGTAGCATGGGTGGATCTCCTGTGTCAGCAATTCAAATTGAGAAACAGAGTCCAAGGAGAGCACAAATCCACCAGGAAAAGTTCAGTAGAGTCTGTTTAAGGATTAGAAGCTAATCAACATAGCTCAAAACATATGTGCCTCTGTTGTATTAAATGCTACCCTCCTTGCTCTCACCAAGATGCCTTCTTA
This sequence comes from Eubucco bourcierii, assembly GCA_013396675.1. Classification (NCBI taxonomy): domain Eukaryota; kingdom Metazoa; phylum Chordata; class Aves; order Piciformes; family Ramphastidae; genus Eubucco; species Eubucco bourcierii. Next base: position 28,931 of record VWZE01016049.1, read on the forward strand.
TCTGCAGTATCTGGCTCTGGTAATACTTAATATCTATGTGGTTTAAACAAAGCTCTCTCTTGTGTTATAAAGCTTGCTATCTAAGCATCTATTTACAGAATATAGTTCAAAATTAACATGCCCTCATATAAACAATAAATCTTTAAGAAAACACTTTTTGTAGCAATTGGGAGGAGCTATCCACATTAAGCTAGAGAAGAAATATTTCATCAGCTCTAGAAACCCAGAACAAATTTCCCTCCACTTTACGAGAACAAGGTTGACTCAGTGCTGCCATTTCTATCCAAAGATTTTAGCTTAGCGCTTCAGCCTTTTGAAGTTGAATCAACAGATGGTTCCACTACATCAACTTCATCATTAAATTAGGCAGCATTAATCACAGAGATAAAACAAAAGTAACAGGTCCTAATGGTCACTGGGAGAGCATGACCTTTGCATTAAACAAAGCAGGAGAAAGAGAGAACAGAGGCTGCCCTATGGTCTAGAGAACTGATGTAGGCAATAAACGCTGCACATCACAGACTTATGACTTCCCCTGCTCTCTCCACCCAAGCTGTATTATACATTAAAACTCAATTTTAGGAAAGTTACTTTGTGGAACATTTCCATATTCTCAGAAAGAGGAAAAAACAAGTTTTTCCCATTTGGGAAAATGCTGTTTGGGATTTGATCTTTCAGAATCTTCTTATAAAAATCCAGTAATTTATTATAACTATAACCTGTCCTCAAAATGAACTGGAGTTCAAAGCTGCTAAGCTTCTTCATTCTTCTCAACGAGAAGAAACTCAGCATTTCTCTTGATTCTGCACATGACTAGAAAAGCAAATATCAAGTTCTCTCAATCCCATAAGCAAAGGAAGCCAAGTAAAGCTGGCATCCTCTCTAATGCCTCCATTTCCTCAGTCTTGTAAAATCCACATCTCCTATCCATGCATATCTTGCACATTCCCCAACTCCGTGTAAGAAATAGCACACAACAGTGTAGATGCTCTTCTTTGAACTTCGAATCAAACCTCAGCTTGGTTTAGTTTATTGCACTCTAAAGAGATGTGTTTACACTACAAAACTGACTCAGTTCTACCTGCCTCACAAATGGATGTTTTTCTTCACCCAGATTCACTTTTCTAAGAGGTTTTGTAAAGGCAAAGCTTAAATACAGTAACACAATGCTTGGATAAAGATTTTTTGTGTGTGCTGAAGACCAGTGTTTTCAGGGATAATGGCCACAGCCTGCCTGCCTGCTATCAAGAAAATCATTCTTGATTGGAAAGGGAAACAGACACTTAACTACCGTTCCACTAAAGCAAAGTAAGCGGAAGAAAAACCAAACCAAACCGCAACACACACACAAATCCTGAATCCACAGCTCTACATTTGTGCTTCCTGAGATGAGGGATCCACTGCCTTGTATGAAGGCTTTTGTGAGATTATCACCCTGCCTCCCACCATCAACACTGTAAAATAGCAAATTAGTTTGAAATTGGATTTTTCTTATCATGTTACAGACACCTTCAGTGCTTGTTATTTTTCTTCCATAAGCGATATTTATAATGTGGTTATCTGCTCTTCTTGAGTCTGTCAGGAAGACTGAGCTCCTTAAGCTGCAGGGCAAACTTTCTCCAGCCACTAGTTTGTTGGAGAGATTTTTCCCTTTCCTTTCTCTTTTGCATCTTCTGCAAATGTTGACACCAACACAGAATGCCTTATCCTCTCATGTATATGCCTAAAAATTGGTTTCAGACATTTCTCCACAGCACTACACTCAGAGATCATCTGCCAATGCTTACCTCCTTTGACCTCCCACTAAAATCCTTCATAGTCACTTCTTTCCAGATATTTTCCACTGTGTGAGTTTCATTCATACATGCAGAGTTAGAAAGGATTAAAACATGCTGCGCTAAGCCACCTAGATCTTTATTTTCAACTCAGAAAACACAACTGGGAAAATGTCACCCATTCCTACAACACAGACAGACACAGGAAGGAACAGGTGGGAAAAGGCTCCCTGCCTTTTCTTGGCACCTTTCTCCATTTCCAAAAAAAGTAGAAAGAGGTCCTCAGCAGCCTCAGGCTGTTGAGGATGATGCCAATGCTCAGTCAGTAATGAGTTTTGCAATATTTAGCATTTTCCTTAAAGACCAAAGTCTAGTTCTTAATTAATTTTTAACAGGGGGAAAAAAAAAAAAAAAAAAAGTGTGTTCAGACTTCAGCTTTAAAGAAAACACTTGAAAGTGTGGCCAATGGGTTATGTTAAAATAATAAAAAGCTATGTAGAAGATGAGAACAAAGAATCCCATCATTGTTTTGGATTTTCTTCATCTATCGATTTTTAGGCCAGTATCCTGGCAGGAAAGGGGGAGATGTGGAGCTGTCAGTACTGTATTCAATGAGTATAATTACACTGAATTAGTGCTGAGGCATTTAGAGAGAGGGGAAAAAAATACTGTTCCACAGAGTTAATATAAAGTGGGCTTTCATGTACATACAAACCCACAAGGAGCAAGCTACTGCCTGCTGAGACCTATTTGAGAGCCAAGGGATTGATCGGACTCAGCCAGCCCTTGCTTAAGAAAAAAAGCTGCAGTTGTGAATTACTGTAAAGCAGTACTCACATGATTGATGGGTTTACCCCCACCACCACATTTGTTTCAAAGATCCATTTTGTCTTCTGTGGCAACGGTGTGAATTAACCCCTTTCACAATGGCTGGCCAGAATTCGCAAGACCAGTCCAAGATCTAGGAGCTTGATGAGGCTTTTATCTTTTGCAGCAATGTGACTGGGAAAATGGGAAAAGAGATGTTATTTAACACCCAGGCTTCTCTGAAGCACCATAACACCAACCTCCTCAAACAGTCTGTAAACTTTCTGCCATCACACCAGCCAACTCCTCACCTGCTAGAGACTGGGCTTGGAAGGATCTTCCTTGCAGTTTGATACTCAACCCAACTGTCCTGACATGCAAGGGAGCATAAGATATATTTATTTTGTCTCTTGACTTTTTAACTCAATTTGCTATTAGCAGTAGTTTGATTTTTTTTTTTCCTTCTGTTTCTCATGGTGAGCAAGGCAATGCCTGAACCCTTTATGCACTACAGAAGCCAGACTCCAGGTAGATTTGTGATGAGATTTCTCCTCAGGCATGGTGAACTAAAAGTAGTTAGAACAGCCAAGGGAATGGGAAAGAACAACCAGAAATGGGCCCAGATCACGACCAGCATTTAAAAAACTCCTGAAATATTTTGGATTGACAGCATGACAAAGTCAGATTTCCATGGAAGCCCAATCACATGCTTGCTTAGGAACAAGCCCACAGCATCTCAGGAATAGCTCATTCAGTCAGGAATAAATCTGTTCACGTCAACTGCAAATCACCCTGTGCTCTCCCCAGTTCCCAGAAAGGTGCTACATACATGCACAAGATTTCTGTTTTTTTTCTTTACAAAGTACATACATTACTTAGATGGTGAGGAGGGAGGGGGGAAAAAAAAACACAAAAAACAACCTACACATCAAAAAAATCAAAACCAACAAACAACAGAGGATTAAATACTATTAGTCACACCAAATTAGCTGCAGGCAAGTGAAATGTAACCTTCCCACACACAATTCCGCAAATGCATTTCACACCATCTTCACCATTTCATTTCTCTTGCTCTGGACTTCCATAAAAACATGTGGTGTCTTAAACAGCATCTCCTCCATACTCACAGTCCAGTTCTAGCCTCAAGGAGAGGGGGAAAAAAAAAAAAAAGAAAAAGAACTTCTACCCAGTCATCTGTGCCACTATACTCTCCGCTACCAACACTTCTTAATCTCTGCCTGCAGCATCTGCTACTCCCCACAGTGTGACTGCCTTTTATCCCAGCCTCATCACCACACCTGCTGTCCCAGGCCTGGCCCCAGGAAAAACAGAGTAAGAGCATGTGTCATTACATATCACAGAAGCTTTCCATCCTCAGGTTTAGAATACCTTCCAATCCTCTGGTCCTTTCTTGGACACTGTCTTCATCTGTCTTGATTGTTACAGCAGATGTTGTCAGGAATTGAAAATGCCAAACATAAGCCAAAGGGCAGCACGTTTCATTTCTCTGTGAAAAACTCTCAATTCTAAGGAAACCTTTCCAATTTTTCAGGATAATTTTTACTTTTACTGTGCTTGCCGCTTTTGTTGCTGTCATTTGCAAATTCCACACTCATGCTCTCTGCTCCACTATGCAAAGAGAGAAGGAGGAGAATGGAATCAATGTCAGGCTACAACAGGACCTCACAGAACTGCCAGCAGCCTGCAAACCAAACATACAGGAAAAAGCACACCATAAGACAACATCATGAATCATGTGTGAATCAGGGGTGGGTGGACACCTGAGCAGTAGAGTACACTAGGAGTAGTGTTAACATGGCACTGTTGTGTTAACAGAGCCATCAAACCCCATAAACCCACCATCCAAAGCTGAAGATCACTCAAGTCTGAGGAGGCCAGCAGTCTTTTGTTTCTACCTATTGTATCATAAAAACATTTCCACTGAGGTCTGATCATCATACTAAGTTATGCTCTTCCCTCCCCCACCAGACCCCCTAACCATGTGGTTCAGTCCAGCAGCAATAGCAGCTAGATGTGAATCACAGGTGAGCTATTAAGGTCAGGTTATTTCATTTCCAAAGCCTAGGTGCAGTGGACTTCCATTAAAACCAGGTATATTTTTTTTTGTTCCGCCTAATGAATGACTTTATTGAAACAAAACTACTTATTGTCACCCCTTCATTTGCCACACTCAAAAGTGTCAAAGGCAAGTGCTCTACAGCTTGACCGTTAGAAGAACTGGGTTAACTGCAACCTCAGCTGGCTTCAGTTACCACTGATGCTGTGTGTCACAGCAAAAGCTGTAACACAGCTAGTAAAGACATGATGACAAAGAGCATTGAGTCCTTGTGCCCACTCACAGCACATGACATAAAAGTTACTTGAGTTTGTCAAGAACAGGAATGGGATCTTAAGTCCAGCCCAATCCAGTTAAAAGACTAAAACTGAAGTGCTGAGAGACAGGGTTTGCAGTTACCTAACTCACACACACTACTTCACTACAACTTGGGGAGCATATATGCACTGCCTAGCTGAGGTTCAGAACCACCTCCTTCCTCTTCATATATGCCTTTAAAGAAACTTTTCACTAAAGCTATGAATTTAAGAAAAGGGTCAAACGAACTCTGTAATAATTATTTGAAATCTTGTTCCATTAGCACGCAGACAAAAATCATAAAAACAATAAATCCAGTGAAATGCAGAAGCCCATTTTGGTCTTCCTGATCAATTAGCCTTCCCTTCCTACTCTTGGCTTATGTTTGCTTAAGTTGATTTGTTTCTACTAGAGATGTTGGCACACATCAAACTAGGGGGAAAAAAAAGACGCAGAGAGGCTTTGAGATTGTTTGTTGTGATATCAACTGGTGATAACACAGCACCATCCCCTGTCTCACTCACTCCATCCCTGTACACAGATACCATCTTGAGAAGTGGTCACTCCTGATCTTCTGCCGATAAGCAAGCACATAAACGGATGCCCAAACTCTGTCTTCCCTACCTCCACCAAGCATGCAGGATAGCTCCAAAATGAAGGATACAAGAAAATAATTTCCTTCATTTATATATATATATATTTCTTTCGAGATTACTGTGATGGTTTGGGAGTTACCTGCCCCCATACTCTATGAAAATTGCCCAGACTAGACTCAGCCAGCTGGAAGTTAAGGACTGAAGCTCTATTTACAGCTCAGCACAATATACAACCAGAGATATACACAATAGACAGGAATATTTACAGAAATATACAAGTTAAAGGTAATACAGAAACACAATATCCCTCCCAGAAATCAAGGTCCCCAGGAGGGGCTCCCAACCACCCTTTCACCTTCTTCCCACCCTTCTGCCTTATCCCAGGGTCTGCCTTACGTGCAAGGTGAGTTTGGAGGATCAGCAAGCGGGTTAGAAGCAGAGTGGTTAGTTGGGTTACACAGCAGAAAGGCCATAAGACACAGCAGCTCCCAGAGAAAGAGAGAGACTCTGCGTTATCTATATATGTGTCCTTGTTTTTATATATCTCAGTAAGCCTATGAGTGAAGCAGACATCACTATTGTTTGCTTTTCACAGCCTAGAATCTACTTTTTTTTCAATAAAATATTCCAATTAGCCTCAAACCAGCACAATTACTTAAAAATGTAATAAAGTCTTGCTAAGTCTAGATGTTCCATAATGGAAGCCAGGGATGGGGAGCACCACTTTTGTCCAGCACCTGAATAATTCTAGGAGTTAAATGAAAGATGCTTTAGAAATGTCAGTGTTAGTACAAGAAGTGAATATTAAAAACTCTGTGTGACGCAAGGAGACTCAGTCAGTATCAGGTTAATTGAACGCAGCCAAGCTTACGGGAAAATGGGTATCTTTCACAGGATATTGCAACTACAACAACATACTTGTTTTCAAATAGATCTCCATTTACCACAGCTGGCAAGCATCAAGGCATCAAATTAGATGTCCATGAGTGCAATCAGCTTGCATTTCTGATATCACAAGCAGCTTCCTGGAGCACAGTCTGCTCAAGTGTTAATCAAAAAAAGGCAGTTACACAAAAAGTGTTAATGACAAATTATACAGTTAGTCTAAATCACATTGAGCCTCCTTACATATATATGTTTATTTTTATATATATATTCAGTTACTTTGGTAGACTTTAAATCAGGCCTTGAACTAAAATGCTTAGAGGGGATTCTTCTAAAGAGAAAACATACAATCTTGAGTTGTACTTGCACACATACCAAGTCAATAAGAAGGAAGTCAAAAGTGCAAATCTGACTTCACAGACTTTCTTGGAATCATAGAATTAACTAGGTTGGAAGAGACCTCCAAACTCACCAGTCCAACCTATCACCTAGCCCAAGTCAATCAACTAGACCATGGCACTAAGTGCCCCATCCAGGCTTTTCTTCTGCACCTCCAGGAAAATAGACTGCACCACCTCCCTGGGTAGCCCATTCCAATGGGCTTAAAGTCTTGCTTTAAGAGAGAGTGATTCCACTCACTTTAAGAGAGAGTGATTCCAATGCCAATCACTCTCTCTGTCAAGAAATTCCTCCTAACATCCAGCCTAGACCTACCCTGGCACAACTTGAGACCCCTTGTTCTGTTGCTGGTTGCCTGGCAGAAAAGACCAACCCCACCTGGCTACAACCTCCTTTCAGGTAGTTGTAGAGAGCAGTGAGGTCTGCCCTGAGCCTTCTCTTCTGCAGGCTGCACACCCCCAGCTCCCTCAGCCTCTCCCCTCAAGTCTGTGCTCCAGGTCCCTCACCAGCTTTGTTGCTCTTCACTGGACATGTTCCAGCATCTCAACATCTCTCTTGAATTGAGAGGCTCAGAACTGGACACAGTACTCAAGGTGTGGTCTGACCAGTGCTGAGTCCAGGGGCAGAAGAACCTCCATTGTCCTGTTGGCCACACTGTTCCTGACCCAGGCCAGGATGCCATTGGCTCTCCTACCCATCTGGGCACACTGCTGGCTCATGTTCAGCTATTATCTACCAGTACCTTCAGGTCCCTCTCTGCCTGGCTGCTCTCCAGCCATTCTGTCCCCAACCTGCAGCACTGTTTGAGGTTGTGGTGGCCAAAGTCTAGAACCCTGCACTTAGCCTTGTTAAAGCTCATCCCATTGGCCTCTACCCACCCATTCAGCTTGTCCAGGTCCCTCCACAGAGCCCTTCTATCCTCCAACAGATCCAAACCTGCTCCTGACTTGATGTCATCTGCAAACTTACTCATGCTGGACTAAACCCCCTGGTCCAGATCATCAATAAAGACACTAAACAGGACTGGGCCCAGTACTGATCCCTGGGGCATACCACTAGTGACAGTTGCCAACTGGATGTGGCACCATTCACCACCACTCTCTGGGCCCAGTCCTCCAGTCAGTTCTTGACTCATATCAGAGTGAATCTGTCCAAGCCAGGAGCTGCCAGCTTTGCCAGGAACTTCTTGTGGCAGACGGTGTCTAAGTCTTTGCTGAAGTCCAGGTAGACTACATCCACAGCCTTCCCCTCATTCACCAGGAGGGTAACCTGATCATAAGAGATCAGGTTGGTCAGGCAGGACCTGCCCTTCCTAAACCAATGCTGGCTGGGCCTGATCCCTTGGCCATCCTGTAGGTGCTTTGTGATTGCACTCGAGATGACCTGTTCCACCTTGCCTGGCACTGAGGTCAGGCTGACAGATCTGTAATTTCCTGGTTCCTCCTTCCAGCCCTTCTTGTGGATGGGCATCACATTGGCAGCTTCCAGTCTTCAAGGACCTCTCCACTGAGCCAGGACAGTTACCTCTTCAGTGAACACTTCTTCACACTTCCTCATAAGAAGGTACAGAGGGAGTGTTTCCAACTACAAATTCTTAGTGACATTCTTGAAGTTGACAGAATACAAACCTCCAATTCAGACCAGAGACAAACAATGTAAAAAATCTGGTGATGAAATTATGACAATGACATCACCTTTTTCTAGAAATGTGAAAATGTGGTAATCTTTACAAATTATTTCTTGTTGGTACTACCAGTTCTAAAAGTGGCAGTTTGTTTGAAGCTTGTAGAACGAAAAGCTACTATGAGTTAGTCCCAAAAATGGAAAATAATTGTTTGAGGAGTTGGACCAATTTCCAAAGGGTTTGGCTACATTTCCATTGTATGCGAACAGAATTATCTTGCAATCCTTTGAAATCTTCACCCTGAAGTTACTACATGATTATGGTGGATACTAGGATTGGGAGGCCATTACTAGTCCTAAGAAAAACAGGCTTTGAGAAGCACAATATTTGGAAGTTACTTCTTTCTGTTCCCTGCAATCCTTCCTCTAACAAAGCACGCAAGGAAGGAGCACAGATATTCTGAAACATTGCCAAAATGCAATCACAGATGATACTTCTGGCCATTTAAGGAAAAAAAAAAAATAAGGAAAATTACTTCTCAAATGTAGTTTAAGAATTTATTCATTCACAGAATACCCTTAAAAGAAAGAAAATGGAAATTCAACCCAAGCAAAACTAATAGGAGAGAACAACTTTGGCAGGTGAGATGCAAAATGAAGATTAAGAGTAGCAAGGCTGAGGAACAAAGAGACAAATACATAGTGACAAGTAATAAGGCATTCCTTAAGCACACAGGGAACTGGAACTCCAGATGAGCCAGTGGGTCCTGCAGACCATACTGGAGACTACCCTGATGCAAAGAAGTCAGTGAGGGCAGAGGGAGAGATTGCACAGAAGTTAAATGATTCCTCTGATTCAGTTTTCATTTTAAAATAGAGAAGATAAATGTATGCCCCAGGGTTATACAGGTAAAGATTTGGAGGCAGAACTACCAGACAGGATTAGTGGAAATAAAATACAGTTATTTAGGTTTTTTTTATTTGAAGAAACAACTGGAGAAAATTGATTGCACTAACTGCATTTCCAGATCTGAGAAAAATCAGTTGCAGGCAAGTGTAAATCAGCTAGACTGAAACAGATGCCCCACAAACTAGAAAACTCTGAAAAAGCACATAGTTCATAATGATAAATCATGCCTCCCTAATCTACAATAAGCCATTACAAAACCTATCTTGACTATTTTTCAGTAGATGTGAATCATTTGGACTTTAAAAAACTTTGGCGAGCACAGGGTGGGGGCGGGAAGGAAGGAATTAGGTAAGAACAATGATCAGTTTTTCATACAGAAGGAGGGGATACAGCTCAGCCTAAGATCAGTGTTCCTGAGTGCATTTATGAAACATCTGGAAGAACACAAAACAAGGCAACAAAATGTGCTGCCAGTGCAAAATGGCATTAGTAGTGTGAAGGTCCTTATCCTCTCAGCTAAGCAGGCAACTGGACAACACGAGTATCAGATAAAATGCACCACAGAAAATATGTTTACATACCACTATTTACCTATGATGGCTGAATTAACTTCTAGATGTCAAAAAAGTTCTGGAGCCAAATGATGTCATATCCCTGTGCATAGCAGAAGAGTCATTTCAAGCTAGAAAAAAAATTGGAATGGTGTTTCTAAAATTTTGAACTGTAAAATGAAAAAAAAAATTGGCTATGGAAGTTAGAATGCAATTATAGAATGTCAGGTTAAATTTCAACTAAATATTCTTGCTGAAGTAAGTGCTTGAATTGTGAGCACAATTTTGCTGAAACATTTGGAGCTCTAAGAGATCACTGAAAATGAGAAACATGAGAGAATGTGTAATATTTATGAAGGGTGACCTAATACACTTTTTAAATACTAAAGAGATTAAAGCAAAGAGAAGCTGGAGTTATGAAAATAAGGACATTAGAGGCACAGGAATTGAGAATTAATCTTAAGGAAACCTCAGCTATTGAGAATTAGGGAAATGCATCTGCTGAACCAAAGCAGCTTGGGTGTGGTTTATCTGTTCAGAGGAAAGAAAAAAAAAAAAATCCATTTTATATCTATGCACACCAGAAGCTAAGGAAGATGAATGTTACTTACAAAGAGTTTTAAGCAGTTCACATAACCCCAGTTTTACAGAAGTTGACCTATGCTCTTCCATCTACTTTCATATCTTGTACGATTGGACTGTTGCTAAATGGGAGTGACTCAAGTCTTAGAAAAATCCAAACCTATTTCACAGACTGATAGAGCTTCTGCTGTAGAAGCAGTATGACCCTTCAACGGTTTAGCTTTGCAAGGCAGCAAAACCAGGATCAGACAGGAATCTGAGCAAGGAAATTACACAAGTAGGTGAGGTTGCTCAAATTGGGCAGCTCACCTGGATCCAGCTGCTACAGTTTGTAAACTCTGTTGTTCCAACAAGTTTTTAAGCCTAGTATAGTTTTTCTATACCTGAGGGAATAGATACCACATTTAAATCAGATTTTTTTAAAAAATCCCTTTCATTTGATACAAATCATACTCTGTACCAGGCAAACCATTATTCCATTTAACACTGAACAAAGCCTGAAATGTCTTTTGCAACAGAAACTATGATTATACAGAGAGGGGGGAAAAAAAGAGAGAAAAAACTAAAATAAAAACACATGTCCTGGGGAGAAACTGAAAGGAACATGCACAAGACTTTGGGAAGAAATAGAATCAAAACTGAAATTTCATTCAATTCCTAAATTACGCAGTGATAATAATCATCAATTATTACAATGGTTGACAATTGTTTTTTTTAAGAAATAATTGTCACAATTTATAATTATACATAACTGCACATATGAATTATATTCTCATTTTCAGAAGCATACTTTGTAAAAAAAAAAAAATTATTAAACCAATCAGGAAAAGATAAGTTTGAGAAAATGCTTCTCATTCCCCATTGCTCTACAGTATACCACTCTTTTTGTGAGACATTATCATCATAAAAATGCCACAATGAACAGCATCAGCCAGACACCACAGGACATCACAAAGAGCTTCCTGTAGCCAGTTTCTCTCATATGTGGGCTCAAGTTCTTATTTCCATTCCCTCAATACCCACCAAGTGCTGCAAGTGTTTAGATACATACTAGGATTTAACTGACCTAGAAGACAAATCTTAAATTCAGTAACTCAAATTTTTCCATGTGCATAAGCCTTATGTGAAATACTTCAACCTCAATTTTTCTTGACTTTACACTTCACAGACTTCTCTTGTTTTGGACTTTTCATTTGTTTCAGAATTTCCTATTTAAATGAGACAAGAAATTCCCACCTACGACTACTCGAGAAATTTCAGTTGGTAAAATCCCAACTAGCATTAGAGCCACATTGCACATGCTGAAAGCGTCAATACAGAAAGCTGTGAACTTGTCACTTATAGTACATGGTGCACAGTTGGAAAGTCTAAAGTTAGATAACACATTTTTGGTGTGCATCCCCACAGTTTGGAAAGTTTCTCCAAACAGAGGATCACTTATGATGTGCACATGTATAGCTCAACGTTGGAGCAAGGCATTTATGCATCTCATTGTTTTCTCTATAAAAACAGTCTCCACATCCACTCCCCTACAGTTGTAGTCAGCAGAGCACAGAGAGGCTGTTATTTAAAGGACTATTTCCTTGTAGATATAGTCATAAATAATTCAAATTCATAGAATCAGTCAGTGTTCGAAGGGACCACAAGAATCATATAGTTCCAACCTCCCCTGCTATGGACAGGGACACCCTACCCTAGATCAGTCTGGCTAGAGCCTCATCCAGCCTGGCCTTAAACACCACCAGGGATGAACTAAAGAAATTAAATTAACAAAGTATATGCTGTAATATACCACCTTGGCTTTTGAGTCCATTCCTTGTGCAGTAGTAGTCAATCTCCAGCTATTCTCAAGAGCTTTCATCATCTTCTGTGAAAATTAGTATGGAGGTGCTGTAGCTGAGCACAGATAAGCAGCCAAAGAAAGGTCAGGACCATGTGGCACACTTATGCTATCAAATAAGACAATGCGTTTGTAAATATTACATCAGCTCTAAAATACTAAAAGGATCTATGAAAGTTTCTTGAAAGTAGCCTCAAAATTACTTTTCTAGATCAAAGTTATACTTAAGAGAAAGTTCATCCACTTTTCCTCACATTCCCATCCCCTTTGAAACTTCAGATTTTTTCCATCAAGAAAATGTGATTGGTTTTATAGATAGGGAGGGACAAGGAGAGAAAATGTCCCCCACTTTCCTACATTCCTGATTCCAGGTAGCTTTACAAAACCATTTGACATGTTAAGCCTAGCAGTTTTCCCTCTTTAGAGGTAAAATCAAGGGCTGATGCCAGCAGGAAGAGGGCAACCTCCATCTTTCATTGTGATGAAGGCAGACCCTTCAAAGCACCAGATAGCACAAGCACAAGTTTTAGCAGAGTTATGTCAGGCCTACAGCACACCTTGGAAAGGTGCAGCTATTAACACAGACAGACAGACGTTTACATTGCAAAATGGAGGAGAAAACCAGCTCTCCAATAGTTTGAGTTTTAACCTAAAAAAGTACAGGAGCAACCTGTGTTGAAACAGATGTCAAGAAAAATATCAAGTGAAGATGCACAGAAAATGTGTTTCTATAAAAACTTGATCACAGGAGATTTCATCCGAACATGCTCATAAAAGGGCACGCACCTGAATACCTACTGTATCAGCACAAGTTTTTATTTCAGCTCATTGTGTTTAATCTTATAAATCAAGTCACAAGTCAAGCAAAGATTTCATATATGCTTTTACGCTTATGTTGCCTAAGTAAATCCCACTGCTCCAACTGAGGCTCAAATGAGCCCATAAAACTGCTCCAACACATAAGACATGCCAATTCTACAGCTTAAATTGCAAGTGACTGACAGAAGACACTGATGCATCCTAAAACACACACACCTATAAGCCAAATGGCCACTCAGTACTGGAGTCCAAAACACAAACTAAACTCCCAAGCACAAATCCAGGCTGGGTGGGGAACAACTGACAGCAGCCCTGAGGAAAAGGACCTTGGAGTCTGGGTTGATGAAAAGCTCAACATGAGCCTGCAGTGTGAGTGCAGCCCAGACAGCAATTGAGTGCTGGNCCAGAGGAGGCCACAAAGATGCTCAGGAGGCTGCAGCAGCTCTCCTATGAGGACAGGCTATGAGAGTTGGGGCTCTGCAGCCTGGAGAAGAGAAGGTTTCCAGGAGACCTGATAGTAGCCTTCCAGTATCTGAAGGGGGCCTACAGGAAGGCTGGGGAGGAACTATTGGCAAGGTCTTTCAATGACAGGACAAGGGGCAATGGGTTTAAGCTGGCAGAGGTGAGATTGAAACTGGATGTTAGGAGGAAGTTCTTTCCAGTGAGGGTGGTGAGGCACTGGAACAGATTGCCCAGGGACGTTGTGGCTGCTCCCTCCCTGGAGGTGTTCAAGGCCAGGTTGGATAAGGCCTTGAGTGACCTGTACTAGTGAGAGGTGTCCCTGCCTATGATAGGGGGTTGGAACTAGATGATCTTTGTGTTCCCTTCCAGCATTACCATTCTATGATTTTATGTCCCATTTAAAGACACATTCTTGAGCTAACAAACATGAAAGGAGTGGAATTTGCCTTTTTGTCTTTATCACCCCATAAGTATGGTTGCCATGCCATTTGGCAAATACAGGGAAATGCCTGAGAACCAGATTTAGTGTAGATACTCCTACTTAGGCAGCCTATAATCCCTGCAGCAATTTATAAACCCTCTGCTGTTAGATCATCTCTTCACGATTGTTAAAAGAACGAAAGATAGAGCAGCCTTTAGGCTCTTCCGAATTCTGTAGACCCTTGGTCAAACTCACCAGAAGACCATCATATTGCAACTGGCTCCTCAATGGCTTTCTGTTGGGTTTTATTTTGGGGGTTTTTGTTTGTTTGGGGGTTTTTTGTTTTGTTTTGTTTTTCCAGCTGCATATGTATGCCTAGAAGAGGAGGAGGCCTGCAGCACAGAGCAAGTATGCTAATGCCATATCATACTAAGTGCCATGCCAACAGCAATCACACACACACACACACGCCTGCTCACACGCTTCTGCCAAATAATCACTTAAGCAAGCATCAACTGGAGAGATTAGAAAAGCATCTGACAACGTGCAAATCAGACAAGAAACATGGACTGAAAGGACAGCTTGGGAATGTGAGGATTTAGTAAGTGAAATGACATGAAGTTCCTGAACCAAAGCTTGCAGTGTTTTCGGAAGATTTCTGAAAATACTGCCTGTTGCCCTGAGATTTTTTTTTATTTTTTTTTTTCCACTCCTCAGTCCCTACTGCATATCAGCTGCACCCAGGCAGGCTTCTAATAAAAGCAAGTGACTCCTGTGCAAACAAAAACATCTTTGTGACCTCTAGGAAGGCAGCAACTCAAGCAAACAACCAGCCAGTCAGGTGGCACAAGCTATTGGGAAGCAATCATTGCATCTCAGGCATCTTTCAGCAGCAGCAGAACAAACCCTAAGTTTCTGCCATATAAAACTGGGTTTCCAGGAGAAACGATCTTAGTACATTGAACAAGAGTTCAAACTATTTCTTTTTAATAGGTGGTGTTGGGGCAGCTACTTTTGAACACCTAAGTTTTATTGTTCACACTAAAGGAACAAAGCATTTTTCCACCAGAATCAAGGCAGAGTATCAGAACAATCTATTGACTTGTCTTTAATTTACTGAAACATGCTTCACTCCAAAGATACTTTCAATCAAAGTAATGAGATTCTGCTGCAAAAAGAAGTCACCACTATTTACCAGCATTTTCACTCATCTGTGCCTTATTAACTTATTTTGTGTTACCAAAACAGCAAGGTGGGCAGCCTTCCTAAAAGGCTGAATTCTATAGTCCTTATTCTGACGAAATTCTTGCTGAAGCATCAGGTCTACCTGAGTAATGGTTGGAGGATGTTTAGTATTAACCTACGCTTGACAGGAAGAAACGTGACTCTTAAGAAGCTGAAAAAGATCTCAGTATGGAAATGTTAGAAGTTCAGTCATCCAAAAGCAAACCGTGACCTTGTAGTGCCCTAATGCTGAAGAGAGAGCACCGTATTAGACATGTCATATTTTTACCAAGGCTATGTCTCTGTCCCTTCCTATATCACTTTCAAAGACAGCAGACCTTTCTTAAGAGATCCATCCATTACCAAAGTGCCCAAAAGAACACCACAGCAATGTTAAAATGGGTGTTGTGAGACAATTTCACTCTTGCCAATGTTGATTGCAATGTGTAAAACCTGTAAAAACAAACAAACCAAAAAAAATCAAACAACCCACAAACAAAACAAAAAACAAAACAAAACAAAACAAAAAAAAAGGACTAAATACCTATAAAATAGTTTGGTTTAGATATAAAGGTTTTGATATGAAAACTACCTACAAAATATTAAGCATATTTTGGATGCTCTCGTCACAAAGACACTCCAGACTGTGAGCCTTCTGTTGCTAGCTACAGATGGGTGCATACATTTGCATTGCACTGCTAAGGCTCTTTTGCACTTTGAGATACATGATGTATGAGAATTACAGCTAAAAAAATAAATACATAAATAAATCTGTTGTACTAGTGATCCCATTGAAACAAGGAAGCCTTAAATGCAATAGTAGATCATCTTTCCTTCATTATGAAACTAACGCTATTGTTCACATGGCTCTGAGAAACAAGGCCCAAGAACAAAACAGGTTTTGTGCCTGATATCCAACAGAATTGAATCTGAGAAGCCAGTTCAGTCTTTTTCATTGCTTGCAATCAGACAGGGACACTGACTTCCAGTGATGTCTATGTATTTACTGCTTGTTTCAGTACACAGAGAACTCCTCCTCTTTCATATACCCAAAGAGCAGTTAGCTGCTTTTTGCCTTTCTAACCCTAAGGGACAGCCTAAGACAACAAGGGGATGTAGATAGCAAAGTCACATGGTCAAGACAACAGTAGAGACGTCTATTTTCCTTAGTAAACTCAGAAGATAAAGACCAACTTCACACTCAGTTGGTTTTGATCTACATCCACCTCATTGTTGGTGTCACTACTGCTGTGCTTGTCTCCACTGCCAGCAAGACCAGCCCTAACTAAAGCAAAAGAGCATCAGCCCAGATGCATAGAAAGAGGCTTGCTGAAGGAAAGAATCCACCCAGACTCCTCTTCTCTCCTAGTTGTTATGTCTAATCTTACTCCAAGGAAGAGAAATCATAGATAGTGAATTGCTCACAAATACTGTTTGAAGACAGCAAAAATTCTATTTGTTAATGCTGTTAGCTAGCTGCAGACCACTGTCAAAACAAGCATTTGGACCGGAGTATTAGAGGATTTCCCCTCTTCCTTTCTCCTCCCCACGGGCATTTGCTGATGGTATCATCCACAACTAAATCACAGATGTTTACAAGGTACAAGCTATACTGGAACTCCGTAGAAACTAATGAGGAAGGAAGATTTTTCTAACACTTTCATGAAACATATAATGAGCTCTGAAATAGTGCTGGCAGGCCTCAGAGGAGAAAGGTCCAGATTAAAATTGAACTTTGCAGTGTACTAAATGGCAGTGGAATAGAGCCCTAAGCATTATATGTTTTCAGAGACTATTTTTATCAGAAAATTCCCGACTCTTGTAATGCTCTTCTGCCCTGAAAGTCATTACTACTTCTGTTGCAGCTGCCATGCAACCAATGGCACTTGCCAAGCAACATACTCCTAACAGCCCAAATTAACATATTAATACATGCTTCTTAATAAAATGAAACTGAGTTTTGCCTCACATAGCTCTACTTTGTCAACTCTATTCCTCAACTTCAAAGGTTATTCACATTGAAACCAAACTGTTATTCTGGGAAGGCAAGAAAGGGCAGAAGCTTTTTAGAGCAGTGGGACAGAGCAGGCAGAAATCACCTGGCTGCATCAGTAATACATCTAGCTCTTTATTATATTCACATTTCCCTTTCTCATCTCCCATGAAACGGCCCACAGCTGTGTTCTCTCAGCCTTCAGTCTGAATGACATTAAAAAGCACTCTGCAAAATTATTACGGTTTTTCTTAAAGTCACTCCCACATATGTAAGCAAGGAAGGAAATGAGAAAAGTTTTTTTTTAAAAATAAATCATCATTGTGCCACTGCAGGAGGCAAAGCCAGACGTTATAAATGGCTCAGTGATTCTATCCCTTGGAACAAAATTGGCCAAGACAGTGACTAGTGTGGTAAAGACCTGCAAACTCTTTCTACCACTGTAAAGTAAGCCATTGCTGAAAACTTAAAACTGAACTAGCACTATGTCAAACAATACCTGCAACAGGGCCTTTTAAGTCCTCCAGCTCCTTATTTTTCGCTAGTGAAAAGACTGTAGGAATCTGAAGAGAGTCTGAAAAGTATTAATAAACTTGGTGTCACAAAATCAGTTCTTCTGGTAACTCACAGTAAACAAATTTTTAAATTGAAAAATTCCCCACTGACTGCCAGCTCTTCCTTTATGGGCTTGATCAAGCTCATGTTAAAGGCAGTGGGGAGCTTCCCCATCTGCTGAACACCTCTGATATACAACCAATGGTTTGCAAAGCATATTTGAATTTATACACACACACATACATATACACTGGTCTTTATTCAATATCTATTACCATTGGCACAAAATCCAGATATCAGTCCCTTTGAAGTTAGTGACACACAGAAGATGAGCCTTTTCTCATCTTGTTTAGTTGCTGCTGTATCAGTCCACAGAGACATCACCATACTGTTTCTTAGGCAGCTACAATGCTCTGTGGGTTACTGTAGCAAAACGCAAACATCCACATTAGAGAAGACATCGTTCGCTCCTTCAGTTTCATTTTTCCACCGTGCTTTTGCTGGAGAAAGTGATGCAAGACAACTGACACAAACTTCCCCCAACTCAAACACACACTGAACACTCAACAATGCCCACTTTTATATTTTCCTCTCAGGACTCCATCAGAGAGGACCCTCTATGCATTCAGAGCAGCACAATGGAGAATGATTTCCAAAGCATTAACTCGGAGCCATTGAGACTTGGATGTTTTCAAAATTACCCCATTGTGCTCAAAGGATTCTAGACTACCCCAGCTACTCTAGAAGAGGTCTTTTTCCCCTTCTCAAAACATCCATTCCTTGCACCATCCCTAGAGTGCATTGTCGGGGCCAGTTCCTTAGTGAAGTGAGTTCCATCAGTCAAAGCTCAACACATACAAATAATATCAGGATATGGATATAAATTAGTGCGACAGACTCTAAATAGTTTTGACAGGTTTGTAAGTATATATAGTGACACAGAATGCTATTCCTGCTGTCAGACATCAATATGTAGACAGAAGATTGGGGGCACCATGGAAACTCAGCGACATAAGAGTGGTATTGATTGGATAGAAAATGAGGCTGCAATTTAAGCTTAAAGCTGCTAGAGATGCCAAGAATGGAGAATGACCTCCAGCAGCGAATTTTCAGCATAAGCTCCCTGTGAACAAGCCAGTCCAAGATGGGATAAATCAGGGACAAGCTCACCAGGGATATGGCTCAACCGAATGCAGGCTACCCTAAGCAGATGAGAATCACTCTGTGTGCATGCGTTACAGTGACCTAGTTCGTTCAAAGACAGCATTTTGAATGCTTTATTATAGAGGCTTGAAACAAAGAGATTTCCTCAATTAAAGTCCTGAAATGAATCCCCTAAATGAAAATGCTTTGGATACTCTGATGAGCAGAAGTTGCAAATATCAAAGCAAAGCATACAATGTTAAAGACCAGTTCCCACAGAAAACACTGCAGACAGAAGTGTAGGTAATGAGGGGACCTGAAGAGTGCAGGAGGTCCCATACACGATGCCAGCTCCATCCCTAATGCCCTAGTGTTACACTGAAACATTTGTAACTCTATAACACTTGATAAATTCTATCTTCTCTGGCAAGAAAACACACTAAAATAAAATAGAATATGACTTAAACTGCGTGAGTGCATTTTCAGAGCTCCTGTAAAGGATTATCTGAGGACTCAGATGACCATTCACAGAATGATTGAGAAGAAACACAGGACACGTCAGGAAAGTCCCTTGCTGACTGCTGGAAGTCAGCTAAGTAATGATATTCACATTTGCTACAGAAATATGAATCTACACAAAATGTCCATCAGTACAGTTGTGTCAGAAATAGGATAAGCCCTCAAAGTTTCCTCAGTGCCACTATGGCCATTGAGGAGCACAGGAATATGGTTCTGGGACAGCAGCACTGTGTTTTTTAATACCAACCTTCTGCTGACAGGAATGTATCAGCCACCGACTGCGTTTCAAATAAGTGGTGATAAATACCTACATAAGAGTTTTTCTCAGGCAACTTTTACACTATAAACAAAGACTTAACCACTTACAAAAGAAGGATTGGTTGCTGGGTTCCCTTTTTTCACCCAAGAGCTTGCTCTGGAGCACAGTTTCAATCAGTAAGTTTCTGTCCTTCAATTTCATTCAAAGTTTCCTAAATAATGATCTACCAAAGAATTTATCTTAGCCTGAAAACCGGAGTATATTAAAGCCCTACTCTTTAGGAAAAGTCACTAAATTATGCAGCAGGATCCTTTGCTGCTGCTGCTTGTTTGTTTGTTTCTTTGATATCTCTCCAATGAATACTCTCTTTATTCACAACCAATTTCCATTACTACAGCAAAATAAGAAATTTTGTAACAAATACAGAGATTCCTTTTTCCTTTCAGATCATGCCTCTTGATGAAAAGTTCAGTTTTTTGGTTTTTTTTAATTATTTCTTTGCAGGAATGAAGTAGAAATACACAGAAAAAAAAAAAATTTGTTTTGTAAATCATCTCAAGGACATTGGCCAGAATATGTAAAAGGCAAGTGTTTCTTTATGACAACGTTTCCTGTATCTTTCCCTTCTCTGTCCTTCGCCCTTCTGTTTATAACACAAGCATTACGTACCTGGTCTATTTCTTGTCCAAAAAGCTGAACTTTGCTAAAACCTCAAAAAGAAAGGAAAGGGGGAGGAAAAAAAAAAAAATCAAGGTCCAAAGGGGAAACAAGGATAGGGCAGAGAGTTCGACAGTTAATGAGCCACAGCCAAAGCCTTCTTCCACTTTAACACAAGTCATTTAGAGCAAACAAGACCTAGTTAAAACACCTAGCTGTCCATAGCTGCAGGCTTATCTCACAGAGAAAGAATTAATGAACATCATGAACATTTCCATAATGCTCCCAAGAACCAACTAATCTCCGGAGTTTACATCCCAGAATCCAGCTTCAGAGAGTATCACTAAGCTAACGAGCAGCATTCACCACTGACAGCCAAGTGGAACATGGAGCACATGAGCTCCCCAAAAATGAAGACTACTTTTCCCCTGTAAAAAGCTCTGCTTTAAAAAGAGAGGATGAAGGAGGGTAAGGAGTTAGAAGGATCAGTGTCAGAAAGTATAACGTATTTGCAGAATAACGTGTATGCTCAACAGGAAGAAACTGTTTTCACCATTGTTAAGTCATATTTTCTCCCAACCTATCCCTCCAGAAGAAATAAAAGACAAAAAATATGATGGCAATTTGAATAGATCTATCAGCATTGTCTAGATGCAGTTGTACCATCAGAAATAAACTTGGGCTAAGAAGGCAAAAACATCAAACTGCTCGGTCTGAGAGCGCGATTTAACCTTACTATCCCGAGTCTCTGCCGGGATATTCCTGGCACGGGACAACTGGGACCTGCAGGGCGGTTGCCGCGCTGGGGTCACTCCGCTGCCCTTTCGTCCTCTTGGAAGGACCAGCTTGAGGACGCCTGCCTCCCTTTCCAGCTGGCTTGCGCCCCCCACCTCTACCTCCCTCCTCAGCCTGCCTTGGCTTCGTAACGCTCCCACTTACTGACCTTGGCCCCCACTCGCAGCAGCGCTCCCCACCATGCAAAGCCCCGCCACCCGGGCTCCCAGAGCTCGCTCCTCAGGCAGATGTTTCTGGGGCCACAGGTGTCCACCACCACGCGGCTGGGGACGGGCTCCCACCCAACCCCATGGCCCCTCTTCCGAGCCCCACGCCGACGTGGGTCCCGGGCCGCGAAGCCCCGGTGAAGCAAGTCCCTAACAGCCAGGTAAGGACGGGGTGAAGCGCTCGCCACTCACCCCCAGGGGCACTGTGCCGTGAGGGCACCTTCCTTCGAACGGACCCCACGGTACCCCCTGCCCTCTTGGACTTACTTCGGGCGGAAAAAAGCTCTTCTTCCGCAGCTGAGAGGAGCGAGCCGCGGGTGTCCCCGGTGAGCAGCGACTGCCGCTGGTGCCGCCGGAGCGCGTCCCTTCGCTTGCCCACAGACGGTCTCGCCGGTCGCCGCCTCACGCCCCGCTCCTACCGTTCCTCGTCTCTCTCTCCAGCCGGAGATTTCTCGCCGAGATTTTTATACTGGAGGCAGGGAACCTGATCCGCGCTTTGACTCAGCAGAGCCCGGGCTGCAGCGAAGTGGCGAGAGGAGGGAGGCAGGCGGGCGCCGGGNNCGACGGGACTCGGCTGCAGCTCCCCCTGCTCCCAGCACCGAGGGAGAGCCCCGCGGGCCGGTAACGGGGTTTTAAGCCCAGGCGCCTTCCCCTCCTTTTTGTCACGGCACTCTTCGCCTCCGAGGCACTGATCCGCAGGCGGGGGGAAGACTTCACGGTACTCTCTGAGCGGTGCGAGGGCTCACCGGGGCTTCAGCTACCTTTCCAGGTGCAAACTTCCGCAGGTTTTGCCGAGTGGCTTCCGGATCTCGGGATTTGGGGAGCTCTAACTTAAGCCCCCCTGACTTCTAGCCTGGCACTTGGCCCGCAGCTGTTTCGGACTGGGAACGCTGCTGGGGAGTGGGAAGACAAAAGAAAAGACAAAAGAAAAGGAAAGAAAAAAAAGAAGAAAATTTTTAAAAACGCGAACAAATAAACCCAACAAAACAGCAACAACAAAACACAAAAAAATGACCCCCGCATTTAATTTAGATTTGACCCACATAGCATGAAAACGCCATGAGACTAGTTTTTGTCGTGGTGTTTAAACACTTCTGGTTGTAGTTGTTGCTGGAGTTATATCAAGTCTTTCATTTACAAGCAGGCTTTTCCAGCTTTTAGGTTCATTACATCCATTGAATAAAAGTGTTCCCCAATCCACAGCTTAATTTAAAACTAACTGGACTTGTTCCAAACTCCAGGCAATTTCTATGTAATTTGTGATCCCCAGAGCAAGTCTCTCCCTTTGGTTTGAAAGACAGGGCCCATTGACTGCTTGGGTCTCATCTGGGGTTACAGTTTGCAGCTCCTGCTCCAGGTTTGCACAGAAATCCAGTTCAGATTCCTCTCCTGTTTCCAGAGGAATGAGCTAAAAAAGTAATTTGTCTGGCACCGTACTCATTACATCATCTAACACCTACCATCTGTGACAATGAAAAGCACTGTGCAGCTAGTCGCAGTGTGGGCAATTGCACCCACCTGGAGTCTTTCTCAGCAAAGTAAACTAGTTCCTTCCATCCACACTTTGGCATCTTCTTTTCATCACACAGTTATGCATTTAGTTCTGGCATGGCTACTCAGGATTTGCACCACTGGCAGGTTTAATGACAGTGATGTAATTTAAAATAACAGTTTTGATTTGCAGAGTAAGTGATGGCTTGGAATTGAGAGAAGTATCTTTTTAGCAGCTGAGCAAGTGGAAATGAGCACTCAATAGCAAACTTCATGTTTCAGAGCATGCAAAGGTGAATGGATCCCTGACTAGCTTGCACCTTCCTGGGGGCTTCTCAATGAATTCCTGGCATCGAAGTGCTAAGCACCACAAACATCTAGAGAAAGACACTTTCCATCAAAAAACACCTCGTAGTGGTGGACACTTTAAGCCCTCAGTGTTTCTCCATACAACCACAATAGCACACTACAGATGGTCAATCATGTCTGACTAACAAAAGGGAAAGCAGGAAAGAGGACAAAGGCAGATCTGTAACCTCACCTTAACTGAAACCAAATTAAGTTTCATCCGAGTGGGTAAATAGATTTCTTCCTTCCCTTACAGAAATCTGAGTCTTAGCTAAAACAATGGAAACTTCACATTTTCAGCTTTTCAGAAAGAAATGGAAACTTTCTGCAGAAGGAACTGTTTCTCACAAAGATGTGCATGATGTTAGAAGTCTCATTTGTCCACTAACTTTTAGAAGTAATATCAACAGAAAATCTTTGCCCAAATTTGTTCGCAGCTTTTCTCCATACTTAGTTGTCCATAGTCCAGAAGCTAATCTCCTGAAAGTGAGTTTACATGCTCAGAAACTAACTTTGTGTTTGGGTTTTGATTCAGAAGGTCTGCATAAAAATGCAGATGAGGTTAACACAGCTCCTCAGGAGACAGATTATTGTCAGAAGCACCTGTGACTGAAAAAAAATAAGGTATTTCAGTTTTTAGACTGATAAAAAGTAAATAGGTTTTAATGTTAATATTGCATCTGTCTCAAAGGCTCCTTGAGGCTTAACTGAAATTTCCACTGAAATAAGGACTGCAAAAACACAGGAACATATTCTTTGCCCACTGTGTTTGATGGTTTTGATATTAATAAAGCATAGCACTTCAATTTCTTGGCTGAACCTTTGCTATTGAGATAAAATTCATAAAGGAGGTGATACATTTTGAGAATGCAGCAGTCTTGGGAGGAACAATGTAACTTCTTTTGCTAGGAAAATTTCATCAACTCTATGTTAACCACAGCCACATAAGTGCCTGTTGTGCTGGTTCCCAGTAGGAAGGAACAGGACAGCACTGAGCAAAGGGATGGATGGATCCATATTTACTCACCACAAGGATATTCTCCTTATTGAAAGAGCTGTGAGGTTGGAGAGGTTTATCTCCAGAACTTCTGTTGTTATTTTGTTTCTCCTTGATGTTGTTTTCCAGCCAATGTTTTATTTTCTACGTAATCTCTGGAACTGCACTTCTCGTGACATACAGAAAAAAAATCCATGCTACAAAAAAAAAAAAAAAATTGACTATTAGTTGTGGGTTTGTTTTTTGGGTTTTGTTTGTTTGTTTGTTTGTTTTTCTGAACACACAGCTAAACTAGAAAAGAGAATTTGTTTGCAGACTGACAGAGGTACTTTAACATTCTTGACATTTGATTACAGATACTGGTTGCACTCTGACCAAAAAACACTGTTGAGGAATGA
Source organism: Eubucco bourcierii (assembly GCA_013396675.1). NCBI lineage: Eukaryota > Metazoa > Chordata > Aves > Piciformes > Ramphastidae > Eubucco > Eubucco bourcierii. The sequence goes on from VWZE01016049.1 coordinate 53,560, forward strand.
ACTGACAGATGTAGAAATCCAATCTCTACTCTTATGTATCCTCTTTGCTACCCAACCCAGAAACTGCCAACCCAGTGAAAGAGAGAGGAATGAATTTTCTTTTAAAAAGGAAAAAATGACTGTAAGGGTTGTAATAATTTATAGAAGAACTTAATTGATTTATGGTTATTCTGATGTGTGAAAGCAAGTGCTCTAATAATCCAAAAGTATTAAATCCCAATGAGAAAACAAATTCAATCAGTAGGTGTTCAAGACAATGTTGGGGAAAGAAGCTCACATTAGGTAACCTTTTTGCCAAAATGTGGAAAGTCACCCACAATGAATTCTCACTCAAGTGAGTAGGTTTTCTCTGAAAAGAACCAAATTTTCCCTTTGAAGGTGGGACTCTCAGTACTTTTAGATAGTCATTCCACATGCCACCTGAAGGAGGTAGTTATTTGGATCTCGTCAGCTTCTAGCAAGAGTTTGCGCTTTTTTCCCCAAAGATCCCCACAAAAAAGTCTGACTCTGAAATGCAGACTAAAAAGTCAGAAGGCAAAGGTTTATGTAGTTTGCTCTCAAGAAGTGCTCCCCTGTTTTCAGTCCCTCCACCGAGGAGAATGAGGTTGTACTTTCCAAAAACCAAACACCACCACTTGTGCACCGGTAAAAGATTGTCTTGGACTGAGCTTGCTCTGTTTTTTTCTGATACACCTTAAATATACGTGTCTTTCTCTCACCCTCCCTAGTCTTCAGCAACAGAATCTCAAGGAAGATGTAAGGGGATTCCAGGAAAGCAAAGATGAGAACTCAACAACAGTTTAGATTTCTTCATCTTTTTCTCCAATGTTTTTCCCAAGCTATCAAGCTGCCATACCCTGGCAACTAAGTGCCTCAAATCCCCACTCCAGCGGTAAGATCAGATTTCCATTAGTGATACTGAATTATTTAGTGACTGCATCGAAGACTGAGATCAACTACTGAGCTGTGCGCCTTCTCAGTCTATCTTTCACTTAAAGTCCACACAGTGGCAGGCATATTGTGACAGAGACTATCAATCCTGTATTTAGAGTAGAAAAATCTACAGAGTTCAAAAATAATAGTTCATGCCTGACTCTCCAGTATTAAAGTAATCCAGTATACTGAAACAATCAGATTTCCCAGATGTATGCAGAAGAAGGCAGCAGAGAGCATGAACCCAGAAAGTGTTATTCTTTCATGCACATATGCTAAAAACTGGAGATACTTGAAAACAGAGCCAGTGTCTCAGAACTTGGTCTAAAGCTTCAGTCACTATAGTGTGAATACACGTTGTAACTTTTACACATTTGACTGATTCTATTTTCGTCAAGGGGATTAAAGCTCTTGTGCTCAACATTATTCATGTGCATACATCTGCATGTTGCAGTTTGAAATCCACAAATATAATGCGACTCAGCAGGCCTTTCCAGATCCCCAGCATTTAAAAGACTGCTGTTCCTATGTTGGCTTCTCTCATTATTTTCTTCTTTTTTGCTGGCCATCCTGCAAATACAAGTCCTCTATATCTCCAAAGTGAAGTTTACTACGTAAAAAGCATAGTCTTGGTTATGGTAAAAAAATTTGCTGCTTTGTGTATATTATTACCTTCCCCCCTATATAAATAAACTTCTTCGCTTCAGTTTTACTAGTGAAGCATAAACCAAAACAAAATGGTATTTTATTTTGAGGGGCTGAGTAACAGGTATCATTTTTGTTCTATTTCCTGGGGTTTTGCCACTATGTGTTTCTGCATAAAGCCTGCAGAAACAAAATATTCTTCCATTGAAATAGAAACTTTGTTTTCTTCTTTTGGTTTCTAACTTCTAGCAGAAAATTACTGAACACAAGGAATGCAAATTTCCTTTTTCAGTTTCTCTCAGGAAGAACTTGATTTGCTAATACCTATTTTTAATTAAGGCCTTACACCCCCATGCCTAACTACTCTATGAAGACTGGCTCTAGAAGTAGAGAAAATGGTATGTATAATCCCACTGAATCAGTCCTTAATACTTGGTTGAGGTAATCCACCAGTATCAGTCATAGTATTAAATAGAATCATAGAATCCTTCAGATTGGAAGTGACCTTTAAAGGTCGTTTTAAAGGAGTACTTTAACTAGATCAGTTTGCTCAAAGATCTGTCCAACTTGAACCTTGAGTGTTTCCAGGGATGGAGCATCCACTACCTCTCTGGGCAACATGTGCCAGTGTTTCAACTCCCTCACTGTAAAATCTTTCTCTCTTCTATCTGGGCTAAATCTACACTCTTAGTTTTACACCCTTCTGTTACAACAGGCCCTGCTAAAAAGACTGTCCCCATCTTTCTTATAGGCTCCCTGTAAGTACTGAAAGGCTTCAGTAAGGCCCCACATAAGACCTTAGCCTCTCCTTAGGCACTGAACTGAAATGGCCAATTTAATCCTCAGTGAAGAGGAAATAAGAACAGTTTGGGGGCACTAAATACATAGCAGACAAGTGACTGGAAAAATTTAAATCATTCTGATCCTTTGTCAATGAGCTGAACCATGACATACAACTACATTTCAGTTAAAAGTGAAACTATTTTAACCACATTTTTAAAAGCATTATCAGTACCTTTCAATCTAATGATGTTTGTTTATATAATTAAAAGAAGTATTTCCTAATATATTTCCTTAAGAATTAATTGCTACTCTTTACAGGGAGTATCCACTAGGACACCCTGCATCCACAGGATGTTGCAACCAGCACAAGTCTGAACTAAATGTATGAACAAAGAAGGAATTCTACTTAGCAAAATGTTCTCTTCTTACCTTTTAAAATGATTTGCCTGTCAATTTGTAATGGGTTCACCTGTATAATTATAATGATGCTGAACTTCACATTTAAAGACAAATATAAGTGGTTTTGACAAGTCTTCCTTATGTGCAATCAAATGATGAGATGTTCTCCTTCAGTGCAAGTGCAGAACAGACAGTTAAATCCTTGATTATCAATTTTAGTGAAATCACAGGATTGAAAGAAACACTAAGAATATAATATTGACAGGTAATTATCAAGCATGTTCAGAAATACCATTACCAGGTTACCCAGGGAGGTTGTGGATGCTCCCTCCCTGGAGGTGTTCAAGGCCAGGCTGGACGAGGCTTTGAGTAACCTGTACTAGCGGGAGGTGTCCCTGCCTATGGCAGGGGGTTGGAACTAGATGATCCTTGAGGTCCCTTCTAACCTTACCATTCTATGATTCTATAGCTGGCTTTTCCAAGGCTTATCCTCGGTCTGTAGGTGAGTTTGGTGGGTCATTTTTTTCAAAGATAACAGTACAAGTTTGTGTATATTAATGCAGTTGTGTTTTGGTTTGGGTTTTTTTCCACTTCAGGTGATACCACTTCCTGTAGTAAAGTCAAGCCTACACTGACAGTTGTTGAAGCAAAAGCAAGTCATCCATAAAGTAGGACACAGTAAAATTCAGACTCTGAAAATGGTGGCACCTGAGGCTGATTGGATTGCAAAGCTCTTCAGGTGATAGCTTTCTAGCTAGGTATTCTCAAAATAAAATAAAATGAAACATCAAACCATGTTCAGTTTAAGTAGTACCTTTTCATGGCTACCATTTTTAGAAATCACTATGGCAAACGCAGAATCTAGGAGGTCTATAATGTGTAGATATAAACACACACATAATAAGAAAAACAACATAAAGGTCTGTTGCTAGAAACAGGAATTGGAAGACAGTTATAACCTGTGCCTCTGCAATGCCCTCGTTAGTTAATGTAATGGTCATGATTTTCCCCCCATAAGAACAAAATTAAGTACAGCTGTTCTTAACTTACTGGCAATTTCTTGCTTGAGATTTGAGCCAGTTACATGCCCCTCATAAAGCACAATACATCTTTGATGAAAACTCCTGTGGGATGCTGTTGGCTTCAGTGTCGGTTTGATCTAGGTTTTCATGCTCAGGAGTTTAACTAAACATGGCATCATCATTCACAGAGCTAGACCTCGACTGGTTGTTACTGAAGAAGAAAGGGGGGGAAAAAAAGACATTAAATCCCTTAACATCCACATTAAAGATTCCATACTGATGTCAAAGTATGGGGACTGCTCTGGGTAATGCTAGTGCTTCTTGCTAAATGCTGAGAGGTTTTCCCCAAAGACCCAGATTCCCAGCATTATGTGATCGCATTAAACACATAGTTTTCAATAGCAAAATGTGAACAAGCAAACAATGGGGAGAAAGTCCTGACTCTTCCACTCTTATTGTTTTACAGGGAAAGTCCAGAAGATCAAAAGTTAAAAGGCTTTTAAAGAATAAAAAAATAATTTAAAGAAGTTAAGAATATGAGTTAAAAACTCTAACATAAACTCATGTTATAAAATATAATACATGTAAACATTTTCAATTTACTGCATCTCTCATGCAGTGTTTGTTGGGTTTTTTTCCCCCACATATTTAACTGTATTTTCACATATTTAAATCCTCACATTTAAGAAAATATGCATACTTACATTACATATTGCTTGCTTTTGTTTTTTCCTCCAGCACATTCTTCACTTCAGGAGTTCCTGTGGATCAGGAGTTTGAAGGGAGTAGAACCCAGGGGATTACTCCTGTACAGAACAAATCCTGACTTTGCTCAAACAATCCTAATTTTAAGCTCATTCTTGACAAAACCACGAGCTGTTGCTGGTAATCATTTTGTCTACACCATTCATTTTAAGAGTGAGATTGTGTATATTTTAAAAGAAGGTGGTTCAGATACTTGATTCAACTTCGAAAAGCAAGAACAGTCAGGGTAGCTGAACAACCTAAAACTATTTTGACCTTAGGCCTTATTATTTCTACTAGGAAATGGATAGAAGGACAGATCTCATCCTGAGCTCCTTTTGAGATCCATCCAGAAATTTGTGTCTTTTGAAGATCCCATGATCTTTTAGTAACATGTATGCTATGTTTATTATAAAGGACCAAAATCTTAGCTAAGGTCTGTAGTCACTTTTGTCCTAATTTTAGTACAAATGCTAATTAACACACACAATTCTTGATGAAATTATATTAACACAGTTGCAAAACCTATGAGGATAGATGAAATTGTACTTCAATGGCAATATCCTTGTTTTTACCATTTGCTTTTCAGCACTACAAGAGAATGTATATGCTGCTTACATAAAGCTCCTCAGAATTGTTTTTGTCTCCTCAGGCTACTCCTTCTCCAATTATTTGGGCTAAATGCTAAGATATTGCAAATTAGACCTTTCCAAACAGTTAAATTGAGCTATGCTTCCCTCTCTGCATCCCCATCCCCTTCAGTATTCTTGTCATTCTCTTTAAATAACCTTTAATGTTAATATTGTTACATTATTATGTACTATTACATTACTTTGTCCTATGTACATTACTATGTAACATAATACATTACATACTATTAGAATGGCACAAACATTGCATATTTGGAAATTGCACCATCATCAAGGAGCTGAAAGCAGCAACAATGCAAGATTTGTGTTAGGAGCCACTGCAAAATGCCTAGAGGCTGTATGATATTTAATGAAATGTTCACAGCATTTAACAGAATGCTCATGTTCCTGGCATAATTTGCCTATTTACATTGCTTCCATCATATTTTTTCAGGATGTAGCAAGCATGAATGGAGTTTCTGTGAGTCTATAACCCTGCATCACTGTTGGCATCTGAAGTCTTTCTTTAATGATATGTTTTAGATTTTTATTAATGTTTTTTCTTTAAGTTTTTTATTGGGGGGGGGTTGTTGTTTGTTGTTGTTGTTGTTGTTGGCTGGTTTGGGCTTTTTTTGTGTGTGACAGCTGTTTTGTTTCAGCTGTCTGGGCTAGGAAATGAAGAGTGTTTTGGTATCTGGATTGCCTGTCTTCAGCATTTACAGGTACTATTCATTTTTCAGATAAAATATTGTTTTGGAATGCTATAAAATGATACTCCCTTTGTGTCTCAAATTATTCCTACAGTGTTGGTCAAAAAACTGAGAAACACCTAATTTTGAAGCAGAGTCACAGGACCTGGTCACAAGTGTAATTCAATGCTCTTTGCACAAATTTTTTCCCCCTGGACCTTCTGATGATGAAAGAAGTGCTGGGAATTTATGAACCTGTTTAGCAAGTGTGGTGTTCCTTCATTTGGTTAGGGGTTTTTTTTGTTCATGAAATTGAAAAGTGAAGATGGGAAGTCCCTGAAAACTGATACACAGCCTGATCCAGCCAGGAAAAAGTCATCTTTCATGGAGTCCTGGTTTATTAACAGGAATAATATTTTTATTCAATCCTGTATGAACACACACAGCTACATTTTCCCCCACAAGGTAATCCTCAGATTCATTCTGTAAGGAATGCCTGGGTCAGACTATAGGCAGGCAGGCATTCAAACTCTCCTCACTCTGGCACCTATTCTCACCTATGATTTTCACTTAATATCATAAGCCAGTTGTGAGAGTGAATCAGAAAAATTACATAGTACCTTGTAGAAAAACTCACCTAGAAAAGAAGTTAAAGGCAATTCTTCCCACCCACCCCCACCCCGTTTTTACTATTATTAAAGAAAATATCCCTAATCCCCACAATGTTGAATGCTTTGGAATTTGCACCTTCCTAGGCTGCGTAACTGTTTCTGTGTTCGGAAAACTTCAAGATCATAGGTGCTCAGATTCAGTGAACATGAAGCTATCACTTAAGATGTCACATAACCATTATCAGGGACCTGGACAGGCTGGAGAGGTGGACCCAGGCCAACCTCATGAAATTCAACCGGGCCAAGCGTAAGGTCCTGCACCTGGGTAGGCACAATCCCAAGCACAAATCCAGGCTGGGTGGGGAATGGCTGAGAGCAGGCCTGAGGAAAAGGACCTGGGGGTCTGGGGTGATGAAAAGCTCAACATGAGCCTGCAGTGTGAGTGCAGCCCAGACAGCAACTGAGTCCTGGGCTGCAGTAAGAGCAGCGTGGCCAGCAGGGCAAGGGAGGGGATTCTGCCCCTTTGCTCTGCTCTCCTCAGACCCCACCTGGAGTACTGTGTACAGTTCTGGAACCCTCAGCACAGGAAGGACGTTGAAGTGTCGGAGCAGGTCCAGAGGAGGCCATGGAAATGATCAGAAGGCTGCAGCAGCTCTGCTATGAAGACAGACTGAGAGAGTTGGGGCTCTGCAGCCTGGAGAAGAGAAGGCTTCCAGGAGAACTTAGCCTTCCAGTATCTGAATGAGGCCTACAGGAAGTCTGGGGAGGGACTATTGACAAGGTCTTGCAATGACAGGACAAAGGGTAATGGGTTTAAACTGGTAGAGGGGAGATTTAGACTAGATGTTAGAAGGAAGTTCTTTCCAGTGAGGGTGGTGAGGCACTGGAACAGGTTGCCTGGGGAGGTTGTGGCTGCTCCCTCCCTGGAGATGTTCAAGGCCAGGTTGGACAAGGCCTTGAGTGACCTGTACTAGTGAGAGGTGTCCCTGCCTATGGCATGGGGTTGGAACTAGATGATCCTTGAGATCCCTTGCAACCTTACCATTCTATGATTCTATGATTATTGATTTGACCTCTGGTCTGATTACAGCATTTCTGAATTCAAATCTCACCCACTAAGATTACTGAGCAGAGTCTGAGAAAAGCCAACAATACATCAATACACTGAGATTCTTTGGTATTTGGGACAATTGAGAAGAGGAAAAGCATCGAATCTGGAACCACTTCAGAACAGAGACCACTGTTAAGCTCAGACTGTCTAAAAAATGAAGACAAATTAAAGAAAATGGAAAGTGATTCCTTGTTTCCTGTGTGCAGAATTACTCAACCAACATTGTGAAAACTCTAACATTCCTAACTGTAAAAGGCATTAACCAAATGTTTTCCAGCTTGAAGAGGCCTTATTTCCTACATCTCATCAATACTTCAAAGATGGGGCAAAAGTGAGCTGCTATTTTTGATGACCATTCTTGAGCTAGATTTTACATGAAAAGCATTTGCTTGATTTATATATGAAGGAGATTAAGTTATTCACTTCCAGTCAAGGTTCATTTCTTTGTGGTGGAAGCAGTTTTTCGTGGTTTTGTTTTGCAGCTTTAATTAATACTCTGGGGTGACAGCTAAGAATAAGCATATTTATTTCAAGAAGATAAGTTTGAAAGATTTGAGCAAATGAAAAACTATGTCTTAGAACAATAGCTCTACATTAAATATAATTAGTTTTATTAAGTTGTCATTAATAAATATAGCAGATTTCATTTAAGAACTGAAAGCTTCATCAATATTATTACCTGCTCTGTACTGGTGGCAAAACTGATGGTTAAGAAACTTTAAATCCATCATTTACTTTTTAAAAAATTAAGTGAAATGTGTGTGTAAGACACAGACCAGACACCATCTGACACCAGAGTTGCAGCACATGCATGATGCCTACTCCCAACCTATCACAAAGGACAGCAGCACAGTTTACTCTCTTGTCTTGTGCACGGATCTGCACCAGACTTCATTAGACTCCTATGCAAGAAAATCATGACAAGAAAATGACTGAAAGGCAGTAGTGGTTGTGGCATGAATCATGTTTTTCAACTGTGTGACGCTTGCATAACAATTTATATTTCATACCCTTGTGGCAGAAAGATGAGGAATTACCTGCTTGTGTGGAAATTGTATTTGCTTCTTCCAGTCAAGAACACCGCTTCTCCATGACCACATTTAGGTAAACCTGAACACAGCTGTACCCTGAAGCAGATAATTTTTCAACGGTCACACTTAGCTCACACTGAGATAAAACCATTTTGCTGTTGTTGTTGGCCAGTACACTGGTATTTGAACTTGTAGGATAAGGAACTCTGTCTTAGTCTAACAGAGGACACAAGCCCTAGGCCAGGTTGTGCAGCAATTTTCAACAGTATGCTCATTTTAAAGGGGACAGAAGAAACAAAACAAAAGAGAAAATATTTTCATATCTATTGTTTTAGAGGTTTGGAATCAAACTTTTGCCTGCTGTCCATGTGTATCAGTGGAAAGAATGTGGCAAGGCTGCAGGCTGTCCCCTCCTCCTCCTCACAGTTTCCATTTAAAGGCCCGTAATATTTGAGAAGAACAAATCTGTTTTCTATTTTGTGCACAATAGGGATGTAACTTTTAGCTTCAGGGGACCAAAAAACACCCCCAACAACTCAAAGCAAAGTGCATAAGTCCATGAAACAGCCCTCAGCACAAGAGAGGCTGCAGAAATGAGAAAATTCAACAGAAGACACAGTGCAATAAAATTTACCAGATGTGAATTGACTTGGTGGGAGCCAGGGGATTTGCAGGTCTGTTTGGTTTGCTAGTGGTTGTTTCCTGGGTGCCTTCGAGTGAGTGAAAGAAACCTCTCTGTGGCTAGCTGTGGTGTGTTCAGTCCTTGGTTCAGCAAGGCACATGCATTTTGCCTTGCCTCAGATTACCAGCATGGGGGCAATAGCAGTCCATTTGTCTATTCATGCTCACAGTTCCTTGGAGCAAGTACATTTGTCTTTCTGGTTTTATATCAGCCCATGGAAGGCCTTGATAAGACCTAAATTATGGTTGTAAAGATGAGGATCTGACCCAGATCACCCTGACATAAATTCAAAGTTGACTCTGGTTTGAGTGTGAGGTTGGACCAGATGTCTCTCACCAACCTAAATTAGGCTATAGTTACTGTTATGGAAGGGTAACTAATTGATGTGAGATATGATTTTCAAAGATTCATATTGTTTGTTGATATTCAATATTCAGAACTCTCACATGCCTGACCACTAATTTTAATAATACTTGGTTCTTGGCACAGTCATGGAAACTTTATACAGGTAATAACAGGATCTAGAAATAAATAACTAGCAATGATATTTAACATTAACTGAACTCAATCGAACTGGAAAAGAAGGTTTCTGCGGTCAATGCACCTCTTGTGATGACTATACTTCTTGCCCACTAAATGCAAGGAGCTCCTTTCTGCTTATGGCAGAAGGCAATGGTGAATTACAAGAGGCTTGAAGTTTTTACTTACAAAATTTTATCTCCAGACTGGCAGGGCTGCCTACAGCTTCAGACAGTACCCAAATGCTTTCAGGGAATTCTGGTACTGTCTTGTCAGCTGCTGAGACTTCTGATTATTCCCAGGCTGCAGGGTAAAGGAGGCAGACATGTTCTGACCTGGTCCTGATCTCCTCTGGATGATCTGTGTATCTCCAGGACTTCCCATCTTGGCAGCAGTCTTTCAGGTGCAGGCAGGATGTCTTGTGATGCGCAGTCTCAGCACAGTGTCACGCTGGCTGTGCAGGCTGATCTCATAGAGGCATTTAGAGCCCGTTCCTGGTAAACTGGAGGCCATGAAGTTTCCAGGCAGTTCAGGATACTAAAAGGCAGTAACAAGCAGCAGTAACAAGCAACAAGCATGGCTACAAAGGCAAAGCACAGATACAAGGGCAGAGCACATTGTGTCACCTGCTCATCTCCTTTTATCAACACAACCTGAGACTAATGGGCCTTTGGACACAGAATAGCTAATCAGAATGGCAGTTAGCCAAGCTCGGCCATATTAGGTGAAGCCATAGGCTTGCTTTACCCTTTTGAGGGCAGAACACAGGCCTGGCACAAGGCAGGCACAAGCTAGGCCTGTGTACCTTGTTTACCACAGGATGAAAACAAGTCTGGGCAGGCCACAGTCCTCAAACTCAGCGGCTCCAGGTTCTTTGTCCTCTTTCCCACAGTTGCTTCTCCCCAAAACAGGAGAGAGGGTAGAAAAAGATGACTGGGGAAGCCAGGACATGTATAAGCCTATTTTGGCCTGCTTAGACCTACCAGGACAGTTACATTTCACCATGACAGAAGTTCAGTGTGTGTTTTAACAAGCAGATAAACTGGTCATTGAAGTCTGCTCACTGCCAAACTGCAGCCTGGGGATCCAGAGAGCTTTCTTCAGTTCCTAAAGCCTTGGTTTTGGAGGTTACTTGTGGTGACTCCCACACCCATCTTGGGCCCAGCAAGTTCATATATCTGTGTATAGTTGGTGAGCCATGACCCATCTCTCATGCTAAACAGGAGGTGAAGTTACCCAGTGACCCTGTATGGTGCAACAGTCTCATTGAGCTGAACACAAGTGATAAAGGCTGCCCTTCTCTCATACATTTGGTAAAAGGCAGAACAGAGAAGCAAAGGAAAAAGCAAACATCCAGAATAAAGACTCTGTGTCTGTATAAGGAGTCTTGTACCCCAACGTTACCTACCTCAGAGATGATAGTGAGACCTATTCACGAAACACAGATGCTCCTGGAGCTGAATATGTGTCCATATATGGAGTGAGAAAGGCCAGAGCTTTTTAGGGCTAACAAATCTGTTCAGACTAACACTAACAGAAGCAGGCAGGTAATTACTCCCTATTTCTAGCAAACACAGTCCTCAGCCTGTTGACAGCAACAAACCCCTCATATTCTAGACAGCATACACTAGTTTGAGTCACTTTACCTTGCCAAAATCCTACTCAGGGCCACCTTTACCTTCATTCTCCTATCATCCTTAAAGAAAACAAACAACAACAACGAAAACCCTTTCAGCTACTCTGTACCCTCCACCTTTCATCTGGCCTAACAGAACATCCACCTGAACTGGCCTACATGCACACTCTCATGAGAAGCCTCCTGCTGTGTTACAGCTTCTGCACAACACTGCATCCAAAAGCCAAAATCTCTGGAATGAGAGCAAATTACCCTGTGCAGTTACTGGACAAGCCATTAGGTGCTTTGGTAGTAATGGAAAACAATCAACATTGCTGTCAAAATCTCTGACAGTCAGTACTGCTGATTTTTGTTAACTCTTTGGTTAGGTAGAAAACTTGGTTAAAACTATTAACCAAATAGTGCTTCAACTAGCTCCATACTGTGCTACCAATTGTCCATCTGAGTTCAGCTCCCAGAGAGTACCTCCTGCTAATTTGAGACACAAAAGTATTCATTTTTCTGGGTCTTAGGATTCACAGCTCACCTTTCTACCTGTGGGATTGCTTGCCTTATTGAATGAGAGCAGCAGGATCCATGCAGCTGACACACTCATACTTGAAATGAGAAAATATGAGACCAAACACCTTGAAATTATGGGACAGCTTCCAATACTTACCTATTTTTAAACTTGACAACCTTGGCAACCTCTCTTAAAAGCCCCACCACTTGGTTTAAAAGATCCCTTGTGAGAAAGAATCACATTTTAACTGCAGGGAAATACTGAAGTCACCCAGCTGCGCTCAATCTGCAGGGGTTTTTAAAAAGAAAATTATTCCTGTCACATTTTTTAAAAATTTTTCATTGTAGTTACATTCTTGCAATGAAAGGCTTAGCTTTTCAATGAAACAATCCGAGTTATTACTTTTCATACGTAAAGGAAAAGGTGCATGAAAAATTCCCACTTAAAAAGTAAATTAGTCTATGAGAAAGGTATTTGCATATAGGTAAGCATATATATGTGATTTTTTTCATTCTTTTTTTTGGGCTTAGTTGGCTAGAAATCAGCCCTGAAGCAGCCAACATAGCTGAAATGTATTTTTCCCAGCAAGGGAAAAATAAAATGGATAAGTGAAGCAACAGTTGGACTGTCTTCAGAACTTCATGGGCATACATACAAGGCCACACACGTTCATGAGTCTGGGGTGCAAAACTGGTAGGATGTAAAGCTGTACTCTCTTTTCTTTCTTTTTTTCTTTTTCTTTTTAAAGCACCCCTGAGCAGCTCTACCTGCAGGTGGTGGAACATCTCCAGACATTGTTGTGAGGATAGCTCTGAGCACATCAAAAAGCATTTCTTTCCCATGGACATTCCCAGAGAGCAGCTGGCAGCCATTTGGTGCAGCCTGTTACTGCAAAGGACCCCAGAGGAGTCAGTCCTTTGTACCACAGTGCCTATGAATGTCAAAGCTGTGCTTGGTAGTGCTTCCTCACTGTGCAGTAAGGCTCAGTGCAACTCATGACTAGGTTGCATCCTCATCCAGCTCCAGCCAGTTCTGCACAAGCAGAGCAGTTGTTCTTTTCAGCACTATTATTATTAATAATATTCTGAAGCTGTCTGAGACAGCAGGAAAAGGGGGCTTAAGATATCCTTTAAAAGAGACAAGCACACAGCTGGCTGCTGGCAACAGTGGTGAGCATCAAAGGGCTTGGAGTGGAAAGGGAAGCCAGAACTATGTGCAAGGGTTATGTTTTTGTGGCAGACACCGTCCCAGAGAGAGACAAGGGAAAGGAAACATCACAAAATTATTCAGAAATATGATTTCAGGATGGGAGAGCAGAGACAAGGAAACTGTTAGGAAACATCAACTTGCCTGTGAGACAGGCCACAAAAAGCTTAAAATGGTGCAGGAGCTTCTGAGTAGGGCAAGCAAGTGACGGCCATGGCAGAAATTTCTTCGACCACACATTGCTGGGCAGAAACAAACATAACTATTACATGTTCATGTGTTGCTGTAAAAGTGCTAAACTGAGAACCTAAGATAATTGAGGGGTGAATTAGAGAGCATGCTGGAGAAATGCTCCTGAGATGCACAGCAATGTATGTATTGCTGTACAGCTATGTATGCCTACATTACAGCCTTATCTCTGCTAGACCTCTGCTGCACACACTGAATGCTGTGTGGACAATTTGAACTTACTGAGGGACAGAGAGTATTTCCCTGAAAATATTAAGGGGTGTCATTAATCTTTTTCATTACCATGAGCTTGAAGCTGGCTTATCCAGAGGCTTAACACTCCCTTCTCATCCCTCTCCTGTGACACACACACACACAGAATCCTGGCCCTTGCATCTCTTTCCTCCACTCGTCTATCCTCTTCACAGCTTTTGAGTCTCACCAGTCTTTTTGTTTTGCCAGAAGCAGTGACATAGCTTCACTAGAAAGTAACACAAGGAAACTCAGCCTAGCCAAGGCATGCACTGCTTCACATTCATTCTGTACATTTCCACATGAATCACAACACAGAAGAAGTATCCAAAGGAACAACAACCAGATCTCTCACTTCATACAGATTTTGTCCTTCCCCCAGTTAAAAAACTCCTTCTCTGCCCCACACAGTTATCGAGATACTGCATATAAATAGGAATGGTAAGAAAATCAGGGAAGAAAATACTTTCTTACTTTGTTACAAACCCCCTTCCCTCTCCCCATATTTCACTTCAGTGCTGATTACCTGAGCCCTGATTCTGTGTTCTACATACAGCTTCATTTCATGGGTGCTGCCTTGGATTCCTTTGCCCAGCCGTCTGTCTTGATGCACAGCTTCAGGGCATTATGCATGGGGTCAGGCAGCATAAAAGAGCCCTTTGTGATGTCATTACAACTCCTGGAACAGATGTGAGTTCAGATAATAGGAAATGTACGAATATTGGAACTCTGGATGCCCCTGAAACAGTAGCTGAATATGTACATTTGTTATTTGGCTTTACTGCTCTATTCAGGGGACTAAACGGATAATGAAGCAGCCCAGATTCTGACCCCTGTTACATCTTGCTTCACCTGGAGTGAATTCAGTGCAAACCATGTCAGAATATGTCCTTTATCCTTTCTACACCATCTCCAGGAAGTAGCAAGTGAATATCCACTACACAGCCTGATACAAACTTTTCCTTTCTATCATGAGCCTGTTTATGAGCATCCCAAGTGACAATGACTCCTTAGCCTTGTTCCTTTTTGGAGAGGGCACCTCCAGCTCCCTGGTTCTTCACTAACTTTCGTTCTTGTTAGATATAATTCTTCAACTCTTGATGCCAGTTGGCCAGAGAGTCTGCTCCTTCGAATGTTTGGCTTTCTTCAGAAACCTTTTGCACCAACAAACTCAAGCAGTGATTGCTGGGCTATTGGAAGATACTGTGACACCTTAATGATAGGGATGACAGAGGTGTTTCTGACATGGGCTATGCCAAATGAAACACTCACACCCTATGCTCAATGAACATGACATGATGGAATACAACTGCTCTAAAATTCAGCAAAATATTACTCTCTGGAGGGAAGGCAACCACCTGAACGTTTTTATTGTCTGGAAATATCACCTGTGTTAAATATTTTAATAAAAGAAAGCTCAAACATGGAAATCATTAGCAACTTGGCACCCTGCAGTACTCTTTGCTATCTCAATTTAAGCCATCTAAACTGGAAACTATGAGACAGGGTTGCTCCCACTTCAAAAAACAGTTCTAGAAGAAGCAGGATACTATATGACACAGCAAAAAACCTCATAAATAGTCAATAGAAAGCAGATTTTGGCCTGGCCAAGATAAAGTGCCTTACCTGTGTGTGTATGGGGAAATGATCATATCCCCATTTTATAGGATACTATAACTGGGGAACAGAAAGGTTGAATGGTTTACCCAAAGCAGAAAGAATAAAATCTCAGTCACTTGATTTGCTACCTCCTTCTCTGTCACTGACCACAATACCTCCAGAGAGATGTGCTGATGAATTGCAACACGCAACCAGTGCTCTCCCTATTCTGTGGCACAATCATTTGAACAGACTCACAAAATATCTTAATAGAAGCAAATGTTTAAAAAGAGTGCTCATTTTTTTTTGCAGAACATTGCCTATTTTACGATAAAACAACAGGTCAATTCTTGCTCAGAACAAATCCCAAATGAGTTAGCAGTGACGGTCTCATAAACCAGGTTCAGGCCTTACATACACTGCATTTTCATTAGCACACATCTGCACCTTCATGAGTACTTGTGTCCACAGAGGAATTGCGTTTCTTCACACTGCATCTTGGGTTTTCTCAGGCTACAGAGCTAGAGCTGTTTTAAAAGCTGTACAGATGCAAGGTAGCAATGATGGTGGCATAAAGGCAGGCCTGTAGTTTGTAGCAAAATATTCTGCTCACTGACTCAGAGAGGACACTGAAACCTCCATGGACTGCCAGGGTGTGTGTGTGTAAGAAGTAGAACACGAGTCTTCAGTTGTATCATTGGCTAGACTTGCCAAAATCTTTCAAAAGCCTCCTGCTTCCAAAAAGCTGTATCCAGAATAACTGGCACAGGGTTTACAGTGCAAAATAACATAGAATCATAGAATGGTAAGGTTGCAAGGGACCTCAAAGATCATCTAGTTCCAACCCCCTGCCATAGGCAGGGACACCTCCCACTAGTACAGCTCACTCAAGGCCTCATCCAATCCGGCCTTAAACACCTCCAGGGAGGGATCATCCACAACCTCCCTGGGCAACCTGTTCCAGCGTCTCACCACCCTCACTGTAAAGATGTAAACATAGGCAGAAAGAATATAACCTTCGTTTCCCACTGTGAAAGCATGTTTTACCTTGTGGAGATTTCTGCAAAGAAACATTGGCAGTCATATTTCATGTTTGCCTCCTCAGTTCGCTGCACTCTTCCAAGGCTGACAGCTCCCAAGTCCATTTGGAAAGGGATTTTAACCCTTGGCTATTTCATTTTTCGATAGAGTTACAGGACAGACAACACATGCAACCCATCGTGTGAGGACAGCTAAATGACAGCCATTACCAAGGACAGGCCCACACTTGCTGGTCTGAGGGGTAACAAGCAGGAATTCCCATCCTAGAGTTGCTCCTTGACCCTGCACATGGAAGAGAAGCAAAAGGGTCTTGGAAGAGTCCTCAAGAAAGTGAGGCAGCTGCTAGAGGCTTATTGATCCCCATATGTATTTTACACTCTACCTGGTACATGGGAAGATCTCTCAAGAAAGTGAGGCAGCTGCTAGAGGCTTATTGATCCCCATATGTATTTTACACTCTGCCTGGCACATGGGAAGATCTCTCAAGAAAGTGAGGCAGCTCCTAGAGGCTTATTGATGCCCATATGATGTATTTTACACTCTGTCTGGCACATGGGGTGTCCAGAATACACAGCCTCCAGAGACTTGGTACTTTTGCTTGTAAAGTGATAGAAGGCTCTTCCTGTACATAAGGCATACTCCTCATTCCCTTTCCCCAGATCTGTGAGGTGCAGCAGTATGCTAGAGAGACAAAGCTCTCAAGAGCTGCTTAGTGCTTCGAAGGCTCAGTCACTCTGCTTTTTTTTTTTCTTCCAAAGCTGTTGTGTGATCAAAGGAGGCAGATGGAGGAGGATCACTCTGCAGTGATATGTAAAGGGAACAAAAACCTGATAAGCCTCTGTGGTTTTTCTGAGGCACATGCCTAGCAGAAAACTGTACAGTAGCAGGGCCAACCATTTCCATTGCTGACAAAGGACATGGACAAGGCTGAGGTGCTCAATGACTTCTTTGCCTCAGTCTTTAACAGCAAGGGCTCCAACCACAATGTCCAAGTTGCAGAGGGTAAAAGTGAGGACTGCGAGCAGGCAAATCTGCCTACTATAGTAGAAGATCACGTTTGTGAGCTCCTAAGAAACCTAAATGTGCACAAGTCCATGGGGCCTGATGAGATCCACCCACGGGTCCTGAGGGAACTGGCAGATGAAGTTGCCAAACCACTGTCCATCATATTTGAAAAGTCATGGCAGACTGGTGAAGTNATGATTCTATGATTCTATGATTTCACATGGGAGACTAGCACACTTGATCACCACTTGGAAGCAGCTTACACTTCTTGTGTGCACACCGTGAAGCAACACAATCACTTTGCTCAGGCAAAGATTATGCAACAGAAAAATCACAAAAGGAAGGAATATGAGAATAGGTTCCCCCCCACACATATAGAGAGCTTTTTTTCTCCCCCAATTCATATTAAAACTAAGCCTAAAAAAAGTCAGAATCATAAGATTCATAGAATGGTAAGGTTGGAAGGAACCTCAAGGATCATCTAGTTCCAACCCCCTGCCATAGGCAGGGACACCTCCCACTGGTACAGGTCACTCAAGGCCTCTTCCAACCTGGCCTTGAACACCTCCAGGAAGGGAGCAGCCACAACCTCCCTGGGCAACCTATGCCAGTGCCTCACCACCCTCACTGCAAAGAACTTTCTCCTAACACCCACTTTCAATCTCCCCTCTGCCAGTTTAAACCCATTGCCCCTTGTCCTGTCATTGCAAGACTTTGTCAATAGTCCCTCCTCAGCCTTCCTGTAGGCCCTCTTCAGATACTGGAAGGCTACTATAAAGTCTCCTGGAAGCCTTCTCTTCTCCAGGCTGAAGAACCCAAATTCTCTCAGCCTGTTCTTATAGCAAGCATGAAATAGCTGAGTCCGTCATACTTCCCTTCTGCATAATCCTGAAACATTGTAACTGCCCTCAGAAGTGCCTTTAATGCTGCACATCCAATTCATTCATGATTTTAACATGTCTGGGCACTGCCAGAGGAGCTCCAGCTGCCTGTAAGTGGTCAAGCAGACATGTCCCAGAGGCAAGCACATGACCAGGACTTTGACCTTTCTGGTCAAAACTTAAGGAAGCATGAACTAAGGAAGTAAGAGGTGATGAAAGCCCAAGCACATCACAGAATCACAGAATTAACCAGGTTGGAAAAGACCTCTACAATCGTTGAGTCCAACCTATCACCTAACTCTTCTGATTAACTAAACCATGGCACTAAGTGCCTCATCCAGCTTCCTTTTAAACAGCTGCAGTGATGGTGACTCCACTATCTCCCCAGGCAGCCCATTCCAAGGGCAAAACACTCTTTCCATGAAGAATTTCTTCCTAACATCCAGCCTAAACATGCCCTGGCACAGTTTGAGGCTGTGTCCTCTTGTTCTGTCACTGAGTGCCTGGCAGAAGAGACCAACATCTGCCTGGTTACAAATTAGTACTGAAGGTCTGAAAATCACATCAGTAATGGAGGTCTGAAAAGGGTTGAAAAAAAAAAAAAAAAAAAAATAAAGGAAAAGCAAAGAGCCCTGAAGATTATTCAAAATATAATTTACATAAAATAATGGTCCATTTCCTCCCTGCCATTAGCTACCAGTAAGCTCACTTTCTTCTCAGCTTTGAAATACATATACTGATCCTACATGCTATGGAAATAAGGACATTATTATAAGACCACAAGAGAAAGCAAGTCACAAGAAAACACACTTCCTATTAAAAAAAAAACCAGGAACATCAACACCAGTTTTCCCATTTTCATCAAGACAAAACCCCTGGTTCTGGGAAAAGGGCTGAAACAGGAAATGGGAAAGGAAAGAGAGCTATGGAAAGAGAACTATTCACTTTGTGGCCTACAGTAATGACTTAATCTTTTTATGAGGTGCTGATTCTATTAATTTGGAAGAAAAAAAATCCAGTCTCAGTAAGGAGTAGGGAGAGGTGTCACTGCACAATTTTGGGCTCATGTCTCACTTTATAAAACCTCAAGATATGCAGATGGGAGGATGTGCCATACCAATTTGTGGTATGATTACAGAAGGGGCAGGAACAGGAGAATCCCTGCAGTTGGATGACACAAATACTGGCAGAGAAGAGTTTGGAGAAGAAATGGCACCCATCTTACTTAAAAAAAAAAAAAAAAAAAAAAAAAAAAAAAAATAAAATAAGGCAAAAAATTACCACTTANNCATCTAATTATGGCACATAATTACTCATTACAGTGATAGTCAACAGCTATCATTTCAACTTCCTACTCGCCAAATAACAATGCTTATAGAAAGCATTCTGTAGGATCCCTATTACCGGGGGTCAGTTTAGTTTTGCTTTCCTAGTTGTTGCTTTGCTTTCCTAGTCGTTGCTTTGCTTTCCTAGTTTTGCTCTCCTTTTCTATGTGACAGGAAGAAAAAAAAACACAAGGGAAAATACGACTATTTATTAAAGCCTAACTAGCCAAGCAGAAGTTGCTCACAAACTCAGAAGTTTCCTGAGCGGCTTTTCTGTACCTGCTTCCTACAATTCCTAGACACAACCTGGTGTCCTAGTTTTAGGAAAGAGGCTGCCTTCTCCTGCTTGACCACAGGCTGAAGGGGCAAAGTGAGAATTGGAGGTTATTAAGAGAGGTGGAATCAGAAGACCACTTTTCTCATTGAAGTGCAAGCCTAAGAAATGAATTGCTGCTGTGGTTCACGCATTAGCAGCTAGCTAATTGCTGCAGCACTTGTCATACCAGAGCACTGGATTGCCACTACACACACGTCACCGAGTGGCAGGGTTACACATCAAGCAGCCTGCTAGACAGGGACTAATTGAAGAGCCAGGTGTTACACTTTGCCAGCAGAAGGAGACAGGCTCTAGATGAAGCAATTACATACGTAGTACTATATTGCTAAAAGAAGTAGCGCTTATTTTTTGCGTGTCAAAATACTACGCCTTTTATGTACTTTGCATATGACTGTTAGAGCTGTTAACATATTGGTGAGCTCTCAAACAGCATTTCCAAATCAGGGCTCTCTTTCTACCAGATGAGATCAAAATAATACAAAAAGTTTCTCAAAAAGTCAGTCTTTCACTTTTCTGGGATATTCACCTTCCTGTATGTCTGTGTCAAGAAAATCACTGCTGCCTTAGATCCCCAAATTCTCTTCCATATAGGGCATCCAAGACCATAAATTGACTGTTTTTAAAGGGCTAAATATCAAATTATTTCCTGGATTATGCATGTTTACATTAAGCTAAATGCTTTTGTTGCAGAACATTCGCCTACTTACACTTCAGAAGTCATCATGTGCTATAACAGAATGAGGGGGTTTAAATGATCTGCCTAACTTTCCTTCTTTCTAGGTAAGTAGACATGTATAGGGTAGATTATCCGGGGGAGAGAGGGGGAGAGAGGGGGAGAGAGGGGGAGAGAGCCCCAAGCAGTCTATGGAGCAAGAAACTGTAGCTGAAGCTGGAATGTGGCACCTTATAAATAAGACAGGAGACAAGATGCACTCTGATGGCTGAATACAGCACAGTTATTCAGGTCTAAGACTGCCTAACCACTGAAGTCAAATGTAATGAATTTACTGGTATGATCAAGGCCTGAGGGAGGGAATTTTCCCCTTTTGCAGGAATAGCACCATACGTGGGCCAGGAAATCCCTTGGCCAAGGCAGGAGGTGTTGCTCCAGTGCATAAGTACTAGGAGACCAGAGGATGCCACTCTGTGGACACCACTATGGGCAGCAATGCTGGAAGCATGCTGAGAAGGAAAAGGACCCTGAGCTCTGGTAACTGCAGAGGATCTCAAGAAGGTAGTCTTGAGAAATATGATACCATGGCATAACCTGGGGTATGCTTAGCCATTATCAGTG
This sequence comes from Eubucco bourcierii, assembly GCA_013396675.1. Lineage (NCBI taxonomy): Eukaryota > Metazoa > Chordata > Aves > Piciformes > Ramphastidae > Eubucco > Eubucco bourcierii. The sequence continues at coordinate 74,664 of VWZE01016049.1, forward strand.
TTTTGACCACTGGGTAGTCCATCCCTCCCAAGCCAGCTTTTATACATCAGAAGTGAGAAATCACCCAAGCACTTCGGCTACTTTTGGGCAGCCTAAGTGCCGAGCTGTTGCAGCCTGTCTGTATACCTCCTCAGCAAAGGCTGGGACATCCTGACTACTTTAATATATTCTGTCCACCACAAGAGATTGGTGTAGGGATGTGTTACAGGTCCCCTGGAGGTATTTCCACAGTGCAGTCACAAACTGCATTCTGCCCTTTCTATTCTAAAGGGAGTTACAGCACCAAATCTAGAGACACATCCTCCACATAAAATTCTGGTCTTCACCAATATGCTAGCCTGTCATGTTTAGCATATCATTGAGTTTTTGCAAGCATATCTTGGCAGGTAGTATATGGCATTTTAAAGCTGCAGCTATCCATTATTAAGTAAAATGGGCTGCCGAGGGAGGTGGTGGAGTCACCGTCCCTGGAGGTGTTCAAGGTGCATTTGGACGTGGCACCTGGTGCCATGGTCTAGTCTTGAGGTCTGTGTTGATGGGTTGGACTTGATGATCTTTGAGGTCTTTTCCAACCCTGGGGATACTGTGATACTATGAAAATAGCTGTCCGCCTTTTTGTTAAGAATGCGAAGTAAGATGAGTCCATAGTGAACACTTGTAATACTTTGTCCTATAGCTTCATAGGCAGCTAGAAAGGCAGAGGTGCATGATGAATTGTTTCCAGGGCTGCTGAAGATACTTACATTTGATACTTCGCAATAATTCGGAAGCTAGTAACCAAATATTGCTTTGGCTTGGATTCAGCAAGGAACATATAAAACATTATGTCTGATGAATGGAAAACAAAAGGTATAAGGGAGGTAGAAATGTTACCTTCAGCAAGTGTAAACACCATTCTTAGAAAATACTTCTCCATGAATGTTACTTTGGTGCAATAGAAGCAAAAGATGGGGGAAAGAAAATGACAGACCTCAAACGGATTGGCACAAAGAACTGTTTTCTTCTTGAAGTACATGGAGTGCAAGAACAGAATTGTCCTTGGAGTGTTTTCAAGGCATCCAAATTCAAAGCATGTCCACACATTTCTTAAGCACTGTTATACTCCCAGAAAGCATAAGGCTACCTATGTATCTCACCCATTTCATAGCTTTTGCTCAGAGTTAGACCATCTCAGCATGTCTTTGATATATGGAAGGATCAGCACATAAGCATCTGTGATGGATGAAAGGAAGACAAACACCTTCTAAGTGAGGTTGTGCATTAATGGTTTTCACTATCATGCATGTTACTGTCCCAGCAAAGACAAAGACAAAAATGAGCAAAAGAGGCTATTAAACACTATTGAAACAAGATCCTATGGCCACGCCACCAGAAAAACTGTGTGCCACATCTATTCATTCACGACAGGAGCAGCTGGGAATGGTCAAAAAAACCATCAGTTTTGTTCCATCTTCTTTATGTCCGTGGTGCTCCTATATGACAAACCTCATGTAGCAGGGTACATCTCATGTAATCCCAATCCAGGCTTACAGCACTAGGAGTTGAGAAGGAGCAATTCTATGGCTGCTGGGGAGAAGCATGGGTGAGGTGTCAGCAGAAACATCTACGGACATCCTAATGTACTAAAACACAGACAAGCCATTATTTAAAGTGGTAGAAGTGTCACTACAGTCTGAGACCTGCTTTGTAATGGCCAAAACTTGCCTTGAGCTCATGGTTTACATGAGTCATTCAGCCTTACACCCCACAAAACTGGGGTACACTATGAATAAGAAATGTGTGCTATTGTCATGTCTCAGATAACATATAAAGATACATCTATCATTAAAACGTGAAATAATAAGAGTAACTGATACTATTAAATAACAAAAGTAAGTTTATTTTATCAACATTACGAATATTTTCTTTTCCTCCATTTAACTCCAAAATTAAATAGTAGGTCCAGTACAATGGAACGATCAAGGAACTCCTCAGTCCTCCTGAAAAGGGTCCCCTTCAATACTAAATTAAAATTGAAAATGACATTTTGTCAGTCCAACAGCCTCAGTAGCTACTTCATTATTCAGATGGCACAGTTCTAAGTGTGTGCAAGTCTATATGTATATGTATACTGATAATTATACATATACATGTATATGTATAGCAGAGCATACACTGTATATATATGCAGAGCACCAGCAATCTAAGAGGTTCCTGGAATGC
>VWZE01016050.1:2354-13854 GCA_013396675.1 Eubucco bourcierii
CCAGCCTTCCTGGAGCCCCCTTCAGATCCTGGAAGGCTACTCTAAGGTCTCCTGGCAGCCTTCTCTTCTCCAGGCTGCAAAGCCCCAACTCTCTCAGCCTGTCCTCACAGCACAGCTGTTGCAGCCCTCTCAGCATCTTGGTGGCCTCCTCTGGACCCACTCCAACACTTCCATGTCCTTCCTGTGCTGGGGGCTCCAGAACTGCACACAGGACTGCAGGTGGCGTCTGAACATTTGAATTCTAAAATCTTGAGGAAAAAACATGTCTAAATCTCTGGAAAAGCCAAATTGCTCAGTAATCATGAGACGAAACAAAGGAAATTCATTAAATAGCATTAATTCATTACATAAAGAAGGAAGGGCACAATGGAGAAGTCTAACCAAGTAGTGAAGTTCATTTAGAGGCAGTAGCTGCCTCCAGCAGACAAGTGGAGGTTCTCTTCTTTTACACATCTCAAAACATTTATATGTCAGGAAGAAACAAACTTCAGCATTTTCTCAGGTGGATGAGTAGCAAGAAAATGCTGTAACAGAGCACTTCAGCAGCTTCTTCCTGCTTCCCTCCCACCATCCATTTTTATCAGGCTTAAGAAAAAGCAGAATCTATATAGGTAGAAACTGTTCCTTACCTCTGGAGATCTTCTGCAGTGACCCCGAAGAATGGATCTAAGCAACTTCCAAACACAGTAATGTCAAACAAATCACGAGTGTCAGCAATCTTGAGGGACAATCTGTATCTGTAGCCTGCATCTTCAGCTTCACCTCTGCAGCCACATTTTAAACAGTTAAACCTGACAACCCAGTAAAAGGAGAAAAAAGATTGAGTACATCAAGTTCTGTTAATTGCTGCTGAGGCAAGAACTTATCTGCAGCCATAAGCAACACCACTATAATGTATCAAATATTCCCTTACAAAATTTCAAGATCTCTTCTTAGTCTTTACACCTCAAGGCTCAGCAAGGAGTCTGTATCATGACAGAATCTCTCTGGCTTCTTTTACTGATTCACTAAATGCTGGCTTGTTGTGAAATGGGTGACACAGTGGGATTTGAAAGTGGGGAGTAATTTGTAGCCTTCCAGTGTCTGAGGTGGGCTCCAGGAAGGCTGGGGAGGGACTACTGACAAGGGCTTGCAATGCCAGGACAAGGGGAATGGGTTTGAAGCGGCAGAGGGGAGACTGAAAGTGGATGTTAGGAGGAAGTTGTTTGCAGTGAGGGTGGTGAGACACTGGCACAGGTTGCCCAGGGAGGTTGTGGAGCACAGAAGCACCCAACATGAGCTTTGATCATGTTGGGTGCTTCTGTGCTCCACAGCCTCTGTTGGGTGCTTCTGTGCTCCACAAGCTCCCTGGAGGTGTTCAAGGCCAGGTTGGAGGAGGCCTTGAGTGAGCTGTACTAGTGGGAGGTGTCCCTGCCTATGGCAGGGGGTTGGAATTGGATGATCTTTGAGGTCACTTCCAACCTTACCATACTATGATTCTATGATTAAAAAGGAAAGCCCTCACATTTCTGGACACACAGTTAGTGGGAGAGTCACACAGGACTTGCTGATGCACAGCACATAGTAAATGAGAAGACTCTTTTAAAAATGAGGATTTGATTTGGAAGGGCTTTCAAGCAATGCTTTCCATCTTAGAAACAGCTCTCAAGAACTGGACTGTGGGGGATGCACTTGGAAGCCATTAACACATAAAATTTCATAGAATCATAGAATGGGAAGGTTGGAAGGGACCTCAAGGATCATCCAGTTCCAACCCCCTGCCATAGGCAGGGACACCTCCCACTAGCACAGCTCACTCAAGGCCTCCTCCAACCTGGCCTTGAACACCTCCAGGGAGGGAGCAGCCACAATCTCCCTGGGCAACCTGTGCCAGTGTCTCACCACCCTCACTGCAAACAACTTCCTCCTAACATCTCCCCTCTGACAGTTTAAACCCACTGCCCCGTGTCCTGTCACTTATTACCCTAAGCTGCCATTTGATAAGGCATGGCACTGAATGCAACAGAATTCTTGGTCCATAACAACCTCCAAGCTGCTACTGGAATACAATGAGAACTTTAACAGAGATAAGTAACAAATACCTGACACTAGCTCTTATTTCTAAGATGGCTGGATTCTCACCAATTTGGTTTAACCTGTGTTCAGCTAACAGAGATCCCCAAAACAGGACATACCTCCTAGAATCCAGTAGCAGCCTGGAATAGCATTTTTGACAGGCAGGATATACAAAGCAGGAGTCCTGGATGGAAATGACAGAGGCAGCCAGGAGTCCTCTCACACCATTCATGTGGTCACAGCATCACCTGTAACAAGAAAATGCAAATGGTTCAGAGTCCTCATTTCATGAGATGTTAATATTAGCTGCTTTTAGTTGGGTTTGAACATTCTGAAGGGTGACTCTCAAGAAATGATGACCTGTGTTTGAAAATGATAATCATAGAATGGGAAGGTTGGAAGGGACCTCAAGGATCATCCAGTTCCAACCCCCTGCCATAGGCAGGGACACCTCCCACTAGCACAGGTCACTCAAGGCCTCATCCAACCTGGCCTTGAACACTTCCAGGGAGGGAGCAGCCACAACCTCCCTGGGCAACCTGTGCCAGTGTCTCACCACCCTCACTGCAAACAACTTCCTCCTAACATCCAGTTCCAATCTCCCCTCTGACACTTCAAACCCATTGCCCCTTGTCCTGGCATTCCAAGACCTTGTCAATAGTCCCTCCACAGCCTTTCTGCAGGCCCCTTCAGATCCTGGAAGGCTACTCTAAGGTCTCCTGGAAGCCTTCTCTTCTCCAGGCTGCAGAGCCCCAACTCTTGTCATGATCACTGCAGCCAAGGCAACCCTTCAGCTTCACTTCACTCACCAGCCCTTCCTTGTTGGTGAGGACTAGGTCCAGCATAGCACCTTTTCTTGTGGGTTCCTCTACCACTTGCAGGAGGAAGTTGTCATCAATGCATTGCAGGAACCTCTCAGATTGCTGCTTCTCTGCTGTGTTGTCCTTCCAACAGATGTCAGGATGGTTGAACTCCCCCATGAGTACCAGGGCCTGTGAGCATGTAACTTCTCCTATTTGTCTGTAGAGGGCCTCATCCACTTCACCTTCCTGATCAGGAGGTGTGTGGCAGACTCCTACTCCTATCTGCAATGATGTGCAAATATGAACATTTCCTTCTGGTGTATCTTCACTTTTCTTTTGTTTTCTTTTTTTAAGAGTTAATTAAGGGTTATAACAGATGTTGCCTTACTTGGATTAGGTCAAGGTCTTCAATGACAGTGCAAGGGGCAATGGGTTTGAAGTGGCAGAGGGGAGATTGGAAGTGGATGTTAGGAGGAAGTTGTTTGCAGTGAGGGTGGTGAGACACTGGCACAGGTTGCCCAGGGAGGTGGTGGAGCACAGAATCACCCAATGTAATCTTTGATCACGTTGGGTGCTTCTGTGCTCCACAACCTCCCTGGAGGTTCTTATATGCTCCACAACTTCCCTGAAGGTGTTCAAGGCCAGGCTGGATGAGGCCTTGAATGACCTGTGCTAGTGGGAGGTGTCCCTGCCTATGGCAGAGGGTTGGAACTAGATGATCCTTGAGGTCCCTCCCAACCTTACCATTCTGTGATTCTATGAAATAAAGCACAGCCTATACCTATTTACACAGGTTCTGGTAAGAGCTTCCCTTAGAGCAGACAGACTCAAGATTTGCATCTGTTTCTCTTTGGTAGAAATACAGTAGTGGTTATTTGGACATAAGCTGAAAAGGACAGGACAAACAGATCTGTTGTACTTTACATGCTCCAAGCCAAACCTCTGGACCCACATAGCCAGGCTGGGAATCACAGGACACTGCAGTTGCTCCCCACTGCCAGCCTTCAAAGAGCTTTCCCTTTCCACAGACCTCAAGTCTCACTTAGATTTCCATCAGCACTTGGTGCCCTCTCGTGGGCTCATTGTTTTAAACTCTTCCTGAAAAAACAAAAACAAAACCCAAAACTACACCAAAACACACAAGAAGAGGTGTAGCAGGAGTTATTGTTTAGCCTGGAGAAGAGGAGGCTCAGGGGAGACCTTCTTGCTGTCTACAGCTACCTGAAGGGTGGTTGTAGCCAGGAGGAGGTTGCTTTCTTCTCTCAGGCAAGCAGCAGCAGAACAAGAGGACACAGTCTCAAGCTGCACCAGGGGAAGTTTAGGCTGGAGGTGAGGAGAAAGTTGTTGCCTGAGAGAGTCATTGCCTGCTGGAATGGGCTGCCCAGGGAGGTGGTGGAGTCAGCGTCCCTGGAGGTGTTCAAGGCGGGTTTGGACGTGGCACTTGGTGCCATGGTCTGGTCTTGAGGGCTGTGGCATCAGGTTGGACTTGATGAGCTTTGAGGTCTCTTCCAACCTTGGTGATACTATGAGACTGTGATAGTTTTTACCCCTTACTGAGCAGCCTTCTTCCACTCCCCCAGGACACCCCCAGAAGCCGACAAGGAGATGCTAGGCCTCGCCAGCTGGGAGCGGACACAGCACAAGGATGCTGAAGGCTGAACTGGCTTCACTCCACCTCTGTCACTCACTGGTTTGGGCTGGAAGGGATCTTAAGACCATCTAGACCCCCTACCACTGGCAGAGACACTTTCCACTAGATCACGTTGCTCAAAGCCCCATCCAATGTGACCCTGAACACTTACAGAGATCTGCAGGGGCATCTGCAGCTTCCCTGAGCAATCTGCTTCTGTGCCTTGCCACTGAATTTGTAAAGAAGTTCTTCCTTATATCTAATCTGTATCCACCCTTGCCTGATTTAAAGCTGCTACGCCCTGTCCTATCACCACACTGCCTGATAAAAAGTCCTTTCTTCCTCCAAGTAGTAAATGGCTGCAATAAGGTCTCCCTGGAGCCTTCTTCAGGCTGAATAATCCTGGCTCTCAAACTGCATAGAAGAGGTGCTCCATCCCTCTGATGACCTTCATGGCCTCTGGACCCATGTAAGCAGGTTCTAAATCCTGTTTACCAGAGCAGAGGTCGAATCCCTTCCTTTAATCTGCTGGCTCACATACATCTCTTCAGTTCCTTCACTTCAGTTACTCGATTTTCACCCATCAACACCCCCAAGGCTCTCTTGACAGTGCTGCTCTCAACCAGTCACTGCCATGACCCTCTTTCGCTGGGGATTGCCCAGACCCTAAGCTGTGCTGAACGCTGCACCTGGCCTCACCATGGGCACGCTGAGCTTCGCTTGGCACTCAGAAAGCACTTCAGTTACTTGGAATAAAATAATAAAATATATACAAAATAAATATTGAACCCAGTTCCCCTGCTGGCAGTTACTCATTGTCACCACTGATGCTGTAGCACAAGTCCCAGACTGACCTCAGTGGCAGAGAAGAACCAGATTCAGGAACTGGATTTAGGAACTCATGGATTTGGATTGAAAGTAGACTGGACAGAGTTCTGCTGACTGTTTAAGAGGAGCTTGACAAGTCATGATCCCTCAGCTTTATACCAAATATGTCATAATCCCATGTGGGTCAGTTTAGTGTCAGCTGTCTGACACTGTGCAGGTGCAGCCTTTTACCTTCTGCACCCCCAACACAGTACACAAGGTTCAGCAGGGACCTTGCTCTGCACACCAGTCCTTGGTGCTAACTAAACATGGAGGAAGTTGTTTGCAGTGAGGGTGGTGAGACACTGGTACAGGTTGCCCAGAGAGGTTGTGGCTGCTCCCTCCCTGGAGGTGTTCAAGGCCAGGTTGGACGAGGCCTTGAGTGAGCTGTACTAGTAAGAGGTGGCCTGTGGCAGGGGGTTGGAACTGGATGATCCTTGAGGTCACTTCCAACCTTACCATTCTATGATTCTATGAAGCATCATCACTACTAGAAGCAGAGACTGTCTGGGAAAACAAACCATCAACTTCAGCAAGTGCAGTTACTTAGAAGAGACAGAGCAGAAAAGTAAAATTCACAGAACAAAACCAGTCCTGCTCTTAGACCAGGACACATCTGCAGAGAGATTTATTTTCATTTTGGTTGTCATTCCAATCAAGCTTTAACCCTTTCTGCCTTCCTGGCCTTTTTGACCCAGGGAGTAGTGAGATATCTGATTTATTTTTAGTTATTTTCTCCTTTTCTGGAGTGTTGAGAGTAATGAGTTCAGTAACTCAGTTTTGTATCAGTCAAGTTATAGTTCTTGTTTTTGCCAGCAGGCTGAGAACAGTGCCCCTAACAAAGGAATTACTGCTAGGAGAATTCAGAGAAATGGGGGGGTGCAAAATAACAAACAAAGCATCATTCTTGATTATTGACTGTTTTTTTAACGTGTAAAATTCATACCTGAGTCATAGAATCACAGAATGGTAAGGTTGGAAGGGACCTCAGAGCTCATCTAGTTCCAACCCCCTGCCATAGGCAGGGACACCTCCCACTAGTACAGGTCACTCAAGGACCCATCCATCCTGGCCTTGAATACCTCCAGGAGGTTGTGGAGCACAGAATTACCCAAAGTGATCTTTGATCACAACCCCCCTGGGCAACCTGTGCCAGTGTCTCACCACCCTCAAAGTAAAGAACTTCTTCCTAACACCCGCTGTCCTTTATCTCCTTGGCTTTCTGCCTCTCTGAGCTAAGTGATGTGAAATTCACTTCCTATTCCAAGTCTGTTCTGCAGCTTTCACTGACGCTTGTTCTTACCCATGTGCCTGTTCCAGCACCTCGCGATCAAACAGAGTCGCCGTTTCCTTGTCCCAAGCGCCGCGCTACAAGACACATGATAAGCCGCCCAGGTAGGGAGTAGGCAGCCCGCACAGACAGAAAGCGCCGGACGGCGGTTACCGTGCCCCTTTTCTCGGCTCCAGGAAGGCACTCGCTACGCCACAGCGGCAGCCTCCCGAGTGCGGAAGGAAGCACTAGAGACTGACGGGCGGGTTAGTGAGGGAGTGGCCTCGGCGGCGCTCACCCAATCGTGACGCGGCAGGGCGGCTCCGCTCTCCAATAAGATGCCAGCCTCGTTCTCGCACGCCCCTGTTACGCAGCGCTCGGCGACGAGAGGCCGAGTCACGTGCTCCAAGCAGCAAATCACCGTCTCGTTGCAGGACACCGCGCGACCGAATTCCCCCATCCAAGCCGCCACAGCCAGCCCCGAAAGCGCGTGCAAGAGGCACTTCCGACTGGCAGCCAATCGGAAGGAAAATCTCGTTCCATAGTGTCCGCCCCTGCACGTGCGCGTTAACCCCGCCCACCCCGAGGGGGAGCCGCACAGCGCTGCCTGTCGGGGGCGCTCGCGCGATCTCGCTCCCCGCGTTGGGTCCTGCCACCCACCGCTTTCCGCGGGGGCCGGCCTGGAGCAGCCCGCGGGCGGGGGCTGCGCGGCCGCTATAAATCGGCGGGGCGGCGGTTGGCTCCTGTAACTGCTAGCTATGCTGCAGCATTTGCTGTTGCTTCTGCTGACCGGCACGGCCGGCGCCTTGTTCTCCCGCTACCGCCGCTGGGGCACCGCGCCGCCAACCGGTCCCTACCTCGTTCGCTACCTCACACAGCAGGTAGGAGCCCGCCGCGGGCCGGGGCAGCGGCTCCTGCTTCCCCTCCTTTCACGGCGCGATGGGCAGCTCTCTCTGATAACTTGTTTTTCGCACTGGTGGGGCTGTGCCGGGGGGAGCTGCCCTGGGCCGGGGCGAGGGGAAGCCCCCGCACACTCGTCTGTGCGTCCCGAGCACAAACACCGCCTGGGACCGAGAGGGGGAGAACAGCGCTGCGGGAAGGACCTGGGGTTGTTGATGGAATGAAAACGGAATGCGAGCCTCCAGTGTGTACTTACAGCCCCGAAAGTCGACCGTAGCCTGGATTGCATCAAGAGAAGTGTGGCCGGCAGGTGGAGGGAGGTGACTCTGCTGCTCCACTGTGCTGCGGTCTGGTGAGAGTCACCTGCAACACCGTGTTGAGCGCTACAGTCTTTAGCATTCAAAAGACGCGGGGCTGATCTTTGCAGGGGAGGTAGTGGCTCCTTTTACAAGGAGGCGTAGTAAGGGGAGTGAACACTTTCCTGGTATTCTCTGGTTTGATTAGAGTCAGGCCTCTTGTCTGCATCTCAATTTCTTGCCCTTGCAACTTAGGGAGCAGTGGGCGTCGAGTTCGCTGGCATCTTGGATAATGTGTAGGTTGAATGCCTTGCTTCATATGTAGAAGGTGAACTTAGGATGGAACGAACAATGTAGGAAAGGTTGATGTGCCTCTTGTAGTGATTCAGGTCCCTCCACCAGTTCCTGTAATAGCCCTGAAGCTTCCTTTGTTAGCATACTGCAGATACCTCCCGCGTTCTGTGGTCAGCATTGGCCAGGAGATCAGTCCTGCAGCAGTGTTGTAACACCGAGCATGAGACCTAATTGTTCTGGCACAACAGTTGTTACACAACAGAGTCATAGTATCAGTGATGCTAATTCTGGGCCGTGGTCTGACACACCCTTTACCATCGTGCTGCCAAACCTCTGCCCCTCTCTTGGTTGTGGTCAGTTCTCAGCTGTTGGCAGAGGCAGTCCTTGTGCCTTCCAGCTGCCAGCGAGTACCTGAGATCTGGGGATTTTAGGAGGTAGGCAGATGCTGAAATGAGACAGGAAAGAGTTCTGCTGAGATCTGTCGTAAAGCTGATGCCACAACTTTCTCCCTTCATTCTCTACAATGTCCTCTTCCTCCCATACTTCAAGACAAATCATGTTTGCTGAGAGCAGCTGTTGAGGGGTAGAGGAGTCCTATTCACAGGCGGTGAAATACTTTCCTCATCCAAGGACTTAATGGTATTGTGGAGCATGGTAGGAGATGGGTGTATGTTGGTGTAATTTTTTTCATGAATAAGGGATTTGAATGCTGCTATGTGGCAGTTGAAAGATGTGATGTTAGCCTAAGAGGTCTTGTTGGTGTAATCATAGAATCACAGAATGGTAAGGTTGGAAGGGACCTCAAGGATCATCTAGTTCCAACCCCCTGCCATAGGCAGGGACACCTCCCACTAGTACAGGTCACTAGTACAGGCCTCCTCTAACCTGGCCTTGAACACCTTCAGGGAGGTTGTGGAGCACAGAATATCTTCAGGGAGGTTATGGAGCACAGAATTACCCAGTGTGATCAGAGATCACGTTGGGTGATTCTGTGCTCCACAACCTCCCTGGGCAACCTGTGCCAGTGTCTCACCACCCTCACTGCAAACAACTTCCTCCTAACATCCACTTTCAATCTCCCCTCTGCCACTTCAAACCCATTGTCCCTTGTCCTGGCATTCCAAGACCTTGTCAATAGTCCCTCCCCAGCCTTCCTGGAGCCCCCTTCAGATCCTGGAAGGCTACTTTAAGGTCTCCTGGAAGCCTTCTCTTCTCCAGGCTGCAGAGCCCCAACTCTCTCAGCCTGTCCTCACAGCACAGCTGCTGCAGCCCTCTCAGCATCTTGGTGGCCTCCTCTGGACCCTCTCCAACACTTCCATGTCCTTCCTGTGCTGGGGGCTCCAGAACTGCACACAGGACTGCAGGTGGGGTCTGAGGAGAGCAGAGCAAAGGGGCACAATCCCCTCTCTTGCCCTGCTGCCCACACTGCTCTTGCTGCAGCCCAGCACACAGTTGCTGTCTGGGCTGCACTCACACTGCAGCCTCATCTTGAGCTTAATGTTGGTGTGTGTGTATGTTGGTGTAATTTTTTCATCCTTAAGAGGTTTCAGTGCTGTTGCATGGCATTTGAAAGATGGTTAGGCTAAGAGGTCTAATCACCTGGAGGGCATAAGGCTCTTTTTTATCAGTAGCATAACATGCAGACCTGACAGGCAAATCTTCAGGCCTTTTGAAATGTGCACTGAGTGCTGCTGTCTGGAAATCTGTAGTGGAACACAAATACCATGAGTAATGTATTATATAGGGGTGGTGATACTTTGCCACCTCCCAGGATTACTGAAGTTTAATTATTTACCTTATGGTAGCTTGCAGCGTGAATCATCCCTTTCCGTTCTGCGCTGCTCTGCCTTTCTTAGCTGGACTTCCTGTTTCAGTTCTTGTTTCTCCCTTTGGTTTTCAACATCAATTGACAATGCTTATATAAAGTCATCCAATATAAAAGTAGTTTCATAATGTGACAAAATACTTTGGTGCCGCAGAGGAAACTTTCTATTTGCTTAGTGATGTTAATAATCTCCTTGAATAGAGATTTAAAATACTTGATACACAAAAGAAAAGTTTGCAAAGCCTAAGTGGATTTCTTGCACGTTGCTTAGAAGTATCCCTTGAGCACCATGAGCAGTGTTAACATTGCCTACTGCCACAGAGAGGGCTGGAGCAGCTCTCCTATGAGGACAGGCTGAGAGAGTTGGGGCTCTGCAGCCTGGAGAAGAGAAGGCTTCGAGGGGACCTTAGAGTAGCCTTCCAGGATCTGAAGGGGGCCTACAGGAAGGCTGAGGAGGGATTATTTACAAGGTCCTGCAACAACAGGACAAGGGGCAATGGGTTTGAACTGGCAGAGGGGAGATTTAGACTGGATGTTAGGAGGAAGTTCTTTACAGTGAGACACTGGCACAGGTTGCCCAGGGAGGTTGTGGCTGCTCCCTCCCTGGAGGTGTTCAAGGCCAGGTTGGAGGAGGCCTTGAGTGAGCTGTGCTAGTGGGAGGTGTCCCTGCCTCTGGCAGGGCTTTGGAACTAGAAGATCTTTGAGGTCCCTTCCAACCTTACCATTCTATGATTCTATGAAGAGGTGGATTTCAGAAATTGAGAATTTTCACCTTGGAATTGCAGCTTCTTGGCTTTTAGATCTGCATCACCGTTTGAGAATTTACTGTTAGCCTTTACTGCTTTCATGGAAATGAAGAAATATCTGGGTCAGAGTTCAACCCAACACCCACATTTAACTTCCTCCCATTTGCCATTGTGTCAGACATCCCTGACCATAGGGGTTAAGGTCCAGAATACTGAGAAAAAAGTCAAGCGAAGGCTGTGTCAGTGTGCCAAGGATCTTGGCTTGTGCCTGTCTATGTCCTTAACAGCTCTTCTTAATTTGGCTTAGGGATGTGATTTATTCCCCCCTCCCAAAAGTAACCTATGCCTTTCAGCCCTCTCCAGTGCGTGAACTGAATGACCCCAGTGTAAAGGTAACTCATGCTGACCTAGATTAGTAGATGGCATTTGACTCTGTCCCATGTGGCATCCTGGTCACCAAACTGGAAAAACATGGACTGGATGGGTGGAGCACTGCTGGGTAAGGAATTGGCTGGGTGGTGATCAAGGGCACAATGTCCACCTGCACACTAGTGCCAAGTAGCATCCCTCTGGGGTCAGTGCTGGCACCAGTGCTGCTTGACATCTTGGTCAGTGCCATGGACGGAGGAATCAGTGCAGCCGCAGCAAGTGTGCAGCTGGCACCAAGCTGTGTGGCACAGTCGACTTGCTAGAGGGCAGGGATCCATCCAGATGGACCTGGACAGACTGGAGAGCTGTGCCCAGGCCAACATCATGACATTCAACAAGGCCAAGTGTAAGGTCCTGCACCTGGGTAGGCACAATGCCAAGCACA
>VWZE01016053.1:8035-26646 GCA_013396675.1 Eubucco bourcierii
TGGGCAGAAATTGTTCCTCATCTCCATGGCTTTGAAACCCCTCCAGGGTTGGGGACTCCACCACTGTCCTGGGTGTCTTTGGCCAGGGCTTGGCAGCCCTCAATGGGCAGAAACTGTTCCTCATGTCCAACCTAAACTTGCCCTGGTGCAGCTTGAGGCTGTTTCCTCTTGCCTATCACTTGTTCCTTGGGAGCAGAGCCCAACCCCTACCTCATTCCAGCCTCCTCTCAGGGAGCCGCAGAGAGCAATGAGGTCTCCTCTCAGCCTCCTCTTCTCCAGGCTGCACACCCTCAGCTACTCCTCCTCAGCCCTGTTCTCCAGACCCTTCCCCAATTTTGTTACCCTTCTCTGGACCTGCTCCAGCCCCTCAATGTCCTTCTTGGAGTGAGGGGTCCAAAACTGCTCCCAAGACTCAAGGTGTGGCCTCATCATTACCCAGTACGAGAGGACAATTCATGCCCTGCTCCTGGTGGCCACACTTTGCTGATCCAAACCAGGCTGCTGGTGGCTTCCTTGGCCACCTGGGCACAGCCTGGCACATCTTCAGCTGGCTGTTGCCTGACTGTGTAAAGATGAGCTGTGGTCTGAGGTCCTGTCTGAGCAGGAGCTCAAGGTCTGACACATCTTTGCTTCCCTTTTGACCGCAGTGGTTTGACCTGGAGCAGCTCCAAGGCTTTGGGTTTGTGGCTTTTGGGTTTGGGTTTGTTTTTTTTTTCCTGGATGGAAATTTCACACCTCCTTCCAAGCAGTGGACAGCCAAAGCCAGACCCTCTAGGCCATTCAGGGTCTGCAAACCAGAGCAATTTCCTCTGGGGCCCTGCAATTGCAAGCTTAAAACCTGACCCAAATTGCAAGGATGGGAGATGTGACTGGAAAGCTGCAGAGGTTGGAGTGGGGGAAATTTTTTCCTGACCACAAAGTCCTCAAACATCTGAGACCTGGCACTTGGGCCAGAAATGGCTGCTCAGAGGGGAAAAAAGAAAATAATTAATTGTTTTCTGCAAAGAAAGTGGAAAACTGGCAGTGCTGTATGGCCTCACATCTGCCTCAGGCAGGTCCAGCATCCCCCAGCTGCACCAAACACCCTCAGGCCCACCTGAGGGCATCCTCAGTCCTGGATCTTCACAGAATGAAGCAGGTTGGAAAGGACCTCTGAGCTCCTCGAGTCCAACCTAGCTCCTAACAGCTTCTGATTCACTAAGCCCTGGCACTGAGTGCCTCATGCAGCCTCCTCTGAAACATCTCCAGGGATGGGCACTCCACCACCTCCCTGGGCAGCCCATCCCAATGCCAATCACTCTTGCTGGGGAGAACTTCTTCCTAACCTCCAGCCTGAGCCTGCCCTGGCACAGCTTGAGGCTGTGTCCTCTTCTTCTGTCCCTGGGTGCCTGGCAGCAGAGCCCAACCCCAGCTGGCTACAACCTCCCTTCAGGTAGCTGCAGAGAGCAATGAGCTCTGCCCTGAGCCTCCTCTTGTGCAGGCTGCACACCCCCAGCTCCCTCAGCCTCTCCTCACAGGGCTGTGCCCCCTCACCAGCCTTGGTGCCCTNCTGGGCACACTGCTGGCTCATGTTCAGCTACCAACCAGCATCCCCAGGTCCCTCTCTGCCTGGTTGCTCTTCAACCACTCTGTCCCCAGCCTGTAGCACTGCTTGGGGTTGTGTGTCCAAAGTGCAGAACCTGGCACTTGGACTTGTGGCATGGGACTGTGCCCATCTGCCCAACCTGCCCAGGTCCTTCTACAGGGCCTCCTACCCTCTAACAACTCCACACTTGATCCCAACTTGGTGTTGTCTGCAAACTCACTGATGGAGGACTCAATGTCCTTATCCAGCTCATCAGTGAAGATATTAAACAGGGCTGGGCCCAGCACTGATCTGTAGAGTCTTGGAGGGGGTTGAGTTTTGGTTGGAAGGGACCTTAAAGACCCCTGCCATGGGCAGGTGGTGTCTGCTGGTGCACTGCTGTAGGCATGCTGATGGATGAGCTCCCCAGGAAGCAGCAAGGTGAGGCTGACCCTGCAGTATTGTGTCTGGTTCTGGGCTCCCCAGTTTGAGAGGGACAGGGAACTGCTGGAGAGAGTCCAGGGGAGGCCATGAGAGTGACTGGGGGCCTGGAGCATCTCTGTGAGGAGTAAAGGCTGAGAGCCCTGGGGCTGAGAGCCTGCAGAAGAGCAACCCCAGAGGGGAGCTGAGCAATGCTCAGCAAGAGCTAATGGAGCTGTGGGGGGCAAGAGACTGGGGCCAGACTCTGCCCAGTGGTGCCCAGGGCCCAGGAGGTTTTGGCTGAACTTAAGGAGAAAGTTTTTTGGTGTGTGGGCGCTGGAGCCCTGCTCACCCTTTGAGTGGCTGCAAACCTCCTTCCTTCACCTTCTTCACTTCCCTTTCCCTCAGACAGCTGCTTCCAGGGCAGGCCCTGCAGTGCCAGGCCCTGCAGTGCCAATCCCTGCAGTGCCAGTCCCTCTGTTTCCCCAGATATCAATGAGTGCACCTCCAACCCCTGTGTGAACGGCGTCTGCAGGAACAACGCTGGCTCCTTCGCCTGCGAGTGCTCCCCGGGCAGCAAGCTGGACCCCAGTGGCACCATCTGTGTGGGTAAGGGTGGGCCTGCCACGGGCAGCTGGCATGGCAGTGCTGCCCCTCATCACCCCTGCTTCCACTCAGCTCCTCAGGGATGGCTTCACTGAGCAACTGGGGGATGGGTCCTTCAGGTTCCTCGGAGGTGGCTTCTCTGAGCTCCTCTGGAATGGAGCTCTGAGTTCCTCAGGATAGTTTCTCTGAGCTCCTCAGGGATGATTTCTCTGAGCTCCTCAGGATGGTCTCTCTGAGCTCCTCAGGATGGTCTCTCTGAGCTCCTCAGGATGGTTTCACTGAGCTCCTCAGGGATGGCTTCTCTGAGCTCCTCGGGGATGGCTTCTCTGAGCTCCTCAGGGATGGCTTCTCTGAGCTCCTCAGGGATGGCTTCTCTGAGCTCCTCGCGGATGATTTCTCTGAGCTCCTCGGGGATGGCTTCTCTGAACTCCTCAGGGATGGCTTCTCTGAGCAGCTTCCCTGGAACTGTGAGCCTCTCTCATGGAGCTGCTGCTCACTCCCTGCTTGCCTTTGCCCCCACAGACAGCATGAAGGGCACCTGCTGGCTGAACATCCAGGATGGGCGCTGCGAGGTGAACATCAACGGTGCCACGCTCAAGTCCGAGTGCTGTGCCACGCTGGGGGCAGCCTGGGGCAGCCCCTGTGAGCGCTGCGAGATCGGTGAGCACCTGCCCAGCCTGTGGGGAGCAGGAGGCAGCCCAAGGTCCCTGCTGATGTCCCTCTGTTGTCTTGCAGATACTGCCTGCCCCCGGGGATATGCCAGGATGAAAGGGGTCACCTGTGAAGGTAAAGTGCTGCAGAGGACTTCTTTGGTGGGAGTGTGGTCGTGGTTTGGTTGCTGCTGTCCTGCATCTGGGAGGTCTGCACTTCTGGGTCCTATGTGAGACTCTCTCCAGTGTGTTCATCTCTCTCTGGTACTGAGGAGCTCTGAACTGGGCATGGTAGCCCAGATGTGGCCTCACTGTGCCAGCTATGGAGCTCTGCAACAAGACCACCCTGTCTGTGTCTGTGTGTCTCTGTGTCTGTCTCTGTGCCTGTCTGTGTGTCTGCCTGTGTGTGCCTGTCTTCCTGCCTGTCTTCCTGCCTGTGTGTGCCTGTTTTTGTCTGCCTGTCTGTCTTCCTGCCTGTGTGTGCCTGTCTCTGTGTGCCTGTCTGTCTGCCTCTCTGTCTTCCTGCCTGTGTGTGTCTGTCTCTGCCTGTCTGTCTGTCTGCCTGTGCCAAGGCTTTGTGCTGCAGCCTCCTCGCAGAAGTGGCTGTGCATGGAGCTGTGGCTTTCACTGTGCCCCTTTGCCAGTTTTAGTCTGGTAGGCAGCTCTGGGCTCCTTCTGCTCCTCCAGGAGCTTGTCCCCGTGCCCCTCTGATGCCCACCTCTTGCTGTTGTGCCAACAGATGTAAATGAGTGTGAGGTCTTCCCTGGGGTCTGCCCGAACGGGCGCTGCGTCAACACTGCCGGCTCCTTCCGCTGCGAGTGCCCAGAAGGACTGACCCTGGATGGCACTGCCAGGACGTGTGTGGGTAAGGAGATCTCACCCACACCCTGGCCTCTCAGGAGGCCCAACCCCTCCACTACCCACCACGTGCAGCAGCCTCAATGGCACCTCCTACCTGGCAAGGGCTGCCAAGCCCAGCACCTAACCAAGGCTGCCGGAGGTTCATGTCCTTGGGTGGGCTTCATGTCCTTCATGTTCTCCTTGGGTGGGCTTCAGGGGAAGCCAAATAGGTCACCAAGCTGGTTAATGCCACTGCCCAGCAGCCCTAAACCAGGTCCTGGCTGCTTTCTAGGCACTGCTCACACCATAGTGGGAGGGTGTCCATAGAATCATAGAATGGGAAGGTTGGAAGGGACCTCAAGGATCAGCCAGGTCCAACCCCCTGCCATAGGCAGGGACACCTCCCACTAGCACAGGGCACTCAAGGCCTCATCCAGCCTGGCCTTGAACACCTCCAGGAGGTTGTGGAGCACAGAACCACCCAATGTGATCAAAGATGTGCTCCACAACCTCCCTGGGCAACCTGTGCCAGTCTCTCCCCACCATCACTGCAAACAACTTCCTCCTAACATCCACTTTCAATGTTCTCTCTGCCAGTTCAAACCCATTGCCCCTTGTCCTGGCATTCCAAGCCCTTGTCAATAGTCCCTCCCCAGCCCCCTTCAGATCCTGGAAGGCCACTCCAAGCTCTCCTGGAAGCCTTCTCCTCCCCAGGCTGCAGAACCCCAACTCTCTCAGCCTATCCTCATAGGAGAGCTGCTCCAGCACTCTGAGCATCTTCGTGGCCCTCCTCTGGACCCGCTCCAACAGTTCCATTCTCAGGTCCTGATGCCCTCATAGCTGTGCCCACCTCTTAGAGCATCCCAAACAAGGCAGCCTCACCCAAACGGGCATCGTTTGGAGGGTGCCCCAGCCAAAGCTATTCCAGGAACCTTACTAACTCCATGCCAGGGGCTGAGGCATGTGGCAGGAGCAGGGGCTGGGTGCTGCAGGCAGGCTGCAGCTCTGCTGTCTCCCCAGATGTGCGTGTGGAGCAGTGCTACATGAGGTGGGATGAGGATGAGTGCACAGAGCCCCTGCCGGGCAAGTACCGCATGGATATGTGCTGCTGCTCCGTGGGCTCTGCCTGGGGCATCGACTGCGAGGAGTGCCCCAAGCTTGGCACCAGCGAGTACAAGGCCATCTGCCCCAGGGGACCTGGCTTTGCCAACAGAGGAGATGTGCTTTCAGGAAGGCCTTTCTACAAAGGTGAGAGGAAGGAGAAGGGAGCTGCTGTGGCTGCTGGGCAGTGCTGGCCCACGGCTGCAAGCCAAGCGCCTGCTGCCTGCCCTGGGGCTCAAGGTTGGTGGCAGACATCTCCTCCACGAAGCTCTTCTGCCTTCACCCACAGATGTCAACGAGTGCAAAGTCTTCTCTGGGCTGTGCACCCACGGGACCTGCCGCAACACCATCGGCAGCTTCAGGTGTCTCTGTGGCAATGGCTTCGCTCTGGATGCTGAGGAGAGGAACTGCA
The DNA here is from genome assembly GCA_013396675.1 of Eubucco bourcierii. Taxonomy (NCBI): domain Eukaryota; kingdom Metazoa; phylum Chordata; class Aves; order Piciformes; family Ramphastidae; genus Eubucco; species Eubucco bourcierii. The sequence continues at coordinate 13,629 of VWZE01016053.1, forward strand.
CAGGTAAGGGAAGAGCAGCTCCTCTCCACACCATTCCTGCCCATCTCGTTGCCCTCCTGGGCTGTGTGGTGTGAGGGTGGTATCCAGGGATGTGCTGAGAATCACACAGGCACACCCAGGTTGGCAGAGCCCCTCGGGATCACCAAGTCCAACCTAGAAACCTACTCCTCAAGATTCATCTTAAACCAACAAAATTCTGCAGCTTTTCAACACCTCCAGGGGTGGAGATTCAAATACCTCCCTGGGCAGCCTGAGCCAGGCTGTGAGATCTCTTTCAGTGAAGAGGTTTCTCCTAAAATCACAGAATCATAGCAACACTCAGGCTGGCAAAGCCTCTCAGGAGCACCAAGTCCAACCTAGAACCCTGCTCTAAAAGAGTCACCTTAAACCACATCCCCAAGCACCACATCCAAACCACCCTTAAACACAGCCAGGCTTGGGGACTCCACCACCACCTTCCTGGGCAGCTCATTCCAGTCCCTGACCACTCTCTCTGTGAAAAACCTTTTCCTGATGTCCAATCTAAACCTCCCCAGCCTCAGCTTGAGGCCATTCCCCCTTGTTCTGTCTCCAATTCCCTGTGAGCAGAGCCCAGCAGCAGCCTCTCCACAATGTCCCTTCAGGTAGCAATGAGCTCTGCCCTCAGCCTCCTCTTCCTCACACTAACCACCCCCAGCTCCCTCAGTTGCTCCTCATCAGATTTATTCTCCAGGCCCTTCACAGCTTCCTTGCCCTCCTCTGGACCTGCTCCAGCACTTCCACATCTCTCTTGTATTGCAGTGCCCAAAACTGAACACAACACTCAAACTGTGGCCTCACCAGAGCCGAGTCCAAAGGGACAATCTGCTCCTGCTGTCCTCAGTATTTTTAATACAAGCCAGGATGCCACTAGCCTTCCTGCCCACCTGGGCACTGCTGCCTGGGCACACTGCTGGCTCACATTCAGCTGCCTGGGCACACTGCTGGCTCACATTCAGCTCCCTGGGCACACTGCTGGCTCACATTCAGCTGCATTGGGCACACTGCTGGCTCACATTCAGCCTCCTGTCTATTCCAACCCCCAGATTCCTTTCTGCCAGCAACTCTCCAGCCACACTACCCCAAGCCTGTAGCATTGCTTGGAGTTGTTGTGCCCCACAAACAGGAGCTGGCATTTGGCCTTGTTGAAACTCATCCCATTCATGTTGGCACATTGATCCAAGCCTATCCAAGTCCCTCTGCAGAGCCTCATTCAAACCAACCAAGCCAAGGGAAACCAACCAAACCAAGAAGCCAAGGGCAGGACTATGAGCAGAACGATGGGGAAGGATCAGCCCTGAACAAGAGAGAAAAAGCTTCACTGCTACCTCTCCATCAGGCAGAGAGCACATTTGGTTTGCTGGGCCAGTCACTGAATGTGCCACACAGGCAGGCCAGGCAGCCCAGTGCCCACTCTTGCCTCCACTAACTGATCTCTAACCCCACAGACATCGACGAGTGCCGCATCTCGCCGGACCTGTGTGGCCATGGCAGCTGTGTCAACACTCCAGGCAGCTTCGAGTGTGAGTGCTTCGAGGGCTATGAGAGTGGCTTCATGATGATGAAGAACTGCATGGGTAAGGATCCTGGGGGACAGACCCCATGCTGGCTCTACACCATAGAATGGGTTAGGTTGGAAGGGAGCTCAAAGCTCAGCCGGTTTCAACCTTCACTGTGCCATAGGCAGGGACAGTTCTTGCTAGAATAGGTCGCTCAAGGACTCATCCAGCTTGGTCCTGAACACCTCCAGAGAGGGTGTGGAGCACAGAAGAGCTGCAGGGAGGGTGTGGAGCACAGAAGAGCTGCAGGGAGGGTGTGGAGCACAGAAGAGCTGCAGGGAGGGTGTGGAGCACAGAAGAGCTGCAGGGAGGGTGTGGAGCACAGAAGAGCTGCAGGGAGGGTGTGGAGCACAGAAGAGCTGCAGGGAGGTTGTGGAGCACAGAATCACCCAACGTGATCTTTGATCACGTTGGGTGATTCTGTGCTCCACAACCTCCCTGGGCAACCTGTGCCAGTCTCTCAGCACCCTCAACCTGTGCCAGTCTCTCAGCACCCCTCAACCTGTGCCAGTCTTTCAGCACCCCTCAACCTGTGCCAGTCTCTCACCACCCTCACTGCAAACAACTTCCTCCTAACATCCACTTTCAATCTCCCCTCTGCCCCTCCAAACCCATTCCTCCTCCTCCTGCCATTACCAGACCTTGTCAATACTCCCTCCTCAGCCTTCCTGTAACCCCCTTCAGATACTGCCCAGATTCCCTGCCCTTGTCCTCCTCAGCCCCTAAGGCTGCAGCTCTGTGCCAGTCTCTCACCACCCTCACTGCAAACAACTTCCTCCTAACATCCACTTTCAATCTCCCCTCTGNGCTGAGAGCCTCTTTCCTCTGGATCTTTCACTTTGTAGAACCACAGAATGGTTTAGCTTGGAAGGGACTTGAAAGCTCATCCAACTCCAACCCCTCTGCCATGGGCAGGGACACCTCCTGCCAGCACAGGGTGCTCAAGACCTCATCCAGCCTGGCCTTGAACACCTTCAGGGAGGCTCTGGATCACAGAAGCACAGAATGTGATCAAAGATCAAAGATCACATTCTATGCTTCTGTGATCCACAGCCTCCCTGGGCTACCTGTGCCAGTGTCTCACCACCCTCATTCCTTCCTCATCTCCAGTCTCAATCTGCCCTCTTCAAGCTTCAATGAGCAGGGTACATTGGACTGGGTGATCTCCAGAGGTCTCTTCCATGAATCCCCATGCTTACATAGGGGAATTTTGTGGTTCTGTGACCCTGCCTCCCTGGGCAGCCTTTTCCAGTGTCTCTCCTCACTCTCACTCCAAAGAATTTCTTCCTCCTCTCCAGTCTCAATCTCCCTGACCCAGCTCAAAGCCATTGCTCCTCATCCTGTCACCACAGGCCCTTCTCAACAGTCTCTCCTCAACCTGCCTGTAGATCCTCTTCAGATATTGAAATGCATCTCTAAGGTCTCCCTGGAGCCTTCTCCTCTCCAGGCTGAACAACTACAACTCGCTTAGCCTGTCCCTGAGGGGGAGGTTCTTCATCCCTCTGATCATCTTCATGGCCTCCTCTGGCCCCTCTCCAGGAGGTCCATGTCCCTCTTACACTGGGACATGGCTCTCCTGTCCTTCCCTGCAGACATCAACGAGTGTGAGCGGGACCCTCTGCTGTGCCGTGGGGGGATCTGCATGAACACAGACGGCAGCTTCGAGTGCATCTGTCCCCCTGGCCACGAGCTGACTGCTGAGGGGAACACCTGCATAGGTGAGCTGCTGGGAAGCTGTGCCAGGATCAGAGCCTGGCCAAGGAACCTTGCACCCCACATGAACCTCTCCTACAATCCCACGTGTGGATGGAACTCATCCAGCAAGCACCAAGGTCACCCTCAGGGCTTCAATGCCTTGACGCTGCCTTGCTCTACCTGCTCTTTGTCGAGGGCTGACCAGGGGGGCAATGACAAATGGAGTTTGGAGGCAGCTGTGGGTGTGGGGGGGTGGCACCAGATGATGCTCACCATGGCTTCATCATGCTCAGAGTGCTCTCCCCACTGCAGACATCAACGAGTGCTCCCTCAGTGACAACCTGTGTCGCAACGGCCGCTGTGTCAACGTCATCGGCACCTACCAGTGTGCCTGTGATTCAGGCTTCCAGGCCACTCCAGACAGGCAAGGCTGTGTTGGTGAGTGTTCCCCCACTCAGCACCCCTGCTGTGGGGCCAAATCCCACCTGGTCTTACTCCTTTTATAAAGCTCAGTGAGGTATCTTGAGTGGAGAACCTCCTGGTTGAGCTACCAGGTTGATGCTACTGGTAGAATGGTTGAGGTTGGAAGGGACCTCCAAAGGTCACAGGCTCACAGGATGCCAGGGGTCGGAAGGGACCCAAAGAACTCATCCAGTCCAAGCCCCCTGCCAGAGCAGGACCAGACAATGCAGCTCAGGGCACACAGCAACACATCCAGACAGGCCTGGAAAGGCTCCAGACAAGGAGACTCCACAGCCTCTCTGGGCAGCCTGTGCCAGGGCTCTGGGACCCTTCCAGGCAAGAAGTTTCCCCTGGTGTTGAGCTGGAACCTCCTGTGCTGCAGCTTCCATCCACTGCTCCTTGTCCTATCCCAGGCAGCAGTGAGCAGAGCCTGTCCTCCCCCTCCTGACCCCCAGCCCTCAGATAGTTATAAACATTGATTAAATCCCCTCTCAGGCTTCTCTTCTGCAGCCTAAGCAGCCCCAGGTCCCTCAGCCTCTCCTCCCCAGGCAGTGCTCAGTCCCCTCCTCATCCTCACAGCCCTCCCTTGGACCGTCTCCAGCAGATCCCTGTCCCTCTTAAACTGGTTGAGTCCAACCCCCTTCAGAGCAGGACCACCTAGGGCAGGTCACACAGGAATGCATCCAGGTGGGTTTGGAAGCTCTGCAGAGAAGGAGACTCCACAACCTCCCTGGGCAGCCTGCTGCAGGGCTCCAGCACCCTCATACCAAAGCTTTTCCTTGTGTTGAGGTACAACCTCCTGTGATTGAGTTCACATCCACTGCCCTCATCTCACCACTGCACAGAGCCTGGCCCCACCCTCCTGGAAGCCTCAGATATTTGTAGACATTGAGAAGGTCTCCTCTGGGGCTGCTTTTCTCCAGGCTCAACAGCCCCAGGGCTCTCAGTCCTGATGCGGCAAAAGCTGCTGTGAGCTGCCGGTAGTTGACAGAGAAGGCAGAGGAGCTTCCTCCTGCCTGGGGGAGCTTCGTTTCCTCCTCATCACTACTCCCATCCCATCTCTGAGGCCCCAGGCAGTGTGCTGAGCTCTCTGCTTTGTGCTGCAGACATCGATGAGTGCACCATCACCAACGGCGGCTGTGACACCCACTGCTCCAACTCGGAGGGCAGCTACGAGTGCAGCTGCAGCGAGGGCTACGCACTGATGCCAGACAAGAGGTCCTGTGCAGGTCAGCAGCCAGCTGTGGCCCCTGGAGATGCTGCCCCAGGGACCTCTTCAGTCATAATGTTTGCTTCTGGGTGAGGGGCAGGGAGGGGTCACCTTCTGGAAGTCACTGTCAAAGAGGTGATTTCCCTGCAGAGATGTTTTTGCTGCTCTCCAGCTCCTTGCTGCAGGCTTCTGTGGTCTGCAGCAAAGCTCCTCCTGTGACTGCCTCCTGCTCCTTCCTCATGCTTTCATGCAGTGGCAGAATTGGTTTGGTTGGAAAAGATCTTTAAATCATCCAGCCCAAGCACTAACCCAGCACTGCCAGGTCACCACTGAACCATGGTCCTCAGCACCACATCTCCAGAGCTTTTCAGCCCTTCCAGGAATGGGGACACCACCCTGGGCAGCCTGTTCCAAGGCTTGACAGCCCTTCTGGGGAAGAAATTGTTCCTCATGGCCCACCTAAACCTCCCCTGGGGCAACTTGAGGCTGTTTCCTCTTGTGCTGTTGGCATGTGGAAGAAGAACCCAACCCCCACCTCACTCCAGCTTCCCTTCAGGGAGCTGCAGAGAGCAATGAGCTCTGCCCTCAGCCTCCTCTTCTCCAGGCTGCATTCCCCCAGCTCCCTCAGCTGCTCCTCCCCAAACCTTTTCTCTAGAACCTTCCCCAGATTCCTTGCTCTTCTCTGGACCTGCTCCAGCACCTCCATGTCCTTCTTTGGAGTGCCTGGCTCTAAGACCTTTCCTTTGGCAATGGTCTCCTCTCTCTAGACATTGATGAGTGTGAGGACAACCCAGAGATCTGTGACGGGGGGCAGTGCACCAACATCCCCGGCGAGTATCGCTGCCTCTGCTTCGACGGCTTCATGGCATCCCTGGACATGAGGACCTGCATTGGTGAGGACAACTTCCCACCAGCAGCCTGCTGGTGACTGGAGGGAGGGATGCCCTGGAGGGAGGGATGCCCTGGAGGGAGGGATGCCTTGAAGGAAAGAATCACAGGCTCACAGGAAGTCAGGTGTTGGAAGGGACCCAAAGAACTCATCCTGTCCAAGCCCCCTGCCAGAGCAGGACCAGACAATGCAGCTCAGAGCACACAGAACACATCCAGACAGGCCTGGAAAGGCTCCAGACAAGGAGACTCCACAACCTCTCTGGGCAGCCTGTGCCAGGGCTCTGGGAACCTTCCAGGCAAGAAGTTTCCCCTGGTGCTGAGCTGGAACCTCCTGTGCTGCAGCTTCCATCCACTGCTCCTTGTCCTATCCCAGGCAGCAGTGAGCAGAGCCTGTCCCCCCCCTCCTGACCCCCAGCCCCCAGATAGTTATAAACATTGATTCAATCCCCTCTCAGGCTTCTCTTCTGCAGCCTAAGCAGCCCCAGGTCCCTCAGCCTCTCCTCCCCAGGCAGTGCTCAGTCCCCTCCTCATCCTCACTGCCCTCCCTTGGACTCTCTCCAGCAGATCCCTGCCCCTCTGCAACTGGGGAGCCCAAACCTGAAGTCAGTACTCAAGATGAGGTCTCACTAGGGCAGAGCAGAGAGGGAGGAGAACCTCCCTGGATCTGCTGGACACACTCTTCTTAATACTCCCCAGGATCCCATTGGCCATCTTGGCCACAAGGGCACATTGCTGCCCATGGATGTCATCCAGCAGCACTCCCAGATCCCTCCCCACGGGGCTGCAGTCCCTAGAGGAGGGGATGCCCTAGAGGAAGGGATGCCCTAGAGGAGGGGATGCCCTAGAGGAGGGGATACCCTAGAGGAAGGGATGCCCTAGAGGAGGGGATACCCTAGAGGAGGGGATGCCCCTAGGCTCCCACCATGCTTCTTGTGCTGTTCCATTCAAGTCTGTTTGTCCCCTCCAGATGTCAATGAATGTGATCTGAACCCCAACATCTGCCTGCACGGCGAGTGTGAGAACACCAAAGGCTCCTTCATCTGCCACTGCCAGCTGGGCTACTTTGTCAAGAAGGGGACCACAGGCTGTACAGGTGGGGACTGCCCAGCCCTGGAGCCAGGGGTGCTGGTTGGAGCCCTCACAAACACCTCCTCCTTGGATAAAATAACCATGCCTGGGTTTGGGGGATGCTGTGGGGTGTGGTTGGGTGCTGGGAACTCCTCCAGAGCAAGAGGCAAGCAACAGGTGACTCCTGCCTGGCTTTAAGCTCAGCCAAGGCCCTGCCCTTCCTTTTGTCTTCATCTTGCAGAGGTGAGCAGGGATCAGCTCAAGGAAACAGCTCCAGGCAGCCTGTTCCTCAAAACTCCTTGTTCCCCTCTGCTGGGCTTCACAGAATCTCAGAATCCCAACGTGGTGGGGGTTGGAAGGGACCTCTGGAAGCTCACCCAGTCCAAACCCCTCCCTGCTCAAGCACCCACAGCAGCCTTGCCTAGGATCACAGTAGCCAGGGGGGTGGGGGTTGGAATCTCCCCGGAGGAGACTTCAGGAGCCATTGGTACCCAGAACCCTTAGCAGGATGGTGCCCAGCTGCTTGTTCCTGTCCTGGAGGAGCTGAGCTGGGTCAGCTGTGGTCTCCTCCCTCCCTGCAGACATCGATGAGTGTGAGATTGGGGCCCACAACTGTGACATGCATGCCTCCTGCATCAACGTGCCCGGCAGCTTCAAGTGCAAGTGTCGCAGCGGCTGGCTCGGGGATGGGCTCAAGTGCAACGGTGAGTGCTGCCTCCAGGGGAGGAGCTGCCTGTGCCCAGGTGTTCTGTGGGCACCTGAGAGTCACAGAACCACAGAGCTCTTTTGGTTGGAAGAGACCTTTCAGATCAACCAGTCCAACAAACAACCCGACCCCACCGTGGCCACCAAACCATGTCCTCGAATGCCATGGCCACAGGTTTCTTGAACCCCTCCAAGGATGGGGACTCCACCACCTCCCTGGGCAGCCTGTGCCAATGCTTGACCTGCTTGGTGTTGGCTGTGTCAGCACTGCCAGGGGAGTGTCTCCTGGCTGTAGAGGCTGATGGAGATGTTCTGGAGCCTCATGAGCGCTCCCAAGTCCCTGGAGGCTGCAGTCTCCTGGGCCACCTCTATGCCTCCTCAGGCCCTACACCAGCTGGCCAAAGGCAAACCAGTGACAAAGGTCTTCTCCTTGCCCAGACCTGGATGAGTGTGCAACTGAAGAGCACAAGTGCAACCTGAATGCCAACTGTGTCAACACCCCTGGCTCCTACCGCTGCGCCTGCCGCGAGGGCTTCAACGGGGATGGCTTCTCCTGCTCAGGTGAGGCCCCTGGGGGGCATCCTGCTGGCACAGGGGGTCACCTCTTCTCCACCAGCAGCCTGCCTCAGCACCTGGCTGCCTTTACTCTGGGGTTCCCCTAAGCAGTTATCCACCCAAAAGCACCAGAGCCTGCCAAGAGACTTTCAGCAGAGCTCCTCAGCAGCTGTCTGGGCAGGACGAAGGGCAACAGGAGGAGGATTGCAGCCCTCTCCTTGCAGGCTCCCAGCATGGGGTGGAAAGAAGCTGCTGGGAATTTCCTGGGTGAGTTGAGGGCAGGTCCATGCTGGACACCATGGTTGTGTCTCTCTTCAGATGTGGATGAGTGTGCAGACAACGTCAACCTGTGTGAGAATGGACAATGCCTCAACGCCCCCGGGGGCTACCGCTGCGAGTGTGAGATGGGCTTCAACCCCACAGAGGACAGCAAGGCCTGCCAGGGTGAGTGCCCACAGCTCTGACTGCTGCTCCAGGAGGTCCAGTGTCCACCTCTTTCCTGGCCTTGTGCTCCCCACTGCTCTGTCACCACTCAATCCATTGCTAAGTAAGATCTGCCTGAGCAAGGTTCACCATCACCTGGTGGTGCCAGACTGCTGAGGTGCCACCTGCAGAAGTTGGTCCCCAGCCTTCACAGAGGCTGGACTAAGCCAAAACTCCATGCAAGGTGTGGACCAGCAGCAGGAGAGGGGTGAGGGAAGGGCACACACACAGCATGCCTGGGCCTGCCTGCCTAGGAGGTGGCATCCCATGGCACCAGAACCAGCCTGAGATGGCTTACCCACATCTCAGCTTTGAGAGGGGAGCAGGAGAGGCCTGGCCTGGTCCTGACTCTGCCAGAGGACCCACCTGTCCCTCTTTTGCAGACATTGATGAGTGCACCTTCCAGAACATCTGTGTCTTTGGGACCTGCCAGAACCTGCCGGGGATGTTCCGCTGCGCCTGCGACGATGGCTATGAGCTGGACAGGAGTGGAGGCAACTGCACAGGTACAGGGCTCTGGTGGGGCTGTGCTCACTGGCATCTCTGTCCCAGCCTTGACAGGGAATGGCTCATGCAGCCTAAAGCCAACCAAGTGTCCCTCTGTGAGTTGTCTTTGCTGCTGGTGAGGGAGAGCTTGGTGTGGCTCTGCTCCCTTCCTTCTGACTCCGGGCAGGGTGGTGCGAGGCAGGATGAAGCAAGGTCTGTTTCTAGAGGGGTTTTGGCTGCCATCTGAGACCCACCAGGGCCATGGGAATGCCCCCTGAACATGCAGGACAGAGTCTGGGGCTGTGGTTTCTGTGGCAGTCTTCATCTTCTTCTTTCAGTCTCCATCCTTCCATCCTTTCAGACATCAATGAGTGTGCAGACCCTGTCAACTGCATCAACGGCCTCTGCGTCAACACCCCTGGCAGCTACCTCTGCAACTGCCCCCAGGACTTTGAGCTCAACCCCACTGGTGTGGGCTGTGTGGGTGAGTGGAGACCTGTGGGGAGAGAGCACCTTCAGTCCAAGACCTTGGATGTGCCATGTAGCTGGAACTTGCCTCTACCAGAGACTGAGGGGGGAGCTGAGCAGCATCTCCCCTGCCGTGGCTGCCCAGGACAGGCTTAACCCTGCAGCAGCAGAGGAGCAGCCACCTTCTGCCCAGCCTGGGCCACCTTGTGTCACCAGTGTGGAGCCACAGAGTCACAGAATGGGTTGGGTTGGAAGGGACCTTCAAGATCACCCAGTCCCAACCCCCTGCCATGGACAGGGACACCTCTCACCAGCCCAGGTTGCTCAGGGCCACCTGCAACCTGGCCTTGAACACCTCCAGGGAGGGGACATCCATGCCCTGGGTTATGGATGGCATTGCTTGGGTCATGCCCTGTAGCCAGGTCATGCTGTGACCTCTGTGTGATGCAATGTGGCTTTGACCAGACAAGCTGAGCACACTCTGCCCTTGCAGGGTTTCCCCAAGGACAATCTGGGTGTGGTTTACTCCAACATGGGTGTGGAACACCTGGGATGGAACTGGGACCTTGTGCTTCTCCTTGTCTCTTGAAGCAATAGAATCATAGAATGGGTTAGGTTGGAAGAGACCTCAAAACTCAGCCAGTTCCAACCCCCCTGTGTCATAGGCAGGGACACCTCCCACTAGAACAGGTCACTCAAGGCCTCATCCAACCTGGTCCTGAACACCTCCAGGGAGGGAGCAGCCACAACCTTCCTGGGCAACCTGTGCCAGAGGCTCACTGTGAAGGATCTCTCCCTAATGTCCAATCTCAGTCCAGCTTCTACCAGCTCAGAGCTGTCACTCACTCTCCTCTCACCACATTTGCTGTTTGGAGGAGGAATGATAGAATCAGAGAATGGTTTAGGTTGGAAGAGACCTCAAAGCTCAGCCAGTTCCAACCCCTCCCTGTGCCATAGGCACGCTAGAACAAGTTGTTCAGGGTCTCACCCATCCTGGCCTTGAACACCTCCAGGGAGGATGTGGAGCACAGAAGCACAGAATGTGATCTTTGATCACATTCTGTGCTTCTGTGCTCCACAACCTCCCTGGGCAAACCTGTGCCAGTCTCTCACCACCCTCACTACAAACAACTTCTTCCTACCATCCAATTTCCATCTCCCCTCTGCCAGTCCAAACCCATCCCTCCTCCTCCTCTCATTCCAAACCCTTGTCAGCAGTCCCTCTCCAACCCTCCTGTAGCTCCCTTCAGATACTGGAACATTCTCATCCATCCCTCCTGTGCCACACCAGTCCTTGCTGGAAGAGGCTTTGCTCAGCCACCCTTTGTCCTTGTGCAGATACTCGTGTTGGGAACTGCTTCTTGGACACCCAGGACCGAGGGGACGGAGGAATCTCCTGCAGCGCAGAGATCGGCGTTGGGGTCACTCGAGCCTCCTGCTGCTGCTCACTGGGACGTGCTTGGGGCAACCCCTGTGAGCTGTGCCCTCCAGCCAACACCAGTGAGTTGAGTGGGCAACGTTTTGGGATGCATTTGGGCAGTGAAGAGCAGAGGAGAGAGTTGAGAGCTACTTTGATGTGGCTTCTCGGCTCAGGTCTGTGGGACTCTCTCTGTTTAGCTGAGGGGGAGACCTCATTGGGGTTCTTAGAATCATAGAATGGGAAGGTTGGAAGGGAGATCAAAGATCAGCCAGTTCCAACCCCCTGCCATAGGCAGAGATACCTCCCACTAGTACAGGGCACTCAAGGACTTGTCCAGCCTGGCCTTGAACACCTCCAGGGAGGTTGTGGAGCACAGAAGAGCTGCAGGGAGGTTGTGGAGCACAGAAGCACCCAACGTGATCTTTGATCACGTTGGGTGCTTCTGTGCTCCACAACCTCCCTGGGCAACCTGTGCCAGTGTCTCCCCACCCTCAACCTGTGCCAGTGTCTCACCACCCTCAACCTGTGCCAGTGTCTCCCCACCCTCAACCTGTGCCAGTCTCTCACCACTCTCAACCTGTGCCAGTCTCTCACCACCCTCAACCTGTGCCAGTGTCTCCCCACCCTCAACCTGTGCCAGTCTCTCCCCACCCTCACTCCAAACAACTTCCTCCTAACATCCACTTTCAATCTCCCCTCTGCCACTCCAAACCCATTCCTCCTCCTCCTGCCATTCCCAGCCCTTGTCAATAGTCCCTCCCCAGCCTTCCTGCAGCCCCCTTCAGACCCTGCAAGGCCACTCCAAGCTCTCCTGGAAGCCTTCTCCTCTCCAGGCTGCAGAGCCCCAACTCTCTCAGCCTGTCCTCACAGCAGAGCTGCTGCAACCCTCTCAGCATCTTCATGGATCTTCCTCAATTACCTGAAGGGATATTGTGGAGAGGCTGCTGCTGGGCTCTGCTGACAGGGAATTGGAGACAGGGAATGGCCTCAAGCTGAGCCTAGGGAGGTTTAGATTGGACATTAGGAAAAAGCTTTTCATGGAGAGAGTGGTCAGGGACTGGAATGAGCTGCCCAGGGAGGTGATGGAGTCACCCAGCCTGGATGTGTTTAAGGATGTGGTGCTCAGGGGGATGGTTTAAGGTGACTCTTGTTGAGTAGGGTCCTAGGTTGGGCTTAGTGATCCTGGGGAGCTTTTCCAACCTGCTTTTGGGTTTTGCTGTTGTCACTGTGGAGCTGGAGCAGCTGAGGGGGGAGATGAAGGCAACCCTGCAGTGTCAGTGCAGAGCCAGGCAGGCAGAGCAGAGCTGTGGAGGGGTGGAGTGGGATGGGGGACACCAGGCTGGTTGTGTCTGTTTGATCCAGACTGGGATCCTTTGTCCCTGGTTCAGTGGCCCAGGGAGGACAGCAGATGTGGAACAGCTCCCAGCAAGGGTGGGCAGGCAGAGAGAGGGCAACTAAGTTGGCTTGGCATGGGACTCACACTGCTCCACCTGCACCGTGGTGCCCATTGTCTCCTGGGCTTCTCCTGGTTCTCCCTGTTGCATGGGAGCCTGCTCAGCTCAGGACCCCCCTGACTGCCCCCTGACTGCCTTTATCCTCAGCTGAGTACAAGACTCTGTGCCCTGGAGGAGAAGGTTTCCGACCCAACCCCATCACTGTCATCCTGGAAGGTAAGGAGACCCCCAGGGGCCCTCACAAGGGGGCTGGGGAAGCCCAGTGCTGTATGGGCACTCTCTGGCATGCCACTGAGCTGGCTGGGTGCCCACCAAGCTCTTGACCACCCAGTGATGAGCAGCAAGTGTCTGCTCTCCTTGGGCACACCGTGGCCACCTGGGGCTGGAGGTGGTGAGATGAACTCACTGGCGACGCCAGGGTGAAGACACTGCCAGCTCTGGGCAGCTCTGGCAGGCAGTGGACACCTCCCAGCTGCTCTCCTTCCTCAGATATCGACGAGTGCCAGGAGCTGCCAGGCCTCTGCCAGGGTGGCAACTGTGTGAA
>VWZE01016054.1:0-19517 GCA_013396675.1 Eubucco bourcierii
CTTGTAAATAATCCTTTCCCAGCCTTCCTGTAGGCTGGTATATACCCTGGTATAGTTTTGGGTAGAGTATTAGAGTAATTTTGATAACGTGCTAAACAGTGTTCATATTAAGCTAACAACTCCTCAGCTTCTCATACCACCCTTTCAATAAAGAAGCTGGTCCAAAGGAATTTCCATACCATATGACATCATACTCAATATACAAGTTAGGGAGAAAGCTGGCCAGGGCCACTGATTGGGAAAAGTCTGGATGCTTGTTGGTGGGTGGTGAGTAGCTGCAATGCACACCATTTGTTTTATATATTCTAGTTGTTGTTGCTGTTACTGTTATTATCACATTCCCCTTCCTAGTCTGTCTTATTTAGCTGACTATCTGAAACCAAGAATTTTACTTGCACCTTTTTTTGTTTTGGTTTGTTTTTTTTTCCCTTAATTTTCTTTTTTCCGCCTGATTCTCTCCTCTTTCCTACTGGGATGATGGGGAGTAAGCAAGTGGATATGTACTGTTTAGGCACCTGCCAGGTAAAACCGTGATGCTCTGCATGTTATTTAGATATCAGTTGATTGACCACATCACTGCAGCCCATGTTGTTACTAAGGGAGTGAAGGCAAGTGTCTAAGCTGTCTGTTGCATTAAATTATTTCCTAGTAAAAAGAACACATCATTTTATGCCTTAGAGAACTGTCTTTTTTTGTTTGTTTGTTTTGTTTTCCTCCAGTACTACTGCTCAAAGACTATGCTTTAATTTTGGAACAATATTGAGTATATAGATAGTATATCTACTCATATAGATGTAGTTAAACCCTAAACACATTTGGCAAGAATTACACAGCTGAGGTGCAAGTGATCCAACTATCTGCATGAGAACTGGCTCAATGCAACAAAAAGTACTAGCAAATGATCAGTGATTATTATACTTATTTTTAAAAATAATCAATTTTTTTTAGCTTTTGCAATTTTTTTTAGCTTCCTATAAACAGGCAAGTTTGACTAAATTTATTTTGTGTCATGAATATAGCAGAATTACATTTTAAATGGTTGTTTCACCATCTTAAAAGCTAGTTGTTCTTTTAGGAGGCATATTAATACAAATCAATTACTTGTCTAAACTGATCTACTGTACAATAAAATTTGCAAGCAGCATGTATACAGTTTGGTAACGATAAAAGCCTAACAGGTGCTCTACTGGGTCAGACCAATTTTGTTTCTGTTAATGGCTCTGCAAGATTGTTGCATTATTCTCTTTTCACTTTCCAGACCTGTTAAGTATAGAAGAGGGTATATACTCCTGTAGATTGTTGCTATGCATTTAAGGACCTGTTGCTCCTGACTGACTTAAACCTTTTATGGATATGTGGAATTGCCTGCTACAGCTGCATGTTGCAGAAGTTTAGTATATGCTCAGTAAACTCTATTTGCCTCTATTGCTGAAGCAATTTTGAATTAAAAAAAAATATAGTATTTAGCCTCTTTTCACATAACTCATGAATGGAAAGACAATTTTTTTTAATAGCATATAATTTTCACATTCTTCATTCTTATACTAGGATGTGACTCAGTAGATTGTCAGAATATGACACATCACTTTTCTGGTATGTCATGATAACCTCTCTTTTCAGTCTTCTAGTGATCACAAAAATACTTGAGAATTCACAGCTTCAAGTCTATTTCCTGCTGAACACCTTCTGATTGTAGAAAAAATAGCTTGTCTTATGTGGCAGAATTTATTTTATTTTTTTTAATTTTTATTATTGATCATTTCAATATTTCTGTTTGTAGTGCTGTGCCTTATAAAGTAGAAAGACACAAAATTTGCTCAAAATATATACTGTTCCAAAACAAATGCTCTCTTAAAGTGAGAGAATTTAAGATGCATGATGGTTTGGGTTCAAAATACAGATATGAAGAAATTTCATTATAGCAAGTTGTTTGAAGTAAGGCAAGTATTCTCATCTGAAAATAGAAATATATTTAGAAAACCTACTTTTAAAATAATTTTAAACATGTCAACTTTAACTTATCAATTCTCTAATATTTTATTCAGCACTTAAATCTATTGAAAAGAGAAGGAAAAAATGAGTGAGTATGGCAAAAACTGTGTTAAAAAATCATGTGGCTTTTCTGCAGGGACCAGAGAATAAATAACTGATTTTAAAGTATCAAGGATGGCTTGAACACCTCTCTAGAAGCCTCAGAATTTCAAATTACAAATAGTACTCAAAAGGCAGCAGAGCAATAGTGCTGAAAAGAGCACTTATTGAGAAGATCTTCCCCTTTTTGAGCTCACTTTTTGGTGGTGTTATTTCTATTTCTGTGATTTTTTTTGTAAGATGAAGACATTCATCTTCATAACAACTCTGATGACAGACTGAAGAATGTATTGTTCTTGGAGAAAGACATTTTAAATGTCTGCAGATGAAACAAAAATGCCACATTCAGGTTGCAAACATCAAAGAACAAATTCATACTCATATGCGTCAGCCTGCATTCTTCCTGGTAGCATGTTGTGATGCTAAATAACATTCCTGATTTTTTCTTTAGTTTCATGTTTTATTCTCATTACGCACCTTGGATGTGTGTTATCATATTGTTATCTTCTTCCTTTTTAGTTTTTATCTGAGTAAAATAAACTACTTTTTTGTTACTTGCAGTGGAAGATGTATAAACCAAAAACCTGTTCACTTTATAGTAAATACAAAATGCCTAAATGCCTTTGTCATTACTCCCATCCAGTGTCAAGAGATAGATATATCAGCTTCTGCTAATTTCTTTTACAACAGTTTTTTTCAGAAATTCTGTGAAATTTTCTGTTGGACACATTTCATTAATATATCCTTCAGCTACAANATCCCATAGCATTATTCAGCTACTCTGGGAACTATTTTTGCTTTGCCAACAGAAGATACAGTATCATGAAATTACAGCTTATATTGCTCATTGGTCTCCTGGACTGTTATGACTGCATTAAATTCCAGCTCATAAAATTTGCTGTTTGCAAATGGCAAGACATTATTTCTTATCAGAGTATGTCCAGCATAACTGCCATTAATTATAGAACTCTCGGTCGTTGCAGGTTACTGTATTGAAATATCATGGGAAGGAATTGCTGCTGGGATTTCTGACACCAGTTGGACATATATTTTCAACTTATTTCTTAAAAAATAATGCATATTCCACTTCTGGTTATGAGTTGGTTAATGTTATTTCAGTAATAGTGGCTATTATCTGTGGCTATGCATAATGGGATAGTAAGTGGGAAAAAATGTGCATATATGGTCCTGATAATTTGCCTAAACAGTGGTCAAATATTTGATTATCAGCTATAATTGCTCTTTGAAACCACTGAAGTTGAAGTTTGTCCTAAATTGAGTCTACACATCCTGGAAGAGGTTGCCCAGGGAGGTTGTGGCTGCTCCTCCCTGGAGGTGTTCAAGGCCAGGTTGGACAAGGCCTTGAGTAACCTGTACTTGTGGGAGGTCTCCCTGCCTATGGCAGGGGGTTGGAACTAGATGATCCTCGAGGTCCCTTCCAACCTTACCATTCTATGATTCTATGATTCTATGATCACTACAGGATGGTTGGACTAGACAACCTTTAAAATCCCTTCCAACTCAAAGCATTCTATGATTCTGTAGTTACATGAATCTATGTTTCTATTCTATTCTATCCTATGCTATGCGATGCTATGCTATGCTATGCTAGTCTAGCTTAACCTAGTCTAGTTTAACTCTATATACTCCTGTAACACTTTCTTCCTTTGATTTGCGTAGATCTTCCTTTTACTTCAGTAAAAAAGATCTATACAATAAAGCATTTTGACCAAACTCTCTCTTTTTTTTGAAATATGGTATTTTCAGCAGAAATATTGTTTTTTTATTTACAGATATATACTTTAGAAATAATGGAGATATTATTTTCATGCTGTGACTTACACTGATTTGTCTGACTTTAATGAACCTACAGACTAAGATGGCTGTGTGAAACAAGGACTAAAATGAAATAGATGTCCAGTGGCAAATTATTCCTTTTTAAAGGAGTGAATTGGTTCTGGGAATTAACAAAGCAGGAATTAAAATCTGTAGTTATTTTATTTCAAGAAAGCCCTACTCACAACTATATACAGATTAGTTAGATTGGGTTCAAAGTTCGTTTGGGAAAATCTTCACAAGGATGCTTATAGGGAATTTAGTAATTCAGGAAAATCAGGTGGAAAAGGTTTGCTACAAAAATAGCTTTGCTGCACTTACAAATAAAAGGCAGCCCGGAGCCCTAGGGAACATCTGTGCTACTCACGGCGGTGGAGTAGGAATTTAGAGATAGTCTCTTGGCTCTGTTTCAGCAGTCTTTTGCATCAGTGTCTGGAACTGCAGATTGTAATCCAGCAGTGGAACAATGTGGCGCAGGATCCTATGCTAGTAAACCCACCAGAGTCCAAACTGCCTGAAGACATGGCTGCCATGGGCAAAGATTGTGGGGCAGGACAGGGCAAAGCTGGGCTGCTTGACAGTGTGCCCATGAATGGCGTTGGTTTACAGCAGAGGCAGGTCCCTGCAACAAGCAGGCAGGATGCGGTAGTCCAAAAGTGGGGACTGTGTGCTTCCTCCTCACCCTTCTTCCAGATGCCCCTCAAGGTCTGACTCAAGGACTGACTCCAGGTCCAAGTCAGGGTCCAGCTCAAGGTCCCAGTCAAAGTCTCTAAGTCTGACTCAAAGTCTGACTAGATAACGTGTCCCATTGCCATATATATATGCTGGGGCGATTTGCTCTCCCTCGTTCAAGCCCGTGGATGGTGGGGTAAGGTACTTGGCACCTACTTCTTTCACATTCCAAACCCCTGGAGCCAGAGGTGTGGGGGGGACCAAAACAGTTTTGCACTCCATTCAAACCTCCAGTGGGGCAGAGACTTGGGTGTGCCCTGCCACGATGAGACCAACATTTTTGCTGCAGGAATTGGTAAATGTTCAACTTTCCAGTCAATACTCAGAGTCATTCCTATCACTGAAGAAATTAAACTATTGCAAATAAATAATATAAATGTAGTGAAAATATTGCAAGGAGAAGGACTGATTCTTCTAACTTCTTGTTGTGATCTGTCCAATCCTAGTAGAAATGGGAAACAGTGATGACTTTGTCTTCCTACTATAGAGTCCATTTATTAGAAAGAATTAACAATGATTCCACCAGTTTAAGAGACTACTCCTTATAATGGAAGGTATTAATTAATGTGAGATGAGATAATTTTTTTTTCCAAATTAATATTGTTTATTAATTTTGGTATTCAGGACTCTTGCTCCCTGCCTGGTAATTTGTAATAATATTTAGGTTCTTCGCAATGGTCATGAAAACGTTATATAAAGGAATAACAGAATCTGGAATATTCAAGGAATAACTAGTAATGATACGAACATTAAACTCAACTGGACTGGAAAAGAGGTTCTTGCAGTTAATTATGTTGCTTACCCACTGGATGGACTCAGGAAGCTCCTTTCTACATAAAGCAGAAGGATAGGATTCAATTTACATTCAATTATAGAGTCTTGCTAAAGATTTGCTAAAGAGGCTTTTGAGTATTTACTCACAAATATGCTGTTTTCTGACTTGCGGGGCTAACTACAGTTTCCAGACAGTGCTCAAACACTTGCAGGGAGTTCTCTTGGTGTCTTGTCAGCTGTTGAGGCTTCTGATCTTCCCAGACTCTATCAAGGATGCTGGGGAAAGAGGTGGATGATCTCTGACCTGGTCCTGATTCCTCTTGGATCATCTGTGTATCCCTTCCAGGGCTTCCCAGTCTTGGCAGAAGACTTGCAGAGAGACAGTCAGGATGTCTTGCAGGTGTGCAATTTTAGCTGAACAAACCTATTGTGTGAAGGCACCTAAGGCCTATTACTGGTAAACTCAAGGCAGACAAGGCCAAAGTATCACAGCTTGTTATGCAGCAGAACTAGCTTATAGTTTAGCAGATATAATGATGCAGAGCATGGCAGGATGCAATGACAGAAGGCAATGGCAGCAGTACTGCCAAAAGCAGAGAGCACGTTAAGGCAGAAAGCGATGGCAGCAGCAGCAGCAAGCACGAATACAATAGCAGAGTACATTGTGTTACCTGCTCATCTCTTTTTATCAATGTAGTCTGAGTCTAATGGGCCTTTGGGTACAGATTAGTCAATCAGAATGAAAGTTTGCCAAGCTTAACCATATTAGGTGAAGCCAGGGCTTACTTTTCCCAAATAGGGGAAAGCATTGGCCTTGCACAACACAGGCACAAGCCAAGTGTATGCACCTTGTTTACCACAGGATGTAAACAGGAGAAAAAAAAGTCTGGGCTGACCCCATCCAGCCATGAAATACCCATGTAGACACTTTCTCAGAATGCTTCTACTCTGTCAGGATAAAAAAAGCAGAAGAATGAAAGCAAGAAAACTTGTGGATTTAGAAAAATTCTAAGTGAAGGAGACAGGAAAAAAACTCAAACAATGACCTGTTAACAAACAGGTGAAACTCTAAATAAGTGATGTAAAGGCAACCACTCATCATCTTGCACAAGTAGATAAATGACCAAACAGTTGTGAGCAATAGCTACTTTGGACAGATCAAGCCAATTTTATGGCTGTACATGTACAATATAATGTACATCCATTTAAAAAAATATTCTCTTGGTGTGGAATATCCCTCTAGTCAGTTTAGGTCAGCTGTCCTGGTTGTGACACTCTCTTTCTCTTGACCATCACCAGGCTACTTATTGGCATGTCAGAGTGAGAATCAGAGAAAACCTTGACACTGCTCAGTAAAATCTGGAATGCTGGTGTGTTATTAACATTTTTATAGCCAAAATTTTAAAACACAGCACTGTATGGGTTGCTATGAAGAAAGTTTACTCCATCCCAGCCAGATCCAGCACATCCTTGATATTGTGCAAATCATTCTAGTGTGCTATTATAATACCCTGTTGACATCAAACCATAAAGAAAGTTTCTATTCTCAGCATGTCTGTACATCTTATGGCTGCTGCTTCTGAATGAGAACAGAAAAAGAGCTCTAGGGAGCTGTATTTTAAAGAAGGACAAAACCAGAGATAGTCTACCTTTTCCTTCAAGAAAGAGGTCCCCATACTATTGGATTATAGCAGAGCAAGTGTTTTGAGGATCAAAATATTTATGAAGATTGAAGATACAGTAGGAAGTTACTAGCTAACATGTTATTTCATGCTTTTGTGCAGTTTTATGGCCATCAGAAAATACACTGAAGTAGCTTACCCCTTAATAAGAAAATAACAAGCTGGTTAATGTATTCAATGAAAGGGAAAGTTTACAAACAGGCATTTGCCAGAGAATAGCTAATGTACAGGAAAATATTGCCCTATAGCAATTGCCTTTGTGTGAATACATTAAAACCCATCTCCATCTCCAACATTAATCTCCACAGTGTCACAGGGAGTGGGTTGGACTGAAGTAAACTCTGATTAAATGCAAGCTTATGCAAAATGCTTCACTTGGTAATCCCATTTATATCCCACTTTGTGAAATCATGAACAGTTATGGTTGGAAAGCACTGAGATAACCCTAATATTTGTTCAACAAGCAACATTCAACTTTTTGTTTTGGCACACAGCCTCTATTGCTTGTTCCTGCCTCCTACTGATGTAGGAGAGTAAGGTGTAGGAGTCACTGCCACACATAGACACAGGAAATTACTAGCAACAACTTTGCTCCATTTCTTCTGTCTGTGTCTAAGTTGTGAAAGCACTGAATAATTTGGCTTCAACCTATTCACACATGGTCAGGGTCAGTGTCAGCGAAGTACATAGCTGGGCAGAGGCATACCTAAGCAGAGCACAGGCAAGATCAAAGGCAATGACCTAAGCTTAAATGCAGCTTTGGAGCCAAAACCTCTGGTCTTAATGACCCTGACAACTATCATTTACAACATGGAACAAGAGAGGGAGTCATATATTTCTCTCTTAGTCCTAGTTGGAAGAACTGGGTCCAGAGCTGCAGAGGACATAAGATGTGATAGCAGAGGGCATTCTCTTTGCTCAGAAGCCCCCACTCTTACACAGTGCCAGAGAGAAAAACACAGTGTAGAACCCAAATTGAATTTCTGAGAGCACTGAAAGTCTATGTTAATACAAAATGCCATTCAAGGTAAGGATAATGAAATAAGGATACTCAGCACTGGGAATGTGGAGATATGGATCTGAAAAGTTACCAGTTGGAGAGTGATGTTTTGTGCTTGTTGTTACTATGTGAGCATACAGGTGATGCCTGTAGAGGATAAGAAGGGAAGACAGGATTACGGTACACAACAGACATCTGCAGTTAATGAGAGACTATTTTATACTGAGTTGAGTTTCCAAAACACCTGACTAAAGAATACAATTCATCAAATGTAAGCATTCCCTTCTACAAGTGAACAGCACACTCAGCAGGCAGTTTAAAGATTAAAGCACGTTTCTGCTTGCAAACAGGGTAAAACAGGGGCTGTATAGGCACTTTCATTAATTCAGCCTCAGGTCCATTCCTAGCTTGTTTCGGTAATTATTTGTCATCTTGTATTTGTATACATGACAGTTCTCTTTAGTACAAAACAAAATCCATCCCTGAGTATATTTGAAATAAACAATAAAAGATATTCATCCAGTAATCTCCATTTCAGATGCCTTCATAGAAGCAATTACCACAAATGAAAAAGAAATTTGTTTATCGTTCCTGCAGAAATTTCCTGGAAATAGTTCTCTCTGACTTTCAGTAAATTTTACTTTTGAATATTTATTAAGAAAAAAACCCAAACCAAACCAACAACACCAACCAGTCAACCAACTAAACCCCCACAAAACTAAAAAACAATCCAAAAAGCCCCTCCCCCCCAAAAAAAAACCACAAAACAAAACCAAAAAACCCAACAACAAAAACAAAACCCTAGAGCCTCAGAAAACCCCAAATCTTCATTCTGATACAAGGTTGTAAGAAATATCATCACTTTTTACCATAACACTAAGGCATACCAGAGCAGACTAGGATAATGTTCAGATAAATGTAGAAAATTTTTGGTGCAGAATATTTTTCAGAAACTTATTTTGGATACACCTGATGAGACATAGTTCAGCTTTTCCAATTAAATAGCAATATCTTAGAAATACACAATTATTTTCTAATCTGATGAGAAGCAGGTTACCTGTTCAAAAACTTATGGTTATGAAAACAGATAAGCTGTCTGTGTTCTTTTATACCATCTACTAATGATGCTTCATTTAAGGAAAGTTTAATTGAAAGAAAGACAGATTAAACCATCTGATTTTATTTCAGTGATAGCATTCTAAATTCAGAAGGTTCATGTCTTTGGACCATTTTCTAGTATAGATGAAGAGGAGAAGTAATATCTATACACTTAATCTTGCAGAAAGAAAAATATCTCTTCTAGATAAATAATACTGTATGAAAAGTATCTATCACAAATCAAGTGGGGAACTGAACTGAGCAAATATGTTTTGAGAAGCTGCTCTTGAAAAATGTAATTTACGAAGCATTGCCAACAGTAAATATACTTTGAGGTTTGGCGTTAATACATATTTCAGTTATCACTATGGAAACTCAGAGTAACAACTTAGCTAAAGATCTATAAATACGTGAGCAAAACCAGAAACAGATTTCTAAGCAGCAGCTGAAGGCAGAAGCAAATGTATCTGTCTTTGCTTATGACTGCAGTTGCCAGAGTAGAAGTACTTAAAGGTTTCCAAAGCATTTCTGGACTTCAGTTGCTTTCCAAAACAGTAAATATGCGATAACAATTCAGAACACTTCAACATATCTTTCAAATAAATGTTTCACTGTACACACCAATGTCCATCTCAGATGGGGAAAGATACAGCCTAAAAAATTGAAGAGTCTTAAAATGTTTGTTTTCTACAATATAATTCAACTGACAACTGAGAAAAACAGGTAGCTACTGCCTAAGGTAGTACTTGAAGGATGCTAGATAGTCCTCTACTACTTTAAAACTACCGGTCAGATGCATACATATAAATGTAAACTGGAAAACTTGGCTATTAAGCTGAGTTGTTTATAGTCAATATTTAACTTTCCTCCACTCCACCCAGCTTTTCTTCAAAACTTCTTGCAGTTTGGGGTATCAAAAGATAACATACACAAACAGTGATAAAACTTTGACTTTAAGAACTGTACTTGGATGTGCACTCTGAAAACTTCTCCTTGTGTTTTTAAAATATATCCTAAGTATAGAATCACAAAATGATGGGGATTTGAAGAGTCTTCTGGAAATTATCTAGTCCAACCCCTCTGTAGTGTAATTAGTTACTGTGTAGGGTAATTAATTACTGTGAGATTATATTTTTAAAATATTAATACAGTTTATTAATATTAAATATTCAGAACTTGTGTCACCCCGATCACCAATTTAATAATAATAACAGGCTCTTTCCAACATTACGGAAACTATATACAGGTTATTATAGGATCTAGAAGTAACTATTAATTATATACATTAATTGAACTCGATTGAACTGGAAGAGAAAGCTTTGCAGTCAGTGTACCGCTTGGGGTCAGTACACTGCTTCCTCACTAGATGGATGCAAGGAGCTCCTTTCTGCTTATGGTAGAAGGCAATTAATGATTACAAGAGGCTTCTGGTGTTTACTCACAAAAATATTATCCAACAGTACCCAAAGCCCGTGGTGGGGCTGCTGTCGGTAGCCATCAGAGGCTTTAGAGTTTCTCCAGGCTTCTGGGCGCTGGAGAAAGATGATCTCTGACCTGTTCCTGGCTCTCTGGATGATCTGTGTCATCTCCAGGGCTTCCCTTCTTGGCAGGAGGCTTCCAGGTGCAGGCAGATATCTTGTGATGTGAAGTCTCGGCACAGATAGAGCAGATATAGTGGAGCATGTGTATAATAGCAGACACACCTTGTAATGGCAAAGCGCACNAAGCCATAGGCTTGCTTTACCCTTTTTTTGGGCAGAATGTGGGCCTTGCACAAGGCAACCCTGTGTACCTTGCTTACTGCGGTTGCTGAGCAGGCCACAGACACTAGACTTAATGGCTCCAGGTTCTTTGTCCTCTTTCCCATGGCTGCTCTCTCCAAAACAGAAGGAGGGAGAGCAGAAAAACATGCCTGGGCAAGCCAGGATATGTACAAGCTTAATTTGGCCTGCTTAGGCCTACCACGACACTAATGCAGATATGCCTAGATCAGGCAAAGCCACCCTGAGGGCGAGCAGCCAGCGCCACATGTCAAGTGTCTTGTGCAGACCCTCAACGTGCCCATGTAGTCACACGAGGCACTAAACTTTTAATTCATTGGCCAAAACAAGTGATGCATGTACCTATTCACCAGTTTGATTTTCAAAATGGGGGAAGGATTTGAAAACCTTCCTTTCTCACCACATCACTCCACCCGTCCTGAGCTCCATTAACAGATCATTTAACTGGGTCCCTGCCTACAGAAAGCATTGTTCACAGAGGCCATGTTTCTGCAACTTTCAGCAGCAGCTTACAGCAACTCAGTTCTCTTCTTCCCTCTGCCTGGAATATATTTTGTATTTTTACCCTTGGGATCATAATCACAGGTTTTGGAAGTGTCTTTGTACAGGAAACTTACTCGGGAATCAATGCTTGATGAGTACATGTGCTAGAGTTAATGCTAAGGCTCCATAAGCATAGTTAGAATTTTTCCTGTTTTCATGTTCCTATTTTTCAAGTTCTGATTGTTTAAATTGTTTAATTCTGTGTTTATAAATACTCTCTGTGCAACTACTTACTGTTGACCAAAAATCCAAATGAATCTTACAGGGTTCATTCTGTGCCACTGACGACAACTCTCTGAACTCTGTTGTCGAGACAGTTTTCAATTCACATCAATTAGAACCCCTCTCAGCCTTCTCTTCTCCAGGCTAAACAGCCCCAGTCCTCTTCATAAAAGAGATGTTCTATTCTTTTAATCATCCTTGCAGCCTTCTGTTGGATTTTCTCCAGTAGTTCCCTGTCTCTCTTGAAATGGGGAGCCCAGAACTGGTTGTAAACCTCCAGGCGTGGGCTTACCAAGGTGGAGTAGAGGAGTACCTCCCGTGGCCTGCTGGCTATAGTCTACTTAATGCACCTCTCTCTATGGACTATTTGCCTTCTTGACTGCGAGGGTACATTGCTGGCACATGACGAACTTGTCTCTAGCATTCCAGGTCAGAGTTCTGACCTGGAGCTCTCTACAGAGCTGCTTTTCAGTAGGTCAAACATTAACCTACACTGGTAACCTACACTGGTGTATGGGGTTCTTCCTCCCCAGGTGCAGGACTCTACACTTGTTGAACTCCATGAGGTTCATTTCTGCCCAACTCCCTGGACTGTTCAGGTCTTCCTGAACTGCAGCACACCTTTCTGGCATGCCCGCCACTTCTCCCAGTTTTGTATCATCAGCAAACTTGCTGAGAGTACACTCTGCCCCTTCATCCAGGTCACTGATGAAGATATTGAACAAGTACACCAGGAATGAAGTTAGAGACAACAAATCACATAAAGTCATGAACAAAAAAAAACCCAAAACCAAACCCCAAACAAATAAAAACCCAAACCCCAATCAAGAATATTAAGTTATATTTATTGTCACTCAGTTATATTTATTTTTTAAAAAGGTATCTTTGGATGCATTCTTTATAACACGCACACTGGTGTGTTGCTGCTTAAGATGTGTTGTGACAGACTGATGGTTTTACAAGACAGTCCTCAAACACAGATATTCAAGGATGTTCAGACCAGAACACTACAAGGATAAAGTTTGTAGGGAAAGGTTGCATCTTTTATTAAAAGAGCTGATACAGCAGGAAAAAGTAGATAGCTTTTGGACTTGCAGCCTTTTTATGAAAGACCTGTGTGTCAAATCCTTTATCTACACTTTCTCCAGCTGGTTGAGGAGATTGTAACTCCCTTTAAATTTTGCCTTTTATGCCTTGTTGCTATACTGCTCCAACACCACTACTTCTTAAAGAATACCCACATGCATTCTAATAACATTTTAAACAAAAGATTGTTTTTTTTTCCCCCATGTTGCTCCTATAATATACAGAAAGCACCCACCTCCCTGTATTTACTTCTAGGAGCAGAAGCTACCCCACTTGTTTCCCATGTGATTAATGCTTCAGAGTTGTGTTTAGTTTGTAATGCCTTTAGGTTTTCTGACTTAATTTCCCTTCAATTCCCAGCTTTTTATCCCACATTATCAAGGTGACAGCAGATGTCCTGAATCCTTCTCTCATTTCAGAGCTTTCCTCATAATTTATAATCTGAGGCTAATTTGCTGGCCATATTATTTTGTGTAGAGAGCAATCAGTTTGTAAACATTTCAAATTATTATAATTTTACTGCACATTCACCAAATCTCTAATTTTAAGTTCTAGAAACCTGCAATGCAGTGCAGTAGCATCATAGGGAGTTTTAGAGGATTTTTACAGAATTTGTCTCTACCTGCCATTCTTAAAATACTTGACTGACGAAGGTCAGCCTAGAAATAAGCGAATACCTTGTATTCCAGAAAGCCTAGTGGTTTACCAGTGCCCCCTTTGTAATTTGTTATCTCATACCTTTCCCTCCACTTCTTCTCTAAAGAATCACTCAGCATGTAACAGAAGCAGTTATGACTGGACACAAGGCAGTACTTCATGATTTTCTCTTAAGTTCCATGTAATAAAAACTATTTTTACAAGTGTTTTGGTTTGGTTTGGGTTTTTTTCACATTTTACTAATGGTAAATGGTAATATCAGAAGCTAATGACTTCTACAAGTAAATGCCATATACATTCTGGCTATTTTTCAGCTTCTCTTGTGTTTTAAAGCACTTCTCATCTAGATTAATGCATTCAAAACCTCATTTTAATTATTTTTATTATGCCTGGCTTCAGCTTTCTGCCATTAAAAATATGAATGTACAGTTCATTTAAGAATTCAGTATTCCTATTAGACAGTAATTCATAGAATCATAGAATCATAGAATGGTAAGGTTGGAAGGGACCTCAAGGATCATCTAGTTCCAACCCCCTGCCATAGGCAGGGACACCTCCCACTAGTAGAGGTTACTCAAGGCCTCATCCAATCTGGCCTTGAACACATCCAGGCAGGGAGCATCCACAACCTCCCTGGGCAACCTGTTCCAGTGCCTCACCACCCTTACTGTAAAGAACTTCCTCCTAACATCTAGTCTAAATCTCCCCTCTGCCAGTTTAAGCCCATTGCCCCTTGTCCTGTCATTGCAGGACCTTGTAAATAATCCTTCCCCAGCCTTCCTGTAGGCCCCCTTCAGATACTGGAAGGCTACTATCAGGTCCCCTCGAAGCCTTCTCTTCTCCAGGCTGAAGAGCCCCAACTCCCTCAGCCTGTCCTCATAGGAGAGCTGCTCCAGCCCTCTGATCATCTTTGTGGCCCTCCTCTGGACCCGCTCCAACACTTCCATGTCCTTCCTGTGCTGAGGGTTCCAGAACTGCACACAGTACTCCAGGTGGGGTCTGACGAGAGCAGAGTAAAGGGGCAGAATCACCTCCCTTGCTCTGCTGGCCACGCTTCTCTTGATGCAGCCTAGGACTCGGTTGGCTGTCTGGGCTGCATGTGCACACTGCAGGCTCATGTTGAGCTTTTCATCAACCCAGACTCCAAGGTCCTTTTCCTCAGGGCTGCTCTCCAGCCATTCACCACCCAGCCTGTATTTGTGCTTGGGATTGTGCCTACCCAGGTGCAGGACCTTACACTTGGCCTTATTGAATTTCATCAGGTTGGCCTGGGCCCAACTCTCCAGCCTGTCCAGGTCCCTCTGGATGGCATCCCTGCCCTCTAGCAAGTCGACTGTGCCACACAGCTTGGTGTCATCTGCAAACTTGCTGAGGGTGCACTCCATTCCTCTGTCCATGTCACTGACAAGTTTCCTTCCTTCATGTCAGTTTCCTCATTTACATTCCAGCAGTTTGTGGTATTTAATTGATTTGTAAAACATTTGGAACTGGAACTCTGCCTCTGCCACTAAATATAGTTTTGTGTATGAACTATTTTACATGCTAAAGCCTAATAGTTAGTAATAAGCTAATTCTATTTTGGCCAGCTTCGTATGACATTGTGTTTCTTTATTATTCAAAGGCAACTTTTTCTTTTTCCCATCCACTTCTAAATTAGGTACTAAACCGTCTGCTTGCTGATGATGGAGATAACTGCTTAGCCAGTTCGACATGGGTCACAAAAATCAGTAGTGAAAGAATTGAGACAGCTACAGAGGTGGAATTGATATTTTTAGTGTTTATGTAAAAATTCCTTTCGCATCTCTGGTGAATTTCTTTAGTTTTCACCATGCCAGTTTGATGAAGTGAAACATTTTCTGAAAAT
The DNA here is from genome assembly GCA_013396675.1 of Eubucco bourcierii. Lineage (NCBI taxonomy): Eukaryota > Metazoa > Chordata > Aves > Piciformes > Ramphastidae > Eubucco > Eubucco bourcierii. Next base: position 15,367 of record VWZE01016054.1, read on the forward strand.
AGGTAAGACAAAATCCTTATATACCTGAACTGGCATGTACCCTGGTTTTGAAGAATTTAGAATTAGGGGGAAAAAATAAGAGCAAGACACAAATGGGTTTGGAAGTCTGTGCTGGGAGTGGTTTCACCTCATAACCACTTGTGATTGAACAAAGTGGAGCAGTCACTGCAAATGCAGGGCCAGAAGGCACTGGCTCAGTAGTCACTCAATTCAATTGAATTCCTGCTGAATAGCGTGCAACATATTGTCTTGGAGAAGGAAGAGACTTCTTATTTCTAGGCATAAGCTTGCACATTAGTGAGCTGTACGTAGAGCTCGGAAGATAGCTTTGCCTTAGGAAGCCTGTCATTTTTTGGTTTCACTATTCCAAACAGACATACTTTTAGTAAAAAGCTCTCAAGGACATACTTCATTACCTCTAATGGGTTTCCCTGTATCAAAGTATGGAGGTGCTTGCTAGCAAACAGATCATTTGAATGAACATCCTGTATAAGAACTGCAGTAAAATAAATCAAAACCAACCTGTGTTTGTTCTTGCCACTCTTTAAATGTTTTATCCTCATCTCTTTGAACCTGTGGCTACCTGGAGACTAGCGAAGTGACAAAGTATCACTAAAATGCAAACAGAATAAAATGAAACTCTTTGAAGAGGTTGGGATGTGACTGGTTATCAGTGCAGTCTCTTCTGAAGCACCATGCTTTGAGGAGATCTACTCTCCACAGCTCAGAGCAACACTCAAAAAAATCTTAAAGTTTGCATTTCTTTGAAAATACAAACAGAAATCAGACATAGAAAAATGGATGAAAGTTGTAATTTTGCATGTATTGATGGCAGTAAAGGAAAGCTGATGACTTGAGGTGTATATGGCATAATATTTCTTGGGCATACTGTCATTGTCTAACACTAACAAAGCTGAGAGGTGATGCTTGGCCACCAGAACACTTCTCACATATAGGCCTGACAGTTCTGAGCTCGATAGTATTGGACTCTTAGTTTTCTCAGGCTGTGCAGTAACTTTGAGAACAGTTAATTTTCGTACTTGAGATCTCAATGTGTCTCAGTCTCAGAATAGAAGTTATTTCCTTGCTTACTTTACATCTTCACAGTGACTTCTCAAGTGTTTTTCTATAAAATGCTTCCTCCTATAAATATCTGCCTGAGCAGAAAGCAGCCCATTATTACAGGGTCCTTTTTTTCTTCAGGGATTTATTTCTAAAACATGAAGTTTTTTATTAGATGGTAGACATGGAGCAGGCCAGCCCTCTCTAGTTTCTCATCATAATAGTGATACCAGATACCATATTAACCTTGGTGAACCTTGAAGTCTTTTAGAGATTAATTGTAGAATGATGAATGATTTGGCCTGGAAGAGACCTTGAAAGTCATGTAGTTCAAATCTCCATGCCATGGGCAGGACACGTTTCACTAGATCAGCTTACTCAAAACATCATTCAACCTGGCCTTCAACACTTCCAGGGAGGGGGCATCCACAACCTCTCGGGGCAACCTATTCCAGCGTCTCACCACCCTCACAGTATAACATCTGCACTACAAATCATACTTATGCTGCTTGCTACACATCTTTCTTAGTGGAGAGTTAATCATGTGAATACTTACTGTTTTTCAAATACAGTTCTCTGCTTTAGACTCATCATTAGCTTTATTCTCCCTCTCATGGCTTTTGACAGTCTTGTGTACTAGGAAAAATGACTGTTCTTTCCTTAAAGGCAGCATTGCACTACAACTTACTGTTGAAGGTGAGATCTGCAGCACATTTTATATTGCTTTCCTTGATATTCTTGGCTTATCTACCTATCGCTTTCTTGAATATCAAATCACTGTTGAGCTTCAGTCTGAGTGCCATTTAGCAAGGTCCCTTAAGTAATAAACTTCTGTCATTAAAATTGCAAGGTTGTGTAGGGCTGTGTCAATACTTTCTATGGATTCCTTCCTCATGAAATTATGAAAAACACCATTTTAATAACTGACATTTTGGAGGGAATTATAGAGTTATCTGATTTAGTAATGATGGCATTATATGATTTCTTGGGTTTGGGGTTTTATTTTACCTCATGATTCCTTCAGCTTGCAGGCTTTATAGGTACAAATCATTCCCTCGCACCACCCCCCCTGCCCTGCTTCTAGATTGCGTTTTAGATTAGGCTATGTGAAATAGGTCTGATAAGCTAAAATGTGTCTTCTCATACACTCATCATCTACAGTGAAAGAAAATTTGTGTCTAAGGAAAGACAGTGGAGTTGTAACTTTACTCACAGCATCAGTAGTGGAAGAGGTAAAAAAGATGAACAGTGAAGAAAAATCAGATGACCCTTATACATGAAATGACTGGGTTAGGGAACCTTAAAATGTAGATGAGAAAGGGTCATGCTAAGTGATTTATTCAAACTGCTACTTTCCTACCATATGAAAAACATTCAAAAGTAATAATAATAATAATAATAATAATTTTAAAATAGTATTTATCTTTTCAGGATAACTCTTTGAAAAGATCTCAGTAATGTAATTTAGCATAATACATATTAAAAAACCAGTTCACAAATGCTATAAGTAAATACTTAACATCCACGATATGGTTACATTTTGGAGTTTGATCTTCCTTTCCGTTACTCCTGTGTTAAAGTAAGAGAATTTTGCATGAACCTAGTTAAATCACAAAGACAAAAACTGAAGTAAATGAAAGAAGAATTAGGTCTTACATTCAGGTATTTTGACTATTTAAGATTAACTGTTCATGGAAAGTGATCCCAAAAGAATCTCAAAGAAGTTCTACTTGAAATTAGTTTTCAGAGTCAAATGAATTCTGACAACGCACTATTGCTTCAGCTCTCCTTCTAGCAACTAAGTGATAGTGGCATTTATATTAAGGTCACCTATTGCTTCTCATTAAAATCTCTCATATCTTAGCTATCAGCTTATACTTTTGGCAAAGCTTGCCACTCATGGTAAAATATCCTGCCTTTTATCCTGTACTGAAGCTATTTTTTCTCTTCCCTGACACTCCAAAAAGTGTTTTGATAATAACAAATTGGTCTCTTTTGAGTGTAAAGTACAGAATACTGTGGGCATATTTAAAATATTTGAATATATATTTTATTTATTTTATTAGGTTAGGGCTTTGGAAACTGATGGCGAATTGTGGCAGAAGCAGTAAGTGCACTGTCAAAACATAAAATAGGGTCTAGTTTTCTTTTGCAGATTAATTTGCTCCGAGTTCAGAGCAGTAGCTTAATGGGACATACTCATGAGAAAAGAAAATATTTAGAGCTAACATGATGACACTAACCTCCTTTCACCTTGAGGAGAAGTTGTTGTTTGATAATACTACTAAAGGTGAAAGTCAGTCTACATTTTATGGAAGATATGCCTATCTCTCATTATCTCTATTGGTTTGTTTGTTGTTTTTTTTGTTTTAGTGTACATTAGATGTCTGGGATTTCAAGTTCTAAAAAACTGAGTTTTGCACAACCACTTTTATACACAAATTCTTTAGAAATGTAAACGTTTCCTTCATGTCAACTAACATTCAAAAACAGTTTATTTAGTAATGCATTGCCACTAAAGCGTTTAAAGAGGCTGGAGCAGTAGTATACAAATAGAGAGGTATTTCTTTTCAAATTAATATGAAGTCATTCTGCTCAGCAGTTCTAATTATATATGCTGCATTATCATAGAATAATAGAATGGTAAGGTTGGAAGGGACCTCAAGGATCATCTAGTTCCAACCCCCTGCCATAGGCAGCGACACCTCCCACTAGTACAGGTTACTCAAGGCCTCCTACAACCTAGCCTTGAACACCTCCAGGGAGGGAGGAAGCCACAACCTCCCTGGGCAACCTGTTCCAGTGCCTCACCACCCTCACTGTATAGAACTTCCTCCTAACATCCAGTCTAAATCTCCCCTCTACCAGTTCAAACCCATTACCCCTTGTCCTGTCATTGCAAGACCTTGTAAATAGTCCCTCCCCAGCCTTCCTGTAGGTCCCCTTCAGATACTGGAAGGCTACTATCAGGTCTCTTTGAAACCTTCTCTTCTCCAGGCTGAAGAGCCCCAACTCTCTCAACCTGTCCTCATAGGAGAGCTGCTCCAGCCCTCTGAGCATCTTTGTGGCCCTCCTCTGGACCCACTCCA
>VWZE01016054.1:29688-66551 GCA_013396675.1 Eubucco bourcierii
GTTCAAGGCCAGGTTGTAGGAGGCCTTGAGTAACCTGTACTATGGCAGGGGGTTGGAACTAGATGATCCTTGAGGTCCCTTCCAACCTTACTATTCTATGATTCTATGATTCTATGAAATAATCTCAGTCTGTTGTGCTCTTAAACAAAAAAAGATGCAGCATTCCCTTAAATAGAGAAATACAGGAAAATGGAATAGAATACATGGGACAAGCTGTCCATCCCCCTGGGGCTCTATAGCCTTTGGAGGACTTTTTTTTTAATGGTTATACCAATTAACTCTTAATTTCCCTTAACCTACAACTGAAAGAGTTCTCGGCTTTTATGGTAAGGCCACTGTTATGGTAAGGCCACTGTGAGAGTCTGATCGTCTCTCCCTTGTTCAAATCAACAAAGATAAATATTGCCTTTGTTAAAGATTGCCCCGATTCCTGGCAAAGCTCAGTTATGCAAACAGCACCTTTATGGACTTCCTGAACTTGGCCCAGATTTCTGTCTGAGAGCTCTGGAATGCTAATCAACAGAGATAGAGTGTCTGTGGAATTCCAGGATTCCAGCCTGGCTTGAATGCCCAGGATGTGACACCTCACACCAGCTATGCGGAAGAGAAAAGACTTATGTGTATTTGGGATATGGACAGGTAAATGGCACAGGAAGGGGGCTGAGGTCCTCCTCAGTGCTGTACCCAACCCCTGCAAACATGATAATACACAGGAAGATTTCCTGGGGAGCTGCACCTGCACAATGGCCTAAAAAACTGTATAAAAAGACATAAACAATGCCTGTAAAGGTGTGCACCTCCACTGGAGCACTTCTACAGGGCACCTCCACTAGAAGAACTTAAGGAACAACTCCTGCAGAACAACTCCACAGAAGAACATCCCTGGGCTGGGCACACATCTCTCTCTTTCTCCCGCCATCTGTGGCTGATGGTAACATAATTCCTTCATACAATGAAGTTGTATGAATGATTATGAATAAATTGTCCATCCCTGCCACTGCGTTTTGACAGTAGTGTTCAGACATGAACTAGTTATAGTAACAAAATCACTGCTTTTGGTCTTGCATTCAGAAACTGGACCTGAAAACAGTTGAAGCTAAATCAAGTAACTGAAATTAAAATGATTAAACCAGCAGAAGTCTCTAGATAATCTTAGAGAGATTTACAGCCAGTTTTCTGTAAATCAAGACATTTTATATTTGCTTAGGTAACAGAGTATCTTCTTCTCAGATATAGGAAATAATCACATGATATATGTGATGTCTGCAACACATAACACTGAAATATATTTATATATGGTTTTAATAACCTTGTTTCCCTAGACAATGAGAGACTCTAGAGGTCCAGGTTACTTACAGTATGTCTGAATACATTAGAGGATTATATTTACAGCAGTAAATGAGAAGGTTTTCCAGGAGTAATAAGCAAGCTTTTCTATCACAGAGTTTGATACCAGATGTAGCTCCTTTGTCATAAGAGAAAGAGAATGCAACACAGCCCTAGCTAGTAGCAGTGAGGGTCTGAGGAGTCTGCACAAGAGCCTGTATAGTTCAATATGTTGATAAATGAACTGTAAGAAGGAGTGAATAGAACAATCACATATCTTACTGAGGCTATAATATTATTCAGGATAGTCAAGTCTAAAGCGGGTTGAAGATTTTCAAAAGGGCCTGATGATAGTGAGTAGTAAAATGTGCATACAGAATTCATTGTTAAGAGCACTTGAACAAATGTATCCTAAGCAGATCGTTACAGTGATATAATCTCAGTTATGTTGTTGTCAGGTCTCTGAGAACATCAACTCGTTGCATGGCAGTTGAAATGGCACATAGGCTGTGAGAAGTTATTATAAAAGAAAAAGAGAAAGAGAAAATGTCATTCTACTCCTGTATAAATGCATTGTGCACCATTTCCTTTAATATTCTGTGTGATATGTAAAAACGTACACCAAAACATGAAAAGGGTTAAACGTGGGAAATATGCTGCTCAGAATCACAGCTACTATGAGAATTGTAGAGCCCTTTTCAGCATGGCATGCAGGAGGAAGACCAAAGCATCAGGAACAGCATAACAGATACAATTAGTAAGATTCACATAATATTGTCTTAGTGGCATATTTCACAATTCTCAGGTAGCAGATTCAATATAAATATGAATCTGCACTTTTCATACAACTCAGAATTAAATTGTGCACTTTCTTGCAACAGAGTTCTGTGGGGATCAAAACAGCTTTGAAAGTTAATAAAACCTATTAGCAGGTATGTATCCATTAAGCAAGAGGTTTGACCAATATTTAACTCAGGTGTTTGGTTTTGTTTCCTATATTTAAATCTGTCTTTAGGGTGAAATAGGCCCTCTCTTTAGAATTCCGTGAATAACTAAAATACACAGGAACAACCCTGAAGGACTCAACTCCAGCAGTTGTGAAATGAGTTCAAGAGTTGTGAAATGTTGCACACTCAGTTTCAACATCCAGTGTCTTTCAGACAAAGAATCCATGCTGACTGACAGGCAAACTCATTTTATTGCTTGAGACCAGTGATCTCAACACATACTGATGCCACTGGACCAAATAAAATGGCAATTCAATGACAGTATAAAATGGCACCTTAGACCTTTTTGGTTTTTGGTTTGTTTGGTTTTTGGTGTGGGTTTTTGTTTGTTTGTTTGTTTGTTTGTTTTTTATTAAGCAAAAGCTAAATTTAAGTATCATGATATAAACCAAGAAAGTTTACATGCACTGTAACTTAAAGAACTTCTGTTATTCCAGTTACATAGTTCCATTAAGTTATAAATTGCATCTATGCTAAACAGCGATACCACATATTATTCGGTTCCACTTCTACTGCATTGCTTTCAAAAGAAACTAAAGGCCTTACAACAGAAATATCAACTATACTGGAATAAGAGGAAGAAGAGGACCTATGCAGTCTGTTTTTCTTTGTCACACACTTTGTATGAACTTCTAACCCAATTTGCCCAGTTTCTAAATGGCAAGCACTGATCCATACACTACTACAAACCATGACCTCACCCATGTTTCAACCTGCTGGCTTACGATGAGTAAACCAAGTAATTGAATGCAATCTCAGTGGCAAAACAGCATGAAGAACATTAGCAAAGCTGACCCCATTCTCTACACTCTGACTTCAGCAGTCTATAAAATTTACAGAAAGCTAATAAGTTTCTGCAATGCATTCCTCAAGGAGCGTGAGGGTTACTGAACTCTGCCTTTAGCTACTTGGTGAATTCTACAGTAGCCTCCATGAGAGTTCCTCTCTGTCCTACTTGTTGAAGCGTGCAACCTGCCTTACTCTGCAGGGGTTTATGATGGCATTGAACCACTGTTGTGTAGTGGAGCATTTTGAAGATCTAAAGTGCAACACTAAAAAAAAAAAACAAAAAGGAAAAAAAAAATCCCTTGGTTGAGAAAGCTTTAGGCTCAGCTGACTTAGCAAACTTATTTATTACTATTTCTTTGTACCTACTGTCCCCATGCATATCTCTGTAATATTAGCTGACTATCTATACTGGTGAGTTATATATACTGAATTTAAAAATAAGTCATACTAAGTAAAATAATTGCATTTATTTTTTCCCCCTGCCATAATATTTCTGGGAGTAAAGAATTAAAAAGGAAAAAAAAAAAAGTAAGATTTTTTAGGAAAGATCTGCTTTTTTAATTTAATTTTTATTATTTTATTGTTCTCTCCAGATTGTGAGGATTCCCAAACAGTCTCTTTGGTCAGTGAATGCAGGGAGACAGAGAGGAAGAAGAATATTTTTCCCTCAGCAATAACAGCAGCTTATTTCAGCTCCACAGAGAATAGTGCACATACATCAATGAAAGAATGTAACTTCTCTACTTTTCACCCCTTGTGTTCTATTCCCTGTTATCAGACCTGTATTCTAATGCTCTGTGATGGTTTGGGAGTTACCCACCCCCCACACTTTGTAAAATCACCCAGACTAGACTCAGGGGCTGGAAGTTAAGAAATGAAACTATATTTACAGCTTAGCACAATGTACAAGCAGAGATATACACTATATACAGGAATATTTACAGAAATATACAAGTTAAAGATAATACAGAAACATAACACCCCTCTCAGAAATCAGAGTCCCCAGGAGGGGCTCCCAACCACCCTTCCACCTTCTCTCCACCCCTCTACCTTACCCCCAGGGTTTGCGTTACATGCAAGGTAGGTTTGGAGGATCATCCAGGGGGGTTGGAAGAAAAGTGATTAGTTAAGTTAGCAGAGAGGTCCAGACCAAAACAGGTAGAAAGTCCGAGACTCTCCGGGAGAGTGTCTTATCTATGTTTGTATTCTTAAACATCTCATCAAGCCTATGAGCGAAGCAGACATCACCATTGTTTTCTTTTCACAGCCTATAAAATAATTTTCTCCATTAAAATATTCCAATTATCCTCAAAACAGCACGTAATCCAAAATAATTTCACTACCCACTCACATGCATTGCAACAGGATCTCTCTCTATATATGAGTTGTTCCTTCCCACACTTGGAGCAGGATGTGGGATTGTTAACTGCCCAGTAGACACCTCTTGTCAAGTGCTCTGGCCTGTGCCTTCACTACAAATGGATTGTGAGAAGGTAGCCCTGTAAATGGGCTATATAGCTGATGTTCACAGAAGGCTGCATTTTCTTATTTTCTCTGCCTGTGGTTGTCTCCGTTTCTCTGAGAAGTAGCCAGGTAGGTTGAACTAGTAATTAGTCTGAGAGACAAAAGCTAATTGCCCAATTATCCAAGGGAGGACAGATGGGAACGTTAGTGTCTGAAGCCAATTGGAACAGGGTTTGTGTTAAGAACAGATTCCAGACTATTATGCTGGATAAATACGCTTCCCTTGATAAGTTATTTCAAGTTACAATAAAAACTGTCTATAAAAACAACAAATAGAGAAAAAAAAAAAAAAGAAAAAATCCTCCACAAAAACTAGCAGCTCAACAAAACCTATTGTGTTTTGTATAGGTCAGTTACTCACCTGTGGTGGGTTGACATTGGTTGTATTCCAGTTACCCACTAATGCCACTCTTTCAAGCTCCTACCTCAGTTGGACAGGGGAGACAAAATATAATGAGAGACTAGTGTGTAAAGATAAAGACAGAGAGATCACTCACCAACTTGTCATGGGTAAAACTATTTTAATTTATTACCAATCAAATTAGTGTAAGTTAATGAGAAATAAAAACTAAATCTTACAACATCTTCCCTTCACCCCTCCCTTCTTCCTGGGCTTAGTTCCTGAATTTCTTATCTTCTTCCCACTCAGCAATGCAGGAAGATGGGGAATAGAGCTAGCGGGTAGTTCGTCACACATCGTCACTTCTGAACCTTCCTCCTCAGGAAAGGACTTCTCACAATCTTATGCTCCAACATGGGGTCCCTCCCATGGGATACAGTCCACAAACTCTGATGTGAATACTTCCCACAGGCTGTAGTTGTTCATGAACTTCCACACTGTGGGTAATCCATGGGGTATTGTCCTTCAGGAACAGACTGCTCCATTGTGGGTCTCCCATAGGGTCGCAAGTCCTTCTGGTGAACCTGCTCCAGCGTGGGCTCCCCTCTGCCTATAAGTCTACTGGTCCTGCCAGGACTTTCCATGTGGTCACAACCTCCTTTGAGTATTTGTCTCTTCTGGTGTAGGATTCTTCATGGACTGCAAGTGACTGTCTGCTCAGCTGTTAACCACCAGGGTCTGACTCACCATGATCTTCACCTGGAGTACTGTGTGCAGTTCTGGAACCCTCAGCACAGGAAGGACATGGAAGTGTTGGAGCGGGTCCAGAGGAGGGCCACAAAGATGATCAGAGGGCTGGAGCAGCTCTCCTATGAGGACAGGCTGAGAGAGTTGGGGCTCTTCAGCCTGGAGAAGAGAAGGCTTCGAGGGGACCTGATAGTAGCCTTCCAGTATCTGAAGGAGGCCTACAGGAAGGCTGGGGAAGCATTATTTACAAGGTCCTGCAATGACAGGACAAGGGGCAATGGGCTTAAACTGGCAGAGGGGAGATTTAGACTAGATGTTAGGAGGAAGTTCTTTACAGTGAGGGTGGTGAGGCACTGGCACAGGTTGCCCAGGGAGGTTGTGGATGCTCCCTCCCTGGATGTGTTCAAGGCCAGATTGGATGAGGCCTTGAGTAACCTGTACTAGTGGGAGGTGTCGCTGCCTATGGCAGGGGGTTGGAACTAGATGATCCTTGAGGTCCCTTCCAACCTTACCATTCTATGATTCTATGATTCTATGATTCACAAACAGGCTGCAGGGAAATCTCTGTTCTGGTGTCTGGAGTACCTCCTCCACCTTCTTCAGTGATCCTTTTATTTGTGATGTTGTTTCTCTCTTGTATTCTCACTCCTCTTTCTAGCTGCAGTTGCAGTTTAGCATGGATTTCACTTCTTAACTAAGTTATTACAGAGGTGCTGCCACTGTTGATAACAAGCTCAGTCTTGGCAGTGGCTGGTCCATCTTGGACCCATCCAGCATTGGTTCTGTGGGACACCAGGGAAAATTCTATCAGCTTCTCACAGAAGCCACTCCTATAGTGTGGCTTTACCAAAATCTTGCCAGACAAACCTAAGACATCATTCTACAAGTCATGTTATTGAACGTTCCCCTAACTGTCTAACAAAAAAGGACTTTTAAGATGTTCAAAGTACATCTACATCAATGTTTTAGTGAGAATTAAAAGTTTGCTTTTGAAATGAATGTCCTGATTGTTCTCCCTTGTAGCACTTTCTGGAACATTTTCTGAGCATGCAGACTGAATGCGTTTTGGATTAAATTAAATGGAAGAATGAACTACAGAGTTGTACTTAATGCTTTCCAGCTAGTAACAGACATTGAACCTAAAAGACCATACCAGAGATACTGTGAAATAAAAACCTTATAAATGCACACACTGTGAACATCAAGTCCTCAGCACCAATTGTTTTGCTTCACAAATCCACTTGTATGTATAAGACTCGATGGTCTCTGGAGGTGCCTTTCAATGTCTAACATTCTGTGATTCTGCGTGAATTGTGCTCTAAATATTTTTTTTTTTTCCCTGTTGGGAGTAGATGCTACATACTAAGACAAATCTTACAAGGCTAGAATAAACCTTTGTGAATATTCCTATGTTTTTTTATTCTTAAAAATAAACTTCTATCTTTTAGAAAGATTTATCTCTTCTCATCATAATTTTAATTTTCAGCTCTTTTGCACATTTTAGCAGGAACATCTTGCACATTTTTGTTTTCTGGTGAGAAACCAAGAGATCCATAAGGATAAAAACTATTTTCAGTAACTGAGCCCTAAGAAACTATTTTTTTTATTGGTGAGTTTGAAAAAGGAAAACATATTTACTAGCGTACTATGTATTTTTTAATTGGGTTTGCAAGAACATGCTACTGAATTTTATTAGATACTTATTTTTTACATTGCCAGGAGGAGATCTTTATGAAATATTATGATAAAAACATGTTTCTTCAGGAAGCAGTAATGTAATAAAATGCATCACTAGTTTTGATTGCATTGATAGCTTGCAGGAATAAAAGCCGCTTTAGAGAGATGTACTTTCTGTTCATAAAGAATAGGAAAGACTGTTTTGCAGTGCATTAAAACCATGGGAGTCATTAGGTTTGTATAGTAAAAATCTTGTAAACACTGATGGTTTTATGGATAGTCTTTTCAACAACTGTTTTGTATAAGAATTTGTATATACTTGAAGTCATAACACTTTTCAAAAGGACTATATTACCTATTTAGTGACTCAACCTATATTTTCACTTCATACCTTAGGTAACCATGAATGGAGTTCCAATTTCAATTAATTTTAATTTTAAAAAAAGTTTTCAATTTTGAGCAATAACAATTTTGGAGAGTCCATTGACTTTAGAACATGAGTATTATTTTCTACTGAGGATACAAGGGAAAAAAAAAAAAAGAGAGAAGCAGAATGTGAAAAAAAAACCTGCAAATATGCAGAAAAAAGTCCTGTGTCACCTGAAAGAAGCAAATGCACATGATTGCTCAAGACAGTGGGACAGAACTGGTTCAGAAGGATATAGATAAAATATAGTTGTGTTTGAAGTGTCTTATTGTCCCTTGACAGTATAGTAATTTCTATAAATCTGTGGACTCAATTTGAAAGACAGCATTCAGTTTAGCTGGAAATAGTTGCCTGACTCGTTTGGAATCTTAAGTCAAGCTCATGGGCCTGTTTTGTGTCATGTTGGTAGATTTTGAGGGTTTAAATGGCATCAGAGGGGTAGGACAATTGTTTTGGAGGGGAAACTGGCATTTAATAAAAACTTGAATGGAAATTACTCAGTGGGTTTAGTTAATCAAATCAAGGGTAAAACTTCACACTGGGACTGCAAAGACATCACTATAGGAATGTTTACAAAGCCCTACTTTTTAATAAAGATGGTTTTAATAGTATTATTATTTCATTCCTTCTGCCCATACAATACAATTCAAAAGTAAAGCTTTTAATGAAAGAAAAAAAATTCCTGTTCTTCAGAAGTAAGATGAATCAGTATTAATTAAATGGAACATGTGGGACTGAAGTTTTTTTTATAGAGAAGGACTGCAATTTGAGTCTATGTTAGCTCCCACTAGACAATTAATATGTTTGAGTTCCCTAGTCATAAATATATTTCCTTTCCTAACATTCCCCAGGATAAAGGTTCCTTACGGTTGGTAGTATTAGGTGGTTTTTTTTCAGTTGGTTGTTTTTTTTATTCATTCCATGTAAACCTTCCTTAGTCCTTCTTTCTCAATTCCATAAGCGTAAATCTCATCTCTCTACTATGTGCACCAAGATACTAATTTTATCTCAAAAATACTAAACAAAAAATAATAAAAAATATCAAAAAAGAAAATAAATATTTTGATATTATGATCAGGAAGTTCTCCAAAACAGATCCAAGTGCTGAGGATGCAAAAACCTTTTCTAAAACTTCTGTTGCAGGTGTCTGCTCAGGTTCTGAAGCTGGCAATAGCCAAGTAACTGATGTACCAGATTTCCACTGCTTTAAAAAAAAAAAAAAAATCCATAGAAACAAACAAACAGAAAATGAATGAAGTTCCTGTTCCAATGTTTAAAATAAAGGGCAGAAAAGGAATGGAGATGTATAAAAATATTTCAAAGTTTGTTTACTAATAAGGTTTTTTTATTTGGAAACCTAGTACAGAAACAGTAAACTGTCTTTTGAGTAAATGGTCTGTGTTTAGAGACTTGCTGTTGAATAACAGCACAGGAAAATTCATACTGGGAAAGAAGTTGTCTGGAAATTGAACTTTATCTCATACATGTTGAGAAAAGCTCTGCTCCTTAATATCTCAGCTACTAATACAGCCAGTTAAATCCCTTAGACCAATGCATGCTGTTAAATACCCTAAGAGGGCTATATTCACCTAAGTTTCAAGCTCAGACTAGAGAAACACATGAAATCTTTTTTTGGAGTTGTTTGAAAGCACCAGCTTGTTCTCATCAGATGCACATGTTATTTAATACTCTAGAAGAAAATCCAAATCCTTCACTGGACACATAGGCTGAAGGTTGTGAGTCTAAATCCTCTTTCCATTGTTCATGTAAATCAACAGAGCTAAAGATTGCCTTTTCTGCTTTCCTGGATCTCAGGACAGGTGCCTGACCTGAATGCTCAGGCATGTAAATCAATGGATATACAGCACCTTTGTTGTCTTCCCGGACTCAGCTGCCCAGGTGCCTGGCTTGAATGCCCAGGATGCATATGAAGACATCAGCTAACCTGGAGAGAAAGGATGGTGTAAAAGGCTGATGGAATATACAATAGACTAGCCACTTGGCCTGACTAGCCCCTGGATGTGTATTTGTTGTATGGACAGGTAAGTGGTACAGAAGGGGGTTAGAGGCCCTCCCCAGTGCTACCAGACTCCTGTAAATGCATGAGAATACACAAGAAGATTTCCTGGGGGCTACACCTGGACACCTATCCGAGACTGGGACTAAAAATGTATAAAAGGACCTGAGCAATGGTTGCTTAGGTGAAGAAAAAGAACAACTCCAGAAGAAGAACTCCAGGAGAACTCCAAAGAAGACCATCCGTGGGCCACACACATGCTGAGAAGGAGTTGGGTGCTGGAAACCCCATCTCTCTCCCTGCCTCCCCCCAGTCTCTGGTAATATAATTCCTGCTCTTTTCCTTCCATGCTCTTCTCTTTTCTCCATTGTTCCCTCTCTCTCTTCCTCTGTTTTGTTCAACTTTATCCTTTAATAAACAGTTTTGTGGTGATATATGGTCTCACTTGTGCTTTGATTTCACAACATGGAAATGTATAAGAACAGATCTTGCTCCTTTGGACAGAGATATTGTTAATCTCTGTTCTCTGGACATTGACAAAGGTGTAAATTGACTGATCAACAAATGTGGACTTGGATCCACTGAAATGATTGAACGATTTTTATCTGAAATACTATAAATTATAAGCATTCTTGTGGCTTAGATTTTACTGTTGAAGATAAAAATAATTTAAAATTTGTGAGATTATTAATTTTAAAATCACGGGTTTATTACAGTTATTTTCATTTCCTCACTCCCCATTTTATTCACATCTTTAATTCTTTAAGTCTCAACTAATTTACTTTTGTTGAAGATTAAGTGTTGTTTTTCACCATGTTTTCATTTTAAACCCTAAATTCTAATACCACTAGAAGGAGACTTCATGAAGCAAGCCTTAAATAAAACATTCATTCTATTTGCTGGCATTTCAAATTCAAATTAATATGCTTGAATTTCATTCATTAACTCCCTAACCTGCAATTAGGATTCAGGCCATGTTGCTGATTACACAGAAAAAAGAAATCAGCCCACAGAGAAAGGCAGCTTTTCATTTGAATCCAATCAGGGAGAACAAACACACTCCAAAAAGTGTTTCTGTAGTATATAGATATAATTATTTATGAAGGAAAAACGAATAAGAATTTGGAACCTTAATGAATGTGAATTAAGGTTTTTAGCCTTAGGCATTCCCTGCAACAATGCTACTTTTCTTAGTATCAATTCTATTGACCAAAACTTGGCAATAGATGACAAAAAAGTGGGGTTTTTTTTCATAATTTATCTAGAGTGCTTCATTATATCCTAAATTGTCTGAGCTGATTTATTACAGGTGGTAGAGTCATGTAAATGAAAGCCAAGATGGTAGTTGCTACCAACATGCAAGCAAGCAAGAAGATCATGGCAGCTATATTAGAAACAAAGTAAGATAAAACCAAGAGACCAAAACAACAAACTAACCCTTAAAAATATTACAAGGGTGAAGAACATTGTTAAAATGGCAGCCACTATCCTCCTCAGAGGTATGACTTTATCATTATTTTCTTTTTACAACCAATGATCTAATTTCTGTCATTAGAATATTCCTATTAGCCTCAACCAGCACATTAACTGAAAAACATTAGTAATTTTTATGTTTTACATATTGTAAAACAGAATTCAATAACGCAGATCCTGTGGAGAACTTTATTTTTCCAACCGTATTACCCTTATGTATTCCCCTCTTTTTCCTTTTCCAGGAAACTCCACACAGGTTGCCTCTTAAATCCATCTACCACCCTGCCTAATATGAACATAGGTGTTCAATCAATGTTCTCCATATATTTTTTTTCCAGAACTTCCCAGACATAACGATGTACAATTTTATTGTGTTTATATAGTTCAATTTTCAGAAGTGTAGAGGAATACCTAGCATTAAATGGACATGTGAACAATCCAACCTGTGTTAACTGCTAATTGTGAACTGAAAAGTTTCACAGCCTGCCTGAAGGTTCATCTGAAGGGCAAGGATGCCAGCTGCGAGTTGCAGCCAGGAGAAGGTCAACAACAGGATGATCAAAGCAGAAACAAAGATTCACATGCAAAGCGTTTGAATAGGTAAGACTAACCAATTGCTTAATGCCACAGACCTTGTACCTTAATGGTCTGGAACAATTGCTTAACAATGAACTAACCTGCATAGTCTGTTAGGAAGTATGTAAGTGTATGCTCATATTCAGTAAATTGGCATTGCTTAGATCATACTGGTCTGCATATAACTTTGTCCAGGAGCTTTCACAAGAAGTTAAGGGTAAGAAGCTGAAGTGAATCTGTTTCTAATTCTGGAAAAGACTCTGTATTAGGAAGTTGTGGACCAGTAAACAAGAATTTGCCATTATTAGGAAGCCCACAGCCTTTCTGTTGACCTCACTGTCAGAGATCTCATACCTTTTCTGATCTTGCCATAGTCTGAACTTGTCTTAGCTTACTGTAGCAGTCACATAACTATTGCCTAATCTGTTTTATTTAATGTAGGCTAACAAAATGGAAACTCTGTGAATGCCCCTGTTGAAGTTGCAGGAAATTTTACAGGTCAGCACAAATGTGACTGAAAACCAGCAAAGACAGAAAAAAAGTAATGCGATTATCTGTTTCAATATGTAATATAATCTATAACATAGGTAATGTAAAAAACATGACATAAGCGTGCTATAACATTCTGTATCCTATGATTATGTGGCATGACCACGAGTCCTTCCAAACATGAGATTCACAGAAACATTCAAAAGAACTCAGGAATTCTACAAATTGAAGAATGTATATCTCGTCTGCCCAAACAGATAAATTTTTTTTCAGTTCTGTATGCAAAGTCAGTGTACCAGGGCAAGCAAAACAAAACAGACATGTCAGTTAAACAGACAGAGAACAGTAAACCCTGTTCAGTATCTTTATTGATGATTTGGACCAGGGGATTGAGTCCATCATCAGTAAGTTCACAGATGACACCAAGTTAGGAGCAGGTGTTAAGAGAAGTGAAGTGCCCATGAAAACAAAACTTTGAGTTTGGGGAATCAAATGCCAAGAAACATTGAAGATGAAAACATTGCAACTTGAGCAATTATTTAGAATCTGCATTTTCAAATGTATCTGTTGTGATCAGGATAGATGCACTGTTATGAAAATTTAAGGAAAAACAGACACAGCTTTAAGATTCTACACTAATTAATAATTTTTTTTTTAAAGTATGAAATTTAAAAAGACATTGTAAAGTAGGAACTTGGTGTAAATGGCAGAGTAATGTTATTTTTGTTTCTTACCAAAAAAGAAACACACCAGAGATGTGGTCTGTTTATGAAATTATACATGGAGCCATAAAAGAAAAAAGTTTTTTGTTTTTTTAAATTTTTTTTTAATTGATAATTTGAGGTGGCCAAGAGATGAGTCCCATATTTTGTCCAATTTGTCTAAATGATAACAGATAAAAGGATATGTAGTAAAAATTTTAAATCATAGAATGGTATAAATAGTAAAGGGAAAAGGAAGCGTAAATATGAGAAATGGAAAGCAATTACAAAAGGACAAGGTGATTCATAATTTCAGAAATCATTTCTGACCCAGAACCAGTTAAACATGTTGCTGGGTGACAAAGCAAAGGAGCCATAGTTTGTAATATTTATGAGACCAGAAAAATTCATAGGGAGTGCTGCTTTGGATGAGTAGGGCAAATTAGATAGAAAGTAGCAGAATTTTAGAGATTGGAAGTAGGAAAACTCTGTGATTAATTGCTCAATTTCATTCCCAGCTGAATTTTACTCAAAGCTATATTGAAAATGAAGGACATACTATTACTACAAAAAAAAAACAAACAAAACCAAAAAAACCCCCCAACAAACAACCCCCCATCAAAACAATAAAAAAGCCCCAAAAAAGAACCACACCAAAACCAAACCAAACCAAGCAAAAAAACCCAAACCAAACCACAAAAACTTTCTGATTTTTTTTTTTAAATACAGTGAGGCAAACTAGACTATGGAGATATTTTATAATAACATACAACATTCTGAGGAAGAGATGGGGCACTCATATAGGTAGGACAAAGTTTACATCTCAAGGATTCAGAGAGTGCTTGACTTCTCTTTAGATTGGCAATGGTCCCAGTGTTTTTATAGTAATTAAAAGTTACAATCGTATCATCCTAGGTTTCATCTGAACCTCTGAACAGGGTGGTGCTGAGGAGCTCTAAGTTTTACTTTAAGTCTATGTGTGCACTAAAATGGTCATTTTATGTTATCTTCTTCATGAAATAGACATCGACACAGATTAGTAAATGTATAATTTAAAAAAAATCCTTAAAGAAAAATTGAGTTCCTTTCTGAGGAGGAAAACTATTACATGAAGAATACCTTCAAGACAGAACCCTGGGTTGTTTGACCTAGTGCAGTTGTCTGTGCAGAGACTCATCTGAGCAGGACAATTTGAAATAAAGGCTTGTAGAATTAATTTTCTGGAATAATCAAGAACAAAAAGCAGATGCAGAAAAACCCAAAGCCCAACACCCAAACCAAGCAAAAGCCCCCGAAAAACAAACCATCAGCAGCCAGACTTGAAAGGGAAAGAACAAAAACCTGGAGTTATTTACATGTAAAATCTTCTATGTTGTTTCTTTTACTGACATTTGCAGCAGCCTCCCCTAGACATGCACTGATACAGCAATATCTTATTCTTTAACCAGTAGTCTCCATTTCCAGTCTCTGAGCCCTTCATTTTACTTGGGGATTCAATTCTTTACCTGAAGTCTTTGATAAAAGATTTCTTTTGTTATTTTGAAAATAAGGCTATTTTTGGCTCTAAGCATGCATTTGATCATGCTGAGCTTCTCAGTGAATATTTAATATTCCAGAAAGGTAACATGTTGCAATTATGTAGAGAATAGCAGCCTCACTTAGAGTTCATAGCCTTAGTGGTGAACTAAAGGAATACTAATTGTAACACTATCATAACATTACATAACTTTTTTTTTAAAATACAACTTGTTTTCAGATACAACTATGCTTGTAACTGTGTTTAGCAGATTTGTATACACAGTCTTCATACAGACTGTAGCAGCTGGTGGTGTGTTATGAATGAATGATGCAAAATTAATAATCTATATTAATTTTTATATCCAGACAGAGATTGTTAATAACTATGAAAATTGTTTATTGACATTAAATCTTGCCAGAAAACTTATTATTTACAAGTTTCAAAATGCACAGTCTGGAAATTTATACACACAGGGAACAGGCAAAACTGGAACACTTTAAAAGGTGACTAGCATATGCAAACATTTTTACTGGAAGACAAGGTTTGTGCTGTCACTTATACTGCTTGCAGCTGATTATCCTGCTTAGTCACTAGATGGATGCAGGAAGCTCCTTTCTGCTTACAGCAGAAGGCAATTACAAGAGGTTTAAGTATTTACTCACAAAATATTATTAGACAGTACCCAAAGCACATGCTGGGTTTGTTGTTGTCGGTCTCAAAGCCATTAGAGGCTTTGGAGTTTTCTCAGGCTTCTGGGTGCTGGAGAAAAGAGGCTGACAATCTCTGACCTGGTCCTGACTCTCTGGATGATCTGTGTTAACTTCAGGACTTGCCATCTTGGCAGGAGGCTTTCATGTGTAAGCAGGAGGTCTTGTGGCGTGCAGTCTCAGCATGGTGTCGTGCTGGCTGTACAGGCCGATTGTGTGAAGGCGTTTAGAGGTTGTTTCTGGTAAGCTCTTGGAACATGGTTTTCAGGTAGTTCAGGATATAAGGTAGCATGAATACAACGGCAGATACAACGGCAGGGCACACGTTGTGCTCCCTGCTCATCTCCTTTTATCCATACAGGCGAGACTAATGGGCCTTTGGACACAGAATAGCCAATCAGAATGGTAGTTAGGCAAGCCTGAACATATTAGGTGAAGTCATAGGCTTGCTTTACCCAAATTTGGGCAGAGCACAGGCCTTGCACAAGGCAACTGTGTGTACCTTGTTTACCTCAGGGTTCAAAACAAGTCTGGGCAGGCCACAGTCCCCAGACTCAGTGGTTCCAGATTCTTTTGTCTTCTTTCCCACAGTTGCTTCTCCCCAAAACAAGTGCAGAAAAACATGTCTGGGCAAGCCAGGACATGTGTAAGCCTATTTTGGCCTATTTAGACCTACCATGACATGATCTTACCACTCGTGTGTGCTGCCATCTTGGGGTTGAACCAGCTGAACCTCTGAGGTGAAGCTCTGAAACGCAAACTCACTTATCAAGTTTGTAGAGAGGTGGTTACTTGCTACAGGCGAGAAAATGACATTACTCTCTAGGCAAGATCTAATGCATTAGGAGATGTTTATATGATTTACTTCCCTCCCACATCCTGATGACTGTCAGATTCATTTATTTACGAATCACACTCTCCCAAGTGGCTTCTCAGCTTGCTTGCAATACAGTTTTCCACCACAGCTACAGTTTCCTCAGGAATCTGAAGGTCTGTCACATTCTTATGCAAGACATGCTGTAGTGTTGACAAGAGCAGTTGCAATGCTAGCATACCCTATGGCAGGGGGTTGGAACTAGATGATCCTTGAGGTTCCTTCCAACCTTACCATTCTATGATTCTATGATTCTATGTTATAATGATGAACATCTCTAGTAGGTTGCTGGAGAAAAGCACCAAAGGTTATTTTAATTTATAGCTACACCTTCCATTTGAAATAGCTTTTCTTCAAAAGACTGGCGAAGACTTACACCAAACAAAAACACACAGAAAACAAACAGCAAATAAATAAATAAATAAAGGAAGGAGGAAGATAGGTTTTCTTCCATTGATTTTCTTTACCCATCTAATTCTTGAGTAAGTTTAACTTTTCTCCTTTGGAAGCCCTTGTTTCAAATAAGAGAAATACTTTTGGGCTTGGTATTTAATCTATGTAATTGTCATTTGTGATGACAACCCCCCCCCCCCCCACCCCCACTTTGTAGAATGACCCAGACTAGAACTCAGCCAGCTGGAAGTTAAGAGTTGAAGATATATTTACAACTCAGCACAATGTACAAGCAGATATATACACTATATACAGGAATATTTACAGAAATATACAAGTTAAAGGTAATATAGCAACACAACTCCCCTCCCAGAAATCAGAAACCCCAGAAGGGGCTCCCAACCACCCTTCCACCTTCTCCTCACCCCTGTACCTTACCTCAAGGTTTGCCTTATGTGCAAGGTGAATTAGGAGGATCAGCCAGGGGGGTTAGAAAAAAAGTGGTTAGTGAGAATTAATCGGCAGAGGAACCAGAGCCAGAAGCTGCTAGACCGCCCCAGCTGTTCTTCCAGCAAGCGACAGAGAGAGACTGGTTTATCTATATATTTTGGTTGTTGTTCCCAAACAACTTTTTTCAGCAAGCATATGAGTGAAGTAGACATCATGATGTTTTCCTTTCACAGCCTATAGTGTAATTTTCTCTATTAAAATATTCTAATTAGCCATAAACCAGCACATATCCACTTTTGGTCATACATTTGTAGATAAGAGATTAAAATAAAAAAGAGAATGAAATCAGATTTTTTTGGCTGCAGAAACATAATATATTCTATTACAGCTTCAAACCACCAAATGGCCATTGTATTAAGGCACTCCGAAGGTGTCATGGTTTTTTGGTTATTTGGTGTTTTTTATTTTTCCCTTCAGAAAAAAAAAGCTGCAAAGACTGATCAACTGTGTTATAAGGTGTTGTGGGTTTAAAGAGCTGACAGAGCGAAGCTCTCAAATGAATTGGAGAAAAAACAGGATTATATTTGGTAGAGTGTTATAGATAGAAATCACAAATCAGATACAGAATCTCCTGAATTTTCCCCCAACCCATAACTAAAGCTATCATCCCCAGTACTCCAATCCCCCCTCTCCCCCACCCCCATGCCTCTGCCATCCAAGAGGCCTAAACACAATCTCTGAAGGCCCCAAGCCAGGCCTATCCTTACATGTTTGTCCCGATAACGCAGCTCCTGCCTGACACAAGACTGAAGGGAGAGGAAAGGAGAACAAGCTGGCCTTGCTGTGAGTTTATGAAGAGATAGCAGAATTATGGGATTGAATAACAATCTTCTACTCCCTAGAGGACTTTTTTAACCCTATAGTTCCCAACCTGGGACATAAGTAAAACTTTGGTGAGATTAGCAATTATTGATGATTTATTAGCATTCTGAAGTGCTCACTTTTGAATTTCATCCTTTCTGTTGGCAACAGAGATGTGTCTCACCAGAGTCAACAGAGAGAGAATAGACCACTTCCCTTTACCTGCTGTCAGTGCTCTGCCTATTGAAACCCAAGTGGTTGTTGACCTTCTTTGTCACAAGGTCACATTTCTTCCGTATGGTTAGGTTATTATCCATAGGGACTTCCAGGTCCTGTTCTTCAAAGCTGACAGTCAATTCAATGCACCACCACTGAGAGTCAGTTGCGGTGCATGGCATTATTTCTTCAGAGTTGCAGGACTTGACATTTACCTTTGCTGAACTTTGTACAATTCCCATTATTTCTCTAACTTGTCAAAGTATCTCAGAGTAGCAACATTGTCAACTGGTGTATCAGGTACTCTTAGTTTTACATCATCTGCAAACTTGTTGAGGGCGCATTTACTATCATCTTCCAGGTGACCAATGAAGACATTAAACAGTGTAATATCCATCAGTACAGAGCTAGTCACTGATCTCTAGTGGGTCTTTGTGCTGCTTATGCAACACATTAAGCCTGGCAACTCTCACATTTATCTAATATATACTTAACTATAAGGGTGTTATGAAAGACAGCGTCAAAATCCTTGATAAAGTCACTGTCTGTGTGTAGAAGTATGTTATGAAAAACAGTGTCAAAATCCTTGCTAAAGTCACTCTCTGTGTGTAGAACTATGACAAACCTTTGGACATCCAGGGCTCTTGTGGCTTGCAAGCTCTGGTGAGGCCACAAGAACTTGTGGCCATCTGTGAGTCTTGAGGATTATGTTGTGCAGTTCCTGTTACAGAAGACTCAGACACTGGAGAAGAAAATATTGCTGCGTAGGCAGTTCACTATCTTGCAAGTCATATTTGAAAGGTCATGGCAGACTGGTAAAGTTCCTGCTGACTGGAGAAGGGCAAACATAACACCCATCTTCAAGAAGGGAAAAAAGGGTGACCCTGGAAACTACAGACCAGTCAACCTCACCTCTGTGCCTAGCAAGATCATGGAGCAGATCCTCCTGAAAGCTCTGCTAAAGCAAATGGAAAACAAAGCAGAGGTGATTGGTGGGAACCAGCATGGCTTCACCAAGGGCAGATCTTGCCTGACAAATTTGGTGGCTTTTTATGATGAAGTCACAGCGACGGTGGACAAGGGAAGGGCAACTGATGTCATCTACCTGGACCTGAGTAAGGCATTTGACTCTGTCCCACATGAGATCACCAAACTAGAAAAACATGGACTTGGTGGGTGGAGCACTGCTGGATAAGGAATTGGCTGGATGGTTGCACACAGAGAGTGGTGATCAAGGGCACAATGTCCACCTGGAGACCAGTGACAAGTGGTGTCCCTCAGGGGTCAGTGCTGGGACCAGTGCTGTTTAACATCTTTGTCAGTGACATGGACAGAGGAATGGAGTGCACCCTCAGCAAGTTTGCAGATGACACCAAGCTGTGTGGCACAGTCGACTTGCTAGAGGGCAGGGATGCCATCCAGAGGGACCTGGACAGGCTGGAGAGTTGGGCCCAGGCCAACCTGATGAAATTCAATAAGGCCAAGTGTAAGGTCCTGCACCTGGGTAGGCACAATCCCAAGCACAAATACAGGCTGGGTGGTGAATGGCTGGAGAGCAGCCCTGAGGAAAAGGACCTTGGAGTCTGGGTTGATGAAAAGCTCAACATGAGCCTGCAGTGTGCACATGCAGCCCAGACAGCCAACCGAGTCCTAGGCTGCATCAAGAGAAGCGTGGCCAGCAGGGCAAGGGAGGTGATTCTGCCCCTTTACTCTGCTCTCGTCAGACCCCACCTGGAGTACTGTGTGCAGTTCTGGAACCCTCAGCACAGGAAGGACATGGAAGTGTTGGAGCGGGTCCAGAGGAGGGCCACAAAGATGATCAGAGGGCTGGAGCAGCTCTCCTATGAGGACAGGCTGAGAGAGTTGTGGCTCTTCAGCCTGGAGAAGAGAAGGCTTCGAGGGGACCTGATAGTAGCCTTCCAGTGTCTGAAGGGGACCTACAGGAAGGCTGGGGAGGGACTATTTATAAGGTCTTGCAATGACAGGACAAGGGGCAATGGGCTTAAACTGGCAGAGGGGAAATTTAGACTAGATGTTAGGAGGAAGTTCTTTCCAGTGAGGGTGGTGAGGCACTGGAACAGGTTGCCCAGGGAGGTTGTGGATGTTCAAGGCCAGATTGGATGAGGCCTTGAGTAACCTGTACTAGTGGGAGGTGTCCCTGCCTATGGCAGGGGGTTGGAACTAGATGATCCTTGAGGTCCCTTCCAACCTTACCATTCTATGATTCTATGACTCTAAGTCCATTCATCCTCTGGATGTAAACGTTCTCTAAAGGAAGCTCATTGTGATCCTGTCATGTCTGGTCCTCATACTGGTAACAGAGCAGTTACTGAGATGCTAATAGGAGAAAACTTCTACCAGATACTCCCATATAGTCCTGATAAAGCCCTTTATGGAATCAAACACATAACTGGAAACACTTAAGAGCAAGTACTAGATGGATGTGTGTGAGCAGAAAGGATATATGGTTTCTTACTGAATCTGAACATTATTTCATTTAAAGATCTGTAATTGAATTATAGAGAAAAATACTTCCAGTGATGGAGAGATTAAAGATTTAATCTAATGGGAAACATTTTTCTCATTGTCTCAGTGGGAGTGTAATTGTATTCTTTATTACCTGTCTTCTGTAAATCTAGATTCAGACTTTCATTTAGTGATTTTGAGCAAGTGACTGTGGTAAGGTCATTGGGGTCTTTGGAGAAATGTTCTGATAGCCTTATAAAGTATTGGCCTCTGCTTGGGAAAATACGAATTCTAGTTTGCCTAGAAAAGAAGGAAAACTGAGGAAATTTCACATACTTTAGATCCATTAACACAGAGAGTTTGGAAAACATAAACCATAACACACAGTTGAAAACATGTTATATTACAAGGTTCCTGACAAACTTTGCTTGGTTGGATCCCCTGACCTAGAATATCCAAATTAAGAATAGCTCGTGTGGTTCTGCTTGTGCAAGATGCCATAGCTACTGGTGCAGCATGTTTTTTAGTTTTACTTGTTTGCCATCTCTGTCTTCCACTAATTTGTTTTCCAAGATTTCTCCATTGTTTCCTCACTTCTTTCCTTGTTATTCCCTCTATGTTTCCTCTTTATTTCTCAGACATTAATTTATTTTCTGGCCGCGAGAAGGATGTTAGACTGTACTGACATACAGTAGAATGTTTGTCAGGAGAGTGAAAAATAGCTGTGTGGGAGGCAGAACAGACTTTTGTGTGTGTGTGTGTGTGTGTGTGTGTGTGTGTGTGTGTGTGTTCTTTCTGTGATTGTTGAGGTATGCAGAAAAAAAATGGTTATCTAGTTAATCTTATTCCATTTCAGGGTACATATGTGCATAAACTTTTGCAGTCCTCATATTGATTTTGCTTTGTTGTTCAGCAGTATAGAAGGAGTCACACATGACTACTTAGATTTATTGTTCTGTAGCGGGGAAAAATATGACAATTTCTTTCAGTATTCAATGGCAATAGCAAAGTCAAGAATAAAGAAGCTGTAATGCTTCTCTTGAGAATGGACACCTGACAGTGAATTCTTGTTAAGGTTACTTTTTGTTCTCAGATTATTAATGCAATTTTGCAGCTTCTGTGTTCTTAAACATTAAATTATTCATGTTACCAGAATTTCTTCTGTTGAACCAGACCGAGGGCTATTTTCATTATTTCGGTAAAATCCTTATTCAAATATCTTCAAATAGTATGTTTACAAATTTAAAAATACTCAGTCTATCTGAAATAGAACTAATATGTTAATGAGGAAATGCCATTTTAAGTTTCATCCAAGGTTTACATTTGTGAAACCAGCATTTCTTATGTAATTCTTTTGAATGAGTTTATGTCTGTTGCAGCACTGGGACAATTTTATCTCATCTCAGAGACTAGTTTTCTTAATCTGATGCTTGTTTATTGTCAGATATTGAGGTCGGGAAAATCCAATCATTTCAAACAGAAATAACTGGAATTGCTGATCTTTTCATACACAGTATTTTGATGGATTCCCCTGAAACAGATGCAGAGGAAGATTGGTCCTTCTAAATACCTCATTCTCAATTTCACAGTCTAACCAGGAATGTGATCTAATAACAACAATGATGAGATGAGTCTAGTAACCTGATTATACAATTGCAAGAATGCCAAGGAATATAAAGTTTTATTATTATAGAATGCTCAAGTTTGTCCACCTATCAAAAATGTTCATCTCAGAGTACTGGGTAAAAAGAAATAAACTGCTTAGAATCACAACATTAATATGTGAAGCATTGCCACAAATTGAGAAAGATGATAAGTTTTACAAACAATTGGTAAAGAAAAAGAATGGAAATTCCTATGCAGAGAAGGAGTAAACAAATAACGTTCTCATCATTGGTCTGGGATCCAGGAGAGGTATCCACCCTTTAACATGTGAAGAAACAGTTTCCAGTTTTCTCTGAATCAGTCATTCCTGGGCAGAAGTGAGGAAGTTTAGTGCCAGTGCTAGGTATGTTGTAGAATTTAATACAGAAGAAAAAAAAATCTCATAAAGTAAAATTATCTTTTCTTGTCTTACGTTTCCCTTCTATATGTGTTCCTCCTCCTCAGTTTGTTCTTTTTTGACACCTAAATTGAAGAAAAAAACTATTTTAAAATTTCTTTCTAATGAAGATGATTCTAAATAAATAGTCTGAGCTCTTCTCTCTCAGAAAAGGCAATATACTTACCTTTCCCTCAGCTATTTTTCATTTCATGTAATACCTTGAGAAAGTTTAAGACACCACAGTGTGAAAATGTTTCTTTGTTAAGCTGCAAGAGTTTTTTTACTAGACATGTATTCACATGCTCAGACTATATGCATCTACAGCCCAGAAGTTAAAAGTTCACTTTCTCTGGTAGAAAAATCATAGAATCATAGAATCATAGAATCATAGAATGGTAAGGTTGGAAGGGACCTCAAGGATCATCTAGTTCCAACCCCCTGCCATAGGCAGGGACACCTCCCACTAGTACAGGTTACTCAAGGCCTCATCCAATCTGGCCTTGAACACATCCAGGGAGGGAGCAGCCACAACCTCCCTGGGCAACCTCTTCCAGTGCCTCACCACCCTTACTGTAAAGAACTTCCTCCTAACATCCAGTCTAAAACTCCCCTCTGCCAGTTTAAGCCCATTGCCCCTTGTCCTGTCATTGCAGGACCTTGTTAATAATCCTTCCCCAGCCTTCCTGTAGGCCCCCTTCAGATACTGGAAGGCTACTATCAGGTCTCCTCGAAGCCTTCTCTTCTCCAGGCTGAAGAGCCCCAACTCTCTCAGTCTGTCCTCATAGGAGAGCTGCTCTGATCATCTTTGCATCTTTGTGGCCCTCCTCTGGACCCGCTCCAACACTTCCATGTCCTTCCTGTGCTGAGGGTTCCAGAACTGCACACAGTACTCCAGGTGGGGTCTGACGAGAGCAGAGTAAAGGGGCAGAATCACCTCCCTTGCCCTGCTGGCCACGCTTCTCTTGATGCAGCCTAGGACTCGGTTGGCTGTCTGGGCTGCATGTGCACACTGCAGGCTCATGTTGAGCTTTTCATCAACCCAGACTCCAAGGTCCTTTTCCTCAGGGCTGCTCTCCAGCCATTCACCACCCAGCCTGTATTTGTGCTTGGGATTGTGCCTACCCAGGTGCAGGACCTTACACTTGGCCTTATTGAATTTCATGAGGTTGGCCTGGGCCCACCTCTCCAGCCTGTCCAGGTCCCTCTGGATGGCATCCCTGCCCTCTAGCAAGTCGACTGTGCCACACAGCTTGGTGTCATCTGCAAACTTGCTGAGGGTGCACTCCATTCCTCTGTCCATGTCACTGACAAAGATGTTAAACAGCACTGGTCCCAGCACTGACCCCTGAGGGACACCACTTGTCACTGGTCTCCAGGTGGACATTGTGCCGTTGATCGCCACTCTCTGGGTTCGACCATCCAGCCAATTCCTTATCCAGCGAGTGGTCCATCCATCAAGTCCATGCTTTTCCAGTTTGGTGACCAGGATGTCATGTGGGACAGAGTCAAATGCTTTACTCAGGTCCAGGTAGATGACATCAGCTGCCCTTCCCTTGTCCACTGTCGCTGTGACTTCATCATAGAAAGCCACTAAATTTGTCAGGCAAGATCTGCCCTTGGTGAAGCCATGCTGGTTCCCACCAATCACCTCTGCTTTGTTTTCCATTTGCTTTAGCAGAGCTTTCAGGAGGATCTGCTCCATGATCTTGCTAGGCACAGAGGTGAGGTTGACTGGTCTGTAGTTTCCAGGGTCATTCTTTTTTCCCTTCTTGAAGATGGGTGTTATGTTTGCCCTTCTCCAGTCAGCAGGAACTTCACCAGTCTGCCATGACTTTTCAAATATGATGGACAGTGGTTTGGCAACTTCATCTGCCAGTTCCCTCAGGACCCGTGGGTGGATCTCATCAGGCCCCATGGAGTATCAGAGTATCTTTTATTTTATGAAGAGTATTCAATTAATATGTGTACTAATTTACTGTACTTAAGCAGTACACAAAAACTAAAGACTGTTCCTCTTTTTTTTCCATGTCTCAAAGGTACATATCTTTCTCTCCTTCCATTCACCATCTTTCAGAGACATCTAAAGCTACTGATTGATATGAGATGCCCTGGATAAAAAGACATTTTGAGAGTTTACATTTTGACTGTAGGAAAAAGAGAGGCCTATTAATAACAAGAGAATCTGGAAATATTCCTAGACAGGTATACTCCTGTATACTTTGAACCATAGAATCATAAAATGGTAGGGGTTGGAAGAGACCTCTGAAGATCATTATATCCAACCCTCCTGTCAAAGTAGCGTTACCTTGGGCTAGTCACACAGGAATGTGTCCAGAGTCTTCAAAATACCTATGGAAGGAGACTCCACAACCTCTCTGGGCAGCATGCTCCAGTGTTCAATCACAGTGAAGAAGTTTTTCCTGATGTTGAGGTGGAACTTCCTGTGTTCCAGTTTGTGTCCCTTGTCCCTCACCCTAGCTAAGGGCAGCACTGAAAAGAGATCGCCTCTCTTTCTTGACCTCCACCCTTCAGATAGTTGCAAACATTAATAAGATTCCTTCTCAGTCTTCTCCAGACTAAACAGCCTCAGGTTTCTCAGCCTTTCCTCAGAGATGTTCCAGTCCCTTAATTATCCTCCTAGCCCTTCATTGGACTCTCTCCGGTATTTCTCTGTCCATCTTGAACTAGGGAGTCCAGAATTGGTCATAATACTCCAAATGTGGTCTCACTAGGTCAGAGGAGAGAGAGGTATCTTAAGATCTCTCTAAATTTTCTAAATTGTAATGTAGAAAATCTAAGTGGCTGTAACTACAGAAGCCTATGCAGAAATTAATCATGTTTTGATAAGCACTGGGAAGAATGAAATACTTGTAATTTTCACATTTGACAGAAAGGCTTGCCAAGTGTTTCAGGGAAGAAAGGTTGCAATCTAGCACCTTTTTTAAAGATAAAACAGGGAAGTGACACAACGTCTGGACATGAGTATGAGACTAATACTTAACCTGAAGACAATCAATGGAATATTTGTATGATGAGATACTAGTTGTGATTCCAGAAAGCTGTATTTTAATTGCCATACGCTCTTCTACATAGGCTGTGATATGCCAAAAACTCATCTGTCATAGACTCCTAGAATCACTGAATGGTCTGGGTTGGAAAGGACCTTAATTATCATCTAATTCCTAATCCCCTGCTATGTGCAGGGACAGCTTCTAATAGGCACTCTACCAAAACTGCAAAATGAATGCTGTTTTGAAGCTGTTGTTATATAATAGGCTAAGATTTCATGACTTTTTTTTTTTGTTGTTATTAAGTCACAGACATTTGCTGCAATGATAAAGCATCACTGTAGAGTGCATAATATAATTTTGTTAGCCTAGTTTATGTCAAAGCATATGTAGTTTTTTCTGCAATGATTGTATCTATGATAAAAATCTTTGCTTATGGCGATGGTATTTCAAACATCTCCATTCTATGCTTGACAGGATTTTACCTGTGAAACTTGCTAAAAATTGATTTCATTCAGCAAATAACAACATGTAAGTGGTGAAAAAGAGAGGAAAGAACTTTCAGTTTTTGTAGAGTATTGATCTGGAAAATGCTGATGGGAACAAAACAATCTTTATCAACAGCTTATTTTGTTCTTCAAAAATAACTTCGATTACATTTTAAGTATCTCAAGCAGTACTGGCTGAAGTTTATAATGTATAACGTGATTGCCACCTACTCTCCTGCATCTGTTTCTCTGACAATATTCTGTAGTTTCTTAAATAGTTTCTAAGTCATTGTGATTTGTCAAGTTAAGATGGGTTGTAGGCTGCTTTCTGTTTACAGACTAGTAACAGCAAGGTCATATTCAAGGCCTTTTTTAAAAGATAGGAGTAAACTTACTATAAGCTTTGCATGAGTTCTGGAATAATGGCACTTAAGATGAATAGCAAGAAAATTAAACTTACGGCTCATTTTTCATTATATTTTTAGAAGTCTAATGCACAAATGTTGTTCTGAGCTGATATAACAGAATTTGATGTTACAGAGACTCTAATTTTGTTTTTAAGGTTTCTAGGCTTCTGCTGCATCATCTGTCTAGTCTCTGTGGAGGGCATTGCTACTAAATCATTTTGCAGCAGTAATTTGCTGTGATGTTAAGGAGACACAACATGAAGAGGAGCTGGTCACTGTGTTGTTTGTACTTGAAAAAGGTAATTTATCAAAACATTTTTAGGTGTTTGGCAAAACCAGGGCTGCAGGTATTTTTTTTTTTTTGTTATTAAGTGGCCAGGAGATGACTGAATATTTCACCATGAAATCAGCTTGCACAAATCAGATTATTTTTGGAAGCAGATGAACCCTAATTGTGCTGTTGGCTAGTGTACAAATATTCTTGGATGATTACAGTCTGTCCTGTAGCATGATCAGGAACCACTGTCTACTTTTTGTGTTCTAGTATGCAGGGAAGAGGCAGTTCATGGAGGTGGTATTTTCTGGTATTAATAGATTTCCACAAAGGATCACTTTCAACTATTTGCTCAAGAAATCCTCTGTGTGAATGCAAGAAATCAGTGAATGGCAAGTTTGGGAAATTTTAGTGATATGAGGACTTCATAGAACCTCTTTGTGCAGTTCTGTTAGTTATCCAAATTGAGTTACTGAAGTTTTTAAAAGATGATTCTTTTAAAATCCCTAGTGGTGTTTTGGGGACTAATTGAAGATTCTATAATAACTTGTGCACATTCTTCTAAGGGGGCTCATGAGGAAAGGATTAGCTTCGCCGATCATCCTGCTTTGAAGTCCTGTGTTTCTGCAGTGGTATTTGCAGACAATAAAACTAAGACTGTCTCTGATGTTTTCTTAGGTATAGGAAAAAGAGACACACTTGGGAACATTGCCTTTGCATCTCAGCAAAGGAGATATTTCTGAATATGGTTCAATAGAGAATTAGTTTTCACCAAAGCAGAAGAAATACTTTAATTAAACATTATTGACTGTGTTATGCACACATTTTAGGAATTTTAAACTGTGGCTGAGGGCTTAATGAGTGAATTAACAAACAGAATATGCATTGTGCTGTCTCTCTATCTTTGAACACTACTTAGTCATTAATGTATTAACCAGCTTAATATCTGTTTTAAGACAAGTTTTCGTTGTCTTTTATCCACTACTGTCTATTTCTGTGTAACCAGATATGGGATAATGAACCTATGTATAACTATACACACTTAGGGGCTTTTGTTTTTTCTTCTTGGTTGTCCGTAAGAATTCTTCACTAACTGTATGCTTACGGAAGGCTCTGCAATGTGACAAGACTTCCACTTTTCATAAGGTATGGGTGTCAAATCCCTTAACAATAATAACTCCACCTAGTAATTTCTTAGTAAGGCACTCATTTCATATTCTGGAGTAACAGATGGCAAAGGTGACTACATATCTTGGGACTGAACATGTATGAGGCATTTATGATCTCTGTTGGTCATATGACCTAGAAGTAGTTTACATGTGCTCAGCTCAACATGAGCCTGCAGTGTACGCATGCAGCTCAGCCAGCCAACCGAGTCCTAGGCTGCATCAAGAGAAGCGTGGCCAGCAGGGCAAGGGAGGTGATTCTGCCCCTTTACTCTGCTCTTGTCAGACCCCACCTGGAGTACTGTGTGCAGTTCTGGAACCCTCAGCACAGGAAGGACATGGAAGTGTTGGAGTGGGTCCAGAGGAGGGCCATGAAGATGATCAGAGGGCTGGAGCAGCTCTCCTATGAGGACAGGCTGAGAGAGTTGGGGCTCTTCAGCCTGGAGAAGAGAAGGCTTCGAGGGGACCTGATAGTAGCCTTCCAGTATCTGAAGGGGGCCTACAGGAAGGCTGGGGAGGGACTATTTACAAGGTCTTGCAATGACAGGACAAGGGGCAATGGGTTTAAACTGGCAGAGGGGAGATTTAGACAGGATGTTAGGAGGAAGTTCTTTCCAGTGAAGGTGGTGAGGTACTGGAACAGGTTGCCCAGGGAGGTCGTGGATGCTCCCTCCCTGGATGTGTTCAAGGCCAGATTGGATGAGGCCTTGAGTAACCTGTACTAGTGGGAGGTGTCCCTGCCTATGGCAGGGGGTTGGAACTAGATGATCCTTGAGGTCCCTTCCAACCTTACCATTCTATGATTCTATGATTCTATGATTAATAGTGATATCATTATACTCTTCAATTCAAATTGGATCCCTGTTCCGATTTGGTACTTTTGACCATCTATAAAACTATACAGCTGTTCTGTCTTCTCCCTTCCCTTCAGACC
Organism: Eubucco bourcierii; assembly: GCA_013396675.1. Taxonomy (NCBI): domain Eukaryota; kingdom Metazoa; phylum Chordata; class Aves; order Piciformes; family Ramphastidae; genus Eubucco; species Eubucco bourcierii. The sequence goes on from VWZE01016054.1 coordinate 58,589, forward strand.
AGATATTAGTGTTGGTTCTTAATTGCTGCTTAGGTATCAAAATAAAATGGGAGGGAAAAGTGTTTTTAGTTGAGAATTAATGGAATTTTAGTGAGTTTACTTCCCTAGAAGGACCACTCCTCATCAAACATTTGTGAGACTGTGCAGAAGAAACAAGTGTATTTCATTTCTAACACTAAGAAACAGAGAGGAAATCCATGAAAATGATTTTTGGTTTGCTATTTTTTTTTCCATAATAATCCTAACCATACATCCATCACTTAAATTAGATGCAATATTAAAAAAAAATAAAAGCATTTACTTGGTTAAATGCCAATTTTAGAATTGCTTCTGCTCCATTGTCATAGTTCAGTGATGCAGAAAGAACTATAATGCCGTAAGATAATATATGCCAAGGTTTAAACAGATTTGATATTAAATAATGACTAGTGTACAATATACCTGAAAATATGGTAAATTCTAGGGCTATTTATAAAAAAAAAAAAAAAAAAAAAGACATGTAACAAAGTTTAGTTGAAACTTTAAAGAAATTAAAAACTCTTTAAAATATGGATCATCTTCTGTAGCCTGCAAGCTAGCCACATTAGTCACAGTTTCCAAGAGTGATAAGCAAAGTCTTCAATTCATGTAACCACCCACAACAGCATTAAAGATCATAACATAAAAGCAGAATTTCTTATTATGGAAAGACACTGTGACACTAGTGTTATAAGGTGGTCTGCAGTATACCATTTGGCCATAATTATGTATGTTTTTGTTCTTCTTCCTGTGTAACCTCTGATGTAAATTTCCATCCAAATATGAGGCGGGTTGCTTGTTTTTAAACCTTACCTAATCAAGGACTAGAGCTACTAGCTCTAATGGTGGAAAATGTATCAGAAAAATAAGAAGCTGTGAAGGTTTGGGAGTTCCCCGCTCCACACACACCCCCCTCCCCCCCGCCCCCCACTNCCCAGAAATCAGAGACCCCAGGAGGGGCTCCCAACCACCCTTCCACCTTCTCCCCACCCCTGTACCTTACCCCAAGGTTTGCCTTACGTGCAAGGTAAATTAGGAGGATCGGCCAGGGGGTTAGAAGAAAAGTGGTTAGTGAAAATTAATCAGCAGAGGAGTGAGAGCCAGATGCTACTAGATCGCCCCAGCAGCTCCTGTTCCAGCAAGCGACAAAGAGAGACTGACTTATCTAATGTTTTGGTTATTGTTCCCAAACAATTCTCCAGCAAGCATATGAGTGAAGTAGACATCATGATGTTTTCCTTTCACAGCCTATAGTGTAATTTTCTCTATTAAAATATTCTAATTATCCTCAAACCAGCACAGAAGTTTTATGACTTCTTAATTTAAACTTCACTGTCTTTGTGTAAATGAATATTGTTAAAACCCTTTTGCAGCTCAGTGTCAAGTACATTAATGTAGGGTGCTTAACTGGTTTGCTTGTACTTTAAGAGGTCCTACATGTAGAATAGAAAGCATATGAATAGACATGACATTAAATGAGTAGAGGAGGGAGAACCAATTCTGCAACAGACTACTTGTTAAATGATTTCATTAAACAGTGATTGTAAAGAAAGAAGGCTGAAATGTCATATTACTTTGGAAGATTCTGTGTCAGATCAGTTTTTGCTTGTTAAGAATCTAGATGCTCAAGAGCTGCAGATATTTCCACTCTCCTGTGGCATCCATCCTTATTCAACTAAGTTAACTTTCCTGTTCTGTTAAAAACTTGTCTCTGATTCTTAGGCTGTCATTCCTCAGAGGCAGAATATATGGACCAAATTTTGAAGTTATGTGTATACATGATTAAAAGAACTGTCATGGTTCAGGCACAGCTGGCAGCTGAGCACCCTGCAGCAGATCACACAACTGGCCTCTGCCATGCTCAGACCCTCAGTGAGATGGGAAGGAAAATTGGGAGAAAAAGGCAAAACCCCATGGGCTGAGATAAGAAGAGTTTAACAGAACAGCACAAAGAGATAAGAACAATCAGGAACAATAACACTAATGAAATAGCACACGAAGTGAGTGATACAAAACACGGCACTGACCTTGATGATCTTTCCCTTCCGTTACCCCATGCCATAGACACCTGCTCAAAGCACCCATATTTGCCACATCCAACCCTTCCATTGTATAGCCAGTATGACGTCAGTATGTGCTCCACTGGCTTTCAAGTGGTTCAGCTGTCTGTCCATGGTACTGTGCTAAAAAACCCCACTTGCCTCCCCGCCCCTCCCCAGATGGGGGAAAGAGAACTGCCATGAAAAGTGGCAAGAGAAAAACACTTTTGTCACCAAGGCTGGGACTGGCTCACATGTACACTACCCCACACCATGTGTAAGAATCTCCACCTCTGGGATATAATAGGTCAAGTTTTCCCACTTCTTTTAATGTCATTTGATACAATTACTCTTGGAATTAATAAAAAAGGAGTGAGTTGAAAGTCATTCATGATGCTTCTTCTGGGCTGCTGCTTCTCCACGCCAAAAAGCTATGTGTTCCTGCTGGAAAAGCTCCCCTGCATCAAAGTGCTTCTCCGTGCTGCAAAAGCTCCTGGCTGTAAAATGCGTCTTTGCTGTAAAGCGCTTCTGTAGCTGCAAGAGCCCTTGTGGACTTGCTGGCTTGATTTTGGTTTCTGTTTACATTTGTGGATCATAAATTGCAGCTTCTGGAAGACTTCCCAAAAAGCAGGAGACCAGTAGCATGCCGCCTCATGAGTACAACTGGATATTTTCCTAGCGTCTCTGGACAATTGCCTGCTGCTTGTTAGTGGAGAAATGCTCCTTTAATCATGCTTACATGTAACATAAACATTAACAAGTATTTTTTTTAGTTTCTGTTTTCTTTAAACTGTTTGTTATTGTGTGTATATATATCTATATCTGTATCTATATCTATATCTATATATCTATATATCTATATCTATAGTATTTCCCAACCAAAGACCTGAATTTTTTCCTGACTTATACATAGTTTTGGGGCCAGGGTTTTAGATTAATAAATAATTTATATTTTTAATGATTTCCATCTTCACTCTCTATTTATTTTGTGACATTATCTTGGCTCTGGCCCCTTCCATTTTTTTGTGAAGAGGAAAAAAAACCCAGACGAACCCCAAATGATGAAACTCCTATCCTAGATGAAGCCAGGATAACCAAACATCAGAGAACAGGAGAATTCAAGAGATATTGTAAAAAAATAGTGCAGAATTTCAATTGCTCCAGATTAATAATTGTAGATAATACTTGGCACCATTACATATTTTTTTTTTTTGCAGTTGCTTTATTTCATAATTTTCTGGTGTAAACATTTTTGTCAGGTAAAATTTGTCAAAACTATGTTTTTCTGAATTTCAGAAACTTATGTTTGTGAGAGAAAAATGGTAATGCTGAATTTTAGGTCAGGTTGGCCATTTTCATCATTACCTACTTCCAATTAGATTTTACTAGGCAATTCCCCTACTTGGAGGTTTTATTTTAGGTGTTCAGTAATATGTGATAAATAAATTTGTTGACAGTAAAATGGTAGAATTTGAAATATTAAAAAATACAACAAAAAAGAAAATGTTACTCAAATTTCGAGACATGTTAATTTCCTTCATAATTATATCTTTATTGGGTTTTTTTCATTAGCCACCAAGCTTGCTATAAGAAGCAATATGATGAACTAGGAGGTGAAACTGGCTTTAGTTAAGTTAGCGGTTTGGTTTATATTAGAATTATGCTTTTGCATAGATGACAGTCTTCTGTTACCTTCCGATATCATCTCTGACTGACTTTAACTCAATTGTATTTAAAGTGGGCAAAATGGATTACTTTCAGATGAAACTGAACCAGAAGATAATGCTCAAAGAATTAACTTGATGTTATTTTTTTTTTTCGGTTGGCAGGATCAGATTGCTGCCAGACTGGAGTAACATGCCTGAAGTGCAGACAGCTTGGACATCGGGTCATTGACATCAGATGTTTTGCCCCACAGTATTGCTTTATAGTTCTGTAATATCTACTGATGTGGGTATAGCTGGTTATCTATGGCATGATTTTATTTTCAGCATGGCCTTTTATATATACACACATTCATAAAACAGTACAAAATAGTGAATGGTAGAATGGAGAGTTTAATGAGCTTCGTATCAGAGAACTGCCTGATTTGGGAACATGGTGATTAAATGTGGACTCTTCCACTTTACACTAGCAGAAACTTTCAGCTTCAGTTGAAAACTACCACTTTAGAGAATTTCATAAAAATAATTTGAAGGCTCCCATGGACATGTATTAGTCTCTGCAATAAGGAAACCACAAAAAAATGGTTAATGTGATGGGTTAGAGTGGATCCCTCCCCCAGTAGAGTAAATTCTCTACAACTCACTATTTGGAAAGTCGAAAGAGAAATGAAGTTATATTTCTTATAACAGTATAAGCAGAATAAACTACTACAGAATATAATAACCTTAAAGAACATGGGGATGGTGTCAAGAGGCAGCAAAGCAGCAGAACAGCAGCCAAAACAGTGGTGGTGGAAGATAGCAGCGGATGCAGCAGAAGCAGTAGAAGTAGTGAGGGGCAGATACAAGTTGTGCTTCCAGACATAAGTTTTTGATGTTCCAATGAAGTTATATTAACTTATCCATTGTTACCATTTTATGACCTATCCCTGGAATGTTCACTTCTCCATTTGGAGGCTCCAAAACTCTTCCACTACTCATTTTTTTCTGTTCCAATTTTTTTTTTTTTGAATCCTGAGTTAGAAATCTAGCTCAAACAGCCACAGTTACAGATCAGTGTGTTGCATTATTCATCTTTTCCGCAGTCTCTTCAGATCATATTCACAAATGACTGACCCCTTAGTAAGGTGCAAAGGAGTTTGCCTGTTCACATTCTATAGGGATTTTATGTCTACAGGGAAAATTAGCATAAAGATAAATTTAATTTTACCTTTCATTTATGAACACCCCATTTTTGTTTAAGATGTATTGCTCCTAATATTACATGGAAGTATGTGCAGCATTTTACATTATGAATTTGTTTAGTCATTGTAGCTTTATCTTAGGAACTTCAAATTTAATGGGTGGTTTCCTAAAGAGAGTTTGAAAGGCATGGTCTTGCAACAGAGAAATCTGCTGAACCATAACATCTGCATTATCAAAGTGAAACTCATATTTCAGTTTCTGTGGCATTACTATGGTAAACAAGGATAGTGAAATTCAGTTATAAGTTGAAAAAAATAAGAGTTTATTATTTTCCTTCAATCATAACTTTCTATGAAGTTGCGAACAGATGTGACCATCACAACCTTGCTTTCTAAATGAACCCATGTTTCTGGCTAGATCTTATGTAGACTAGAAATTCTACCAGTGCATAGAAGAGAATCAGAAAGCTTGTTTGTTATTGCTACAAAGAATAAAGATAGGCTATTTCAAATTTATTTTTAAAATTTCTAGATAGTACAACGAGGCATTATTATTAGGAAATACATTATAAGAAGTAAATTTTGGTGATGAGTTGTGTACTTCCTCTGTGATCCTTCTGACTTTATCTGGACAGATCTTTTAGAAATTTTTTTACATATATGGCTGTTATCTGTTAAGTATAACCTCTCTCAAGACAGGTAACTGCATCTCCAGTTCTAGCTGCAATTTAAAGTTACTAGAGAAAGCCTAAAACAGAAACAAAACTATTACTTACAAAGCAAATTTTAAAAGTATAGGTTTCCAGCGTTCAATAATCTTTTATAACAGATGATAAGTTTTAATATTATTTAAATATACGTGCGCTTGTTCACCAATGTAGACAGTCAAGAAAGATATTAGACTCCCAGAGTTAGAGGCCACAATCTTTTAAAACATTTTCTATATGCAGTTGCTATGGAGTTTTGTAAGACACAGCAATATTTGACTCTTTCCCCAGTGGATCACAATGAGAATGTAAACAGAGGTTCAAATCCAGCTTCTGCTTGAGGCAATTTCATCTTCCTACAGAGTACTTCCAGATCATCCTCCTGTCTGGGCAGTTAAAGCTGAAAAAATTTCAAAACAGGACCCCTTAGTTAGTGGAGCTGCACCAAAGTTAATTACACTGAATAACATAATTGAGCATATTGTATTTTTTTCAAAGCTACATGGAAATCCCTAATGTGGCAATGCACAAAGAAGCATGAACATACTCTAAATCTTTCTTTAAGGCACCTTAATTTTGTGAAGGATAATTTGTTTTTTCTTGCGAGTGATGAAACAAATTACAGTGTTGTGCTTGTACCTGTTTGCTCTTCTACCCACTGAATATTTTACTTCTTCCAGAAAGACTTTCCCATTAAATGTCACAGGCCTAAAGGACTTGCAGTAAAACATCCTTTCAATATTATGGGCTCAGGCTGCTTCAGGCAGGAAGGGTTAAAATCTGGTTTGCCACATTTCAACTTAGATATCTTACTGAAAACCCTACAAGTCTGCTGCAATGGTTTGAGAGTTACCCATTCCCCCACCCCCACTTTATAAAATCACCCAGGCTAGACTCAGCCAGCTGGAAGTTAAGGAATGAAGCTATATTTACAGTTTAGCACAATGTACAAGCAGATATATACAGGAATATTTACAGACATATACAAGTTAAAGGTAATACACAAGCACAATACCCCTCCCAGAAATGAAAGTCCCCAGGAGGGGCTCCCAACCACCCTTCCACCTTCTTTCCACCCCTCTACCTCACCCCAGAATTTGGCTTACGCGCAAAGTGAATTTGGAGGATCAGCAAGGGGGGTTAGAAGGAAAGTGGCTAGTTAGGTTGGCAGAGAGGCCAGCAGACACACACCAGTTAGAGAGACTGAGACTCTCTGTTATCTATGTTTGTGTCCTAGTCTTTATACATCTCATCAAGCCCATGAGTGAAACAGACATCACCATTGTTTTCTCAGTCTATAATCTAATTATTTTCATTAAAATATTCCAATTAGCTTCAAACCAGCACATCTGCAAACATCTTTTCCCTGTCCTGTGACTTCTGAAGGAGAGGACTGACCTAATGATTTTATTCATCACATATTTCATGCCTCAGTCCTCTGAAACCCCAGGCCTTTAAAGATATGTCTATATGGTTCAATATGGCACTGAAAACAAAACAATATACTACCATTTATAGAAGAATCAATACACCTTTATAGATGTGTCTGGTTCTGTTCTACCAATTTTTAAAACACCCTTGTCATAGAAGAAAACTTAAAACACTGTGTTATTTATGGTTATATTGAGTTATCAAATAAGAAGTTTTTATTGAAAACAACATAACCAAAGTTAGAAGAGTGATCTTCTTCTAAGACCTCAGTTTCCAGGTAGTATAGTTTCAGAAAATAGTCTTATAGTCCAAACCTTCCTTTAAAACTTTTGAATGGCCACAATGACTGGTAATGTTTTCTGTTGTGGGCTGGATGAGACTAATTTCTTTAAAGAGTCCACATTTCTTTACTAAGAAGATTGAAATATGAGATTTAATCTTGAATTGTGCATAAATCTCAAATTCTCAAATAGTGCAAGAGAGTAAACCAAATACTGGGGCCTGATGAGATCCACCCACGGGTCCTGAGGGAACTGGCAGATGAAGTTGCCAAACCATTGTCCATCATATTTGAAAAATCATGGCAGACTGGTGAAGTTCCTGCTGACTGGAGAAGGGCAAACATAACATCCATCTTCAAGACGGGAAAAAAGAATGACCCTGGAAACTACAGAGCAGTCAGCCTCACCTCTGTGCCTGGCAAGATCATGGAGCAGATCCTCCTGAAAACTCGGCTAAGGCAAATGGAAAACAAAGCAGAGGTGATTGGTGGGAACCAGCATGGCTTCACCAAGGGCAGATCTTGCCTGACAAATTTAGTGGCTTTTTATGATGAAGTCACAGCGACAGTGGACAAGGCAAGGGCAACTGATGTCATCTACCTGGACCTGAGTAAGGCATTTGACTCTGTCCCACATGAC
>VWZE01016054.1:84276-107740 GCA_013396675.1 Eubucco bourcierii
AAAAAAAAAGATAAAGGATAGGGAACATATTGAATATACATTAAATAGTAGGGGGGAAAAAAGTGACTGCTCAGATGGCAGCTATTAGAATTAACTATAATAGATAAAGCTAGTGAGGCTACAGAAAGGTGTTGAGATGATTTGGAAGTTACCCACACCCCCACACAATGAAATCACCCAGACTAGACTCAGCCGACTGGAAGCTAAGGAATTAATATATACCCAATGTAAAGTTATATACAAGCTAAAAGTAATACAGAAACACAAAATTCCATCCAAAACAGTCAGATTGCCAGGAAACTCCTGACCCAAACCTCCCCCCAACCCAAACCTCCTCTTTCCCTTCCTTCAGAAATAACTAGATCAGTCCCTGTATATCTCATGTGATAAATCTGGAGAGATGTGAGTTGAGATGCCAAAAACACAACGAGGAAGTTAGAGGAAATAAAGGGTTAGGTCAGATTAGAGTTAAGGTAGAAAGCAACCACAGACTGCCAGAGTGAAGGAGCAGAACAACAACTGAGAACTGAGAAGTGTGTGAAAAGTGAGTGTCTTATCTATATTTTGACTAGTTGCGTTTCTCAGCAGAAAAATGAGTGATACAGGTTACTGTTGGTGTTTTTCTTTCTTCTCACAGCTAAGGATTTAATTTCTCTCACTAAAATATTCCAATTAGCCTCAAACCAGCACAGGTGTAGTGTTTGAAATTCAGTTGTAGCAAAGTGTTCACCTTTTGTTTAGCGTGGTGAATGTTCTAAATATGAAATACATGCATTATAAAATAAGTTAGAATGAAAACACAAACATATGAATTAAAACTGCTAACTTTTAAGGTAGAAGAGCCCTTTATTTTCCTCAATGCTCTTTAATAGATCCTAATAACTTAATGAGAGTTTACAGTGGGTCAAAGACAGGTAGCTTTGTTTTCATGATTCAAAAGAGATAAGCTAGATTATCTACTTTTAATATCAAAGCAAGAGTAAAAGAATAAATTTTGGTTTTAAGCATACAAATTCTGTCACTGAGGATGTACAGGGAAAGACAGGGACCATCTTCATAATTAACAGTGTGATTTGCTCATGTCCTGTCACGGTAAAAACGGCATGTATGGATTTAGTGATGCAAAGAAAAGAAGTCAGAGCTACCTATTACCTTAGAGTATTAGATAGCAAGATGAAGCGGGGGTAGAGGTTGCAGTCGACAAGGACAAATGGAAAAATATAAAATGTTAACAATAAATTGCTTTGATAAGTGAAGCACTTTATCAACTTGTGTAGTGAAACCCTTACCCTCTCCCCCTCCCCCTCCCTCATTTTTGAAGCTGCTAAATTGAGAAATCATGTCTCTCTAAATACACCATTTATTTCAACTGCAGTTCTTAGTCCATGTTCTGTAACCAGTGAATACATTTTAAGCTTCATGACAGAATCAGTCACACAGACCTATTTTCAATAGCATAGCATAAGTGCAGTCCTTCTACTCCTCCTTCTGCTTAACTCATATTTGCCAGCAGGCCTTGAGACCTTTCTTTCATAATCACTTGCCCTTCTTATTCATACCAACATCCAAGTAGAAATTGCCTTCCCTCCACCGCAGTTGATCCCATGAAATAAATGTCATGGGAATCAACATTAAAAAATGTTTGATACAGAACAATGTCTTTACAGATTTATTTTTTTCCCCCCTTGTTCTTTTCCAATATATTCCACTGAAAACTTCTTTCAAAGATGCGCGCACTTTCTGTTCTGCTACACGACAATATGTTAACTTATTTAATGCTTGCTAGCTCTGGACAAGAACCTGAGTAGGGTCTCACAGGTGTTTTAACATAAAAAATGTTTAAACAGGTAAAACCCTTGATGGAGAAGGAGCAACTTATATGTCTTTCCTGCTATCATTGTCTGCATGCTAATTTTATGACTTGGACAAAAAATTAGAAAGTTTGTTTTTAAAGATCCTGTAACCTTCATTGTTGCCTTGAGTAGCAGTAAAGAAGTTGACAGATTGCCAGTTCCTATTTGTAGTCAGCAAAACTCCTTTTATGTCTCATTCTATGCCAGAAAAGAAAAGAAAGCTACTCAGTCAAGAAGATATACTAGTCCACTCAGGAAAACAGAAAAAGAAGTTGCAGACAAAGGGAGCTGATTGCAGGAGTTCATTACTTCCAAGGAAGTGACTACATTCAGAAGTAAGTTAGATCTCAGAATAGTCAGGGCATGTGAAGGAGAATCACAAAGAACACTACTTATACTGATGAAAAAACCCTCTGCAATTCAAGTCAATTTCTCTTGCTGCAAAAGTGGATCTATTTTTGTCTTCTAAATACTGTGTGACTTCTTAAGTAAAACTCTCATTCAAATTTTTAAATTATTTACTTTTTCCCCCATTTTTGCTAACAAATTAAAAAAAAAAAACCAAACAACAAACCCAACCCTAACCTAACCAAGCCAAACAAAACAACTCAAACCACACACGATAAATCTGACAGCATCACTTTTGTGCCTTTCTGTCTTTTCCCTGTTTCTTTCCTTTTTGCATCCTATAGCTTTTCAAACACCTTTCTTAACTTCAGAAGCATTACATATTGTCAAAATTACAGTTCTTCATTAGATTCTTTATTACATAAACACAATATGGAACTTAAGTTCTTGTTCAATAAAAAATTCAGTTCAATAAAAAATTCAGTTTATATTCAGGACTGAAATCAGCAAAGAATAGTCTTCACACCCTAAAGAATCTTTGGCAGATGTAAGAAGGTGCAATCTGAATCTAGGAGATGATATTAAAGGTGTTTTGGNGGGGAAAAAAGCACAAGCATAGTGAGATTAAAGGAGTTTATGCACTGTGTGTCATCACTAAATTGTATTAGGAAAAATTTCTTCACTAAAATAATCAAGTGTTGGAAGAGACTACCAAGGGGAATGGTTGAGTGATCATTCCTGAAGGCATTCAAAGTATCTGTAGATGTTGTATTTAAGGACATGGTTTGTTAGTAGACTTGGTTGGACTCAGTGTTTCCAGTTTATATGATTTTGACTTTGTTGCCTGTCTCATTGTATGTACTGCTTGCTTCAGTGAAATTTCTAGTGACCTTGCCTACTAAGAGGCATTCAGTTTCTGTAGGTGCCCATCACTATGTGACAGCAGCTTTGCCTCTTCAGCTCTTGCTCTAAATACCTCAGGCTCTCTGAAAGGTTGTCAATGCCAAGTAACAGAAATCTATTTATTTACCTTTTTTTATTTCCTTTCTCTCCTCCCACTTCCACAGACGTCAGACTTTTACTGATGTATTCTGAATGTTAGATACATTCCTGAATATAACATACATGTTATAGCTATGACTGAATTTAATGAAATTTAGGAAATTTCAGGGGAAAACAAACCCAGTCATAAACATTTATAGATGAATGCTATTATGAGTGTAAATTGTGCTATAATCTGTCTTCTACTCACATATATAGATTTAGTACCTTTCCTTTATATGCATGATAGTAGTTATATAAAATCATACAAAATTAAGCTTTTAAAAATTGAACAGTTTGCTAAAACAGAGTAGATTCGTAAGGGATATATAACAAAGTCTCCAAATGTAGAAAAGGCAAATAGGAAGCTGCTTGAGTTGCATTAAGTGACATTTAGTTTAGGTATCACAAAATAATTTGAAATTCTATGATTGCGGAAGCAATGGAATAGGTTGCCTAGGGAACTTGTGAAATCTTACAAGAGTCTTCAGAAACTGCATCTTAAGCATCTGTTAGAAATGACATAGATATTCCCTTAAGCAAGCAGTGTACTAATGACCTTTTGAAGTACATTCCAGTTCTGTGTTTATCTCCTAGATGGACAGGGGAGGGGAGGGGGGCTGTAGAGGTGAGCATTGCTAGAAGGTTGCCCTGTGTCCAACAAAGTCAATGGCATCTGGCTCCAAGATGCATCTGACACCAGCCAAAGCTAAGCCAATCAGCAACAGTGGTAACACCTCTGTGCTAACGTATTTAAGAAAGGATAAAGACAGTAGTTGGGAGTGAGAATACATGAGGCAAACATCCTTACAGATGCCAAGACCAGTGAAGGAGTGGAAGAAAATGCTTCTGGTTCTGGAATAAATATTGCACTGCAGCACATGATGAAAACCATGGTGAGGCAGGCAGTCAATGAAAGACTATGGCGGAGTAAATATCTACCCTGCAGCCTGTGGAGGACCTCATGCCACATCAAGTGGATATGCCCTTGTAATGGAGGGGTAATTAATTAATTGCAAGATGGTGTTTTCAAAATTAATATTGTTTATTAATTTTGGTATTCAAAACTCTTACCACCTCTGACCAGTAATTTTAATAATAAACATACTCTTCTGCAATGATCATTATACAAAGGAATAACTAGATCTAGAAATAGCTAGTGAAAATATATAAAGATTAATTGAACTGGAAGAGAAGGCTCCTGTGGCTGATATACCACTTGCTGTTGATCATGTTGCTTGTCCACTAGAAGGAGTCAGGAAGTGCCTTTCTGCTTATGGCAGAAGGCAATCGGTGAATTACAAGTGGCTTTAAGTATTTACTCGCAAAAGATTAGTCTCCCAACTCGAAGGGCTAGCTACAGCTTCAGACACTGCCCAAACACGTTCAGGGAAATTTACAGAGGAACTTCTATGAAAATTATTATTTTTTTTTCTTCTCTCTCTCTCTTTTTTTTTTTTTAAAGTTTGTTTTCTCTTCAGTCCTGACTATCACTTTCCATTCCTTTACTTTTTGTTTTCTACTATTTGATAGTGTAGCCGTTTGCAAAATATTAAAGACTTTCTCTTTAGCAGTTCTTAGCTCTTGTTGGATTCAGTTGCTTCTCTTTTATGTTGTTCTGTATGACTGGTTCAGAACATAAATTAAAATTATGTGCTAAGGATGACTTGTAACCAGTTGTTAGCTAAACTGCTACCCTTCAAGTATTAATGTTTTGTTTAATGACTGACCTCTATTTTGATATTTTCAAGGATTTTTAATGCTTGTGATTTAACTATGAAGTGCAGTTCAGATCAGAACTGTTGGTACCGTATTACAGTTTTGGTGCTGAGGATAGCTTTTACATTCAGAATTGCCTTTTGTGATTTTTGAGAACTGTATCTGAAGCATAAATATAAGTATATTGGACTAGCTGCAAAATGTTAGACACTATTTCCACTTACTCTGCTTTTATATAAAACAAAGATAGGAAATAGCGAGAAAGGCATATAGCAGGATGTTGAGGATTTAGAAGTGGAAAAGAATATATTGAAGAGAGTTAATATCTGTTAGGCTGAATAACATTAACTCATGGCTCATGTGCTCCTGGACCTTTTGTTAACAGAGAAAGAAGATCTGGCTGGAGACAGTGTTGGTGGCAGTGATCATGACATGACAGAATTTAGTACTATATGAGGAAGAAGTAGTGCAATAAGCAGGATTGTTTAGTCTTATTAATTTCTGCTTTTCAAGAAGGAATAATATCAATAAAAGACATAGACAGGCAGAGATACATAAATATAAATGCATATAAATACCTTTACTTTGGGAAAATTCACTTGGCTGACATATCTTTCTGAAGGAATCACTGTCAAGTCCTCTGCAGTGTCAAATATGTTGACAGTAAAAATTATCATGACTGTAATTTGTGAGTCATTCTGCCAGCTCTTGTCTGGTAAAAGCAAACTGTCCTTGAACAACGAATATTTTTTTCTATCACAAAGTGGCCAATGACTCTTTCCTCAGCACAGGATCCCAGAGATGTAAAGAGGTGAAGATCTATTTTTCTATGACAAGATAAACTATTTTCTTGTCATCCTCAGCAATCTTCAGATAATTCATTATTCCAATCAGGTCTGATGTGGCTATTTTACAATCCAAATGTGACTGATTTTCCTACAGTTGTACTGATTCAATACAGCAGTGAATGCTATGCTGTTGAAGAAAAATAGCATTAGCCTGAAGAAAAATAAAGGGCAGTCAAAATAGATTGTTGATTTCAAATGAAAGTAAGAGGCTGTAGAATGTAAGGTTTTACTTACTGTACTTAGCCTTAAAAACTACCTTTCACATCTTGGTAGTACAGGATAAAATATATAACAAAAATATGTGTAACTGTTACTTCATATTTGTATTTTCATGGTCATTACTGAGCACTTTTAGTGTGTTACATTTGAAAAGAAAATATATCTCAAAATTGTTTTCACTATACATGCATATAAAATTTTATCTTCAGGCCTAACTTGCCTGCTGGGCAAAAGATGTCACCCAGCCTGAAAATCCAACATCAGTGGATTCTATAGTTTCCCAATTCTGTCATGTAAATGTCATTAGAGAAAAGGCTCATCACAGGGGCCAAACACCAGCTGCCTCTTCTGATCTGTACAATATAGCTAAATATATTCTAAATGTAGATTTAATATAACCTGTGGTCACTATTATTTTGACTCCTTCTTTAGTGGTTACACCACGTGAAAAAGGAACAAGCACCTGATACAGTCTCTAAACTACTGAATCTTGTGTTTGGTTAGTTGTTGGATTAAAAAAAAAAAGAATTGTAACAGCTCTGAGTTTCATTTTTTTTTTTTAATTCTAACTTTAGCCTTTAAAGATGTAATATGATTCAAACAGAAATGTCATTATATGTGAAACACAATTTTAAAAGGTTAATAGTTGGCTACACATTGGTAGTTTTAGAAATACAACCAGTCTCAGATGATATAACAGCTGTTTTTCAAGGATCACTGAAAAATTACTTATCTGTTCTGAATGAGGAGGTTATTTTCTGCCATTATACAAGAGCATAGAGAAAAAAAAATAATAGAAGAAAGAAAATTTGCTGATCCCTACATTTAGGTTGAAATGGCTGTCACCCACCTAGAAATTCTTCTTTTGTTTTAACTTTGAATAAAGTAGTAAGAAAATCTAAGTTCTGTGATAAAAACCAGGAAGGCAAAACAGATTGTCCATATAACTCTTCTCTGCTTTTCCTTACATCAGATAAATTCATCTCAGGTGATATCTACTGGAGCAAAAGGCAAATAAAAACAGTAATTGATAGGGCTGAAATTTAGTTTTATGTATGTTGTTCTCATCACATTTGAAGGTTTTTCTATTAAAAAAGGAAGCATATCATAAAGTATAAAAAAATGTAGTTGTTTGAGTGTGTGAAAGTTTGGGTAGATCTTTATGTCTGAGACCTTTCTAATATAAATACCTTCTGAGGAACGGAGAAGCAAGAGTCTGGAGTAGAAATAAAACAAATTAGAAACTTTTCTAGAGGTCTTGGTGAACTCTGAAGGGGGACCTGGTATTTTGTTTTGTTTGGAGCAATGTTTTATTAGCAATCTACTCATTTCTGTGACCTCACAAAAAAGAATTGTATATTACATTTGAGGGAAATATTTCAAGAATCAATAATGGTCAAATGTGAGAACTTGGATCATCGATAGAATTTGGACCATCTTTATAGATTTCAAAGATCATGGAATCGTAGAATCGTAGAATTGTCTGTGTTGGAAGGGACATCTGAAGATCACCTAGTCCAACCACCTTTGCAGTAAGCTGGAACATCCTCAACTAGATCAGGCTGCCCAGAGCCCTGTGGAATTTCACTTCTGTTTCCAGTGTTTGCCACACTTTTTAGACAGGAATTCATAACTGTACAAACACCAAAAATAAATGTTCAAGGAAGGATCTGTCCAATTAATGAGCCAGAGGTCCCTCTGGCCAATGGAGAGAGATAATACTAGTAGAGTATGCATTATTTCACCCTACTATTTAAAGCAGACCAGAGGAAATGCCGTGTAAGACAATCTAATTGTCTCTGCAACTGTAAACTGAATTCAGATTGATTTGCTTAGAAGTAAGCATCTGTATATTACACATCTACTACTACTTGAAATTAATCCTACCTTCAGTGATGTAAATATAGCTTCATTCCTTAACTTCCAGTTGTCTGAGTCTAGTCTGGGTGATTTTCATAGAGGGGAGGGGGAGGGTGGGGGATGTGGGTAACTCCCAAACCATCACGTCTTATTTTTTGGCTCTTCCAAGTGGGGCTAATTAAATTTGATTTATTGCTAGTTAAGCCTGGAAGTTAAAATGAAGCTATTTTACATAATTTGGGCAGTGGTCTGGCCAGTGTTCCTCTTTTGCCTCTGCCATTGGCTGGTAACCAGAATTGGTCCCTTCTGCTTGATTTAATGTGGAGAAAGCTTAAAGGAATGTTTTGGGATTTCAGAGAGTATCTTCTCGGCTGGGTCGGTTTTAATATCACTCAAACTGTTACCAACTCTGTTTCTATTAAGTCAGTAAATATTACAACTGCAGGAATTTATTCAACATCCCTGATAATAACTTTGCCCAGAACTGCTGTTCCAGATCCTTATAGCAACTTCTGCACATATAATACAGCGGTATATTTATCATGTGCGATCTTAGGCCTAATAATCCTGGGTTTATGTCTGATTGCTGTACTATGTCTCAAGAATTCAGCTGTCGCCTCCTTAAAAAAAACAGCTTAGGAAAGGCAGGAGGCAGTGATGAAAGAGTTTGCAAGCTGGAGAAAACAAACGTGGTGTGAAGGTTTGGGAGTTACCCACCCCCCACACACTTTGTAAAATGACCCAGACTAGCACTCAGTCGGCTGGAAGTTAAATGATGAAGCTATATTTACAGCTTTGCACAATGTACAGCAGATATTTACACTATATACACAATATTTACAGAAATATACAAGTAAAAGGTAATACAGCAACACAACTCCCCTCCCAGAAATCAGAGACCCCAGGAGGGGCTCCCAACCACCCTTCCACCTTCTCCCCACCCCTGTACCTTACCCCAAGGTTTGCCTTACGTGCAAGGTAAATTAGGAGGATTGGCCAGGGGGGTTAGAAGAAAAGTGGTTAGTGAGGATTAGTCAGCAGAGGAGCCAGAGCCCAGAAGCTGCTAGATCCCACCAGCAGCTCCTGTTCCAGCAAGCGACAGAGAGCAACTGACTTATCAATTGTTTTGGTTAGTGTTCCCAAACAATTCTCCAGCAAGCGTATGAGTGAAGTAGACATCATGATGTTTTCCTTTCACAGCCTATAGTGCAACTTTCTCCATTAAAATATTCCAATTAGCCTCAAACCAGTACACGTGGCCAGAGACCCACAGGAGATAATGGACAACTTTCTCAAAACAAAATCTGTTCAGGGGGAGAGCAAGAGAAGGCCACCATGACCACCACTACACCTCCTCCCACAGTTTCTGGGACAACTGCCAAAGTCTTGGTTGTTGACGATAGCATGTCAGGCAGCCAACGAACAGGTCCAGCTATTCAAGTCTCTGCTGTTTCTTCACCTAGTTCAAATCCTCAGGCAGCAGTTTCTAACCCTAAATCAAATTCAGCCTCTCAGGCAGCAGTTCAGACCTTCAGTGATTCAGACCTACTAGAAGGAACTTCTACTGCCTTTCTTGCTCCAACCAAGGCTAAAGCTGAGACCAAACATTTGACAGAGAGTGATTCAAGAGAGGATTTAGGAGAGGGGACTTCTGGTACACAAGAGGAAGTAAAGGAGAAATAGAGATTTAGAGATTTGGCCAGTATACTTAGATGGCTATATAGTGATGAGAAAAACTTTTGAGATTGGCTGCCAAGAAGAAGGATGGCTCTAAGGAGTTTAAGAGTGCTCTTAAGAAGGTTCTGTTTCTAGCCCCAGGACTACCAGACAAAGAGGAGAAGGATGACATCCAGGATTCCAATGATCACCTGAAAGAGATCAGGGAAGTTAGAAAGGACCAGTCTTGTTCAACATCTTTGTCTGTGACGTGGATGGAGGCATTGAGTGCACCCTCAGCAAGTTTGGTGATGACACCAACCTGTGCAGCTGACACGCTGGAGTGAACGGATGCCATCCAGAGAGACATGGACAGGCTGGAGAGGCTGGCACAAGCCAACCTCATGAGATTCCAGAAGACCAAGTGCAAGGTCCTGCATGTGCGTCAAGCAATCCCAAGCACAAATACAGGCCGGGCAGTGACTGGCTGGAGACCAGCCCTGAGGAGAGAGACTTGGGGGTGCTGAAGCTCAACACGAGCCAGTAGTGTGCAATTGCAGCCCAGAAAGCCAACCAGATCCTAGGCTGCATCAGAATTGTGGCCAGCAGGTTAAGGGAGGTGATGCTCCCACTTTACTTCACTCTGCTGAGACCCCACCTGGAGTACTGCATCCAGTTCTGGAGCCCCTATTGCAAGAGGGATGTGGACATGCTGGAGTGAGTCCAGAGAAGGGCTATGAGGATAATCAGAGGGCTGGAGCACCTCTCCTGTGAGGACAGACTGAAAGAGTTTGGGCTGTATATTGTGCATATATCTGCTTTCCTGTGAGGACAGACTGAAAGAGTTTGGGCTGTATATTGTGTATATATCTGCTTGTAAATTGTGCTAAGCTGTAAATAGAGCTTCAGTCCTTAACCTCCAGTCAGCTGAGTCTAGTCTGGGTGATTTTACAAAGTGTGGGGGGTGGGTAACTCCCAAACCATCACAGACCTCCAAGATCATCCAGTCCAACCTATCACCCAGCACCATCCAATCGACCAGACCATGGTACTAAGTGCCTCATCCAGTCTTTTCTTCAACACCTCCAGGGTCGGTGACTCCACCACCTCCCTGGGCACCCCATTCCAATGCCAAATCACTCTCTCTGATAAGGACTTCCTCCTAATACCCAGCCTATACTTCCCCTAGTACAACTTGATACTGTGTCCCCTTGTTCTGTTGCTGGTTGCCTGGGTGAAGAGACCAAGCCCCTACCTGCATACAAGCTCCTTTCAGACCTCCTTTTAGACAGCAATGAGGTCACCACTGAGCCTTCTCTTTTCCGGGCTAAACAGAACTAGGGAGCCCAGAACTAGACACAATACTCCCGATGTGGTCTCACTAGGGCAGAGTAAATAGGAAGGAGAATTTCCTTCAGCCTGCTGGCCACATTCTTCGTAATGCACCCCAGGATACCATTTTCCTTCTTGGCCACAAGGGCACATTGTTGTCCACTAGAAATCCAAGGTCCTTCTCAGTGGACTGGCTTTCCAGCACATCAACCCCATATCTGTACTGAAGAACAACGTTATTCCACCCCAGGTGCAGGACTCCACACTTATCCTTGTTGAACTTCTTTAGGTTCTCCTTTACACAGCTCTCTGGTCTGTCCATATCTCGCTGAAAGACAGCAGAGTGTTCTCGTGTATCAACCAATTCTCCCAGTATCATCGGTGAACTTGCTGAGGGTACATACTATCCCTTCATTCAGGTTGTTGATGAGGAGTTTAAAGGCTTTTATTGTTCTCTTTTACTCCTTTCTCCAGATTTAATTCCAAAAATTATCGCACCACCCCAGACATTTTGCTTAGCCCTTGAAAGCATCCTCAGTTACGTTCCATAGGCTGTACTGAACCTTGAAAAACATTAAGTTTTTGTTTAATTATTGTTTCTTTATTACAGACAATTACAGCCAGCCGTCTTTCAGAGAATTCTTCCTGTGATGGTTTTCTAAAATGTTTTATTTTATCTATGTAATATGACTGCCCATCATAACCATTTTTTTCCCATAAATGCAATGAGAAAAGTCTAGCCCTGAAGTGTTAGAATAAGCCCTAATTTTTTATTGACTTTTGATCTTCAAACCTATATGTATGAATTAAAGGATGACACATGCCTCTTCAACCCTCCCCTCCAGTAGCTTTTTTTGGAGCACACTAGATGAACTGTATTAAACTTGCCAGTTCTGGTGTACAAAACACTGGTATTCCACATTATGTTTTTTCAAAATGGAATTAAAATTAATGCTAATATAAATTTTTTACTTTATGTCATACTAAGTTATCAGTCTCAGCAAGGTTTGAGAACATATGTTGTGTCATTCTCTTTCCCTCTCCCTAAAAAAAAAAAGCTACACAAGAGGATCCATTCAAGGGGTGCACTAAACGGTTTATTCTGGGTCTCAGTTTTGTACATGAAAGAACTTTTTAAAATTGTGGTCAAAAATTGGGTAAGGACACTGGACAAATATATTGCAAAAACCACAGTAATCCTACAACTTGGATAATCACAATTAGCATAAGTTTAATTCCATAAGAAAATGAAAAATAGTGATCATTTCTGACACTGCCAGATTTTGGTTGAAATCAGTCTCTTGAACAGATTTACTCAGATGGTGATTTTTTTATCAGAATATAGTTAATATATGTGTAAATATGTGTTTCCTTCTGTGCTCTTTCCTCTGCCACATCCTTTTATTGTTGAATAGCTACATTTCCCTGGTTCTGCAGAGGGATACAGTGCTCATGTTAAATAGAAACATGTGTTAGCTTGTTGACTATGGATTTCAATATTGGTTTAATCATCTAATTAACACCATTTCTTTTCTCCTAAGGCCTTATTTAGTATGCTTCCTTGGAAATTGTTTAAAAGCTACAGCAGGTGGACAGGACTGATTATTTCTAATGCTTTAATGGATTGGCACAGTGAAAAGCTTCATTATAATTAATATATTTTTCCTTTCTCTCAAACATTAAATATATTTGATTTACAGAGTGTTACATTCAGTCCATGCCTCTTTGATGTTTGAAGTCTATTAAAGACCTCCCAAAACACACAACTGGGCAAAAGCAAAATATACCCCTATCATTTTGAGAGGCTGGGAACTTGAGAAGCACATACATTCATTGAAGTGAATTTAAACTCCTCCTTCTCAGAGAAGAACTATCCTTGACATTAAATTACTAGCTCCAGAGGAACTATCATAGAAGACAGATCAAGTTGAGAGAGTTGTTAATATTTTTTGTTGGCCTGTACAAAGACCTCTTAATTCTCAGAATATATAATTCCCTCTAAGTACTGTCAATTCCATATAGTATCAACTCCTCTTAGCATTGCTGAGAGGGTAAAATCTAGTAAGATTTTTCTCAGAAAATAATCTTGTATCTGTGAGTCGACCCAGTGAAATTTTAATTAAAAAAGAAAGTAACCAATCTATATTTGTGGAGTGAGAATAAGTAATCTTCAGGAAGGCAAGCTGTGTGCCTCACTGTCCTTGTCGTAGTCCAGAAGAGAGGAGAGGTGAATACAGTGACAAACAAGAGCAGCTTTCTGGTAAAAGCACTCCAGTCATATTTCTTGGTATAGTAACCACTTCAGTGAAAAAAATCAAGCATGATAACTCCAAACAGTGTTCTTTGTTACAGAATATTTCAGTAAAGCCATGCGGAATAGTACTCCAGGAAGGAATGGCTACAAGAAAAGTATACGTTTTTCAAAAGAACTATAAAGAACTCAAATTCTTTTTCACTACCACAACATGCCTCTGAAGAGTTCTGACAACTTAAGAAACTGTGCTACATTGTTTCTTAGGCTTTTCTTTCTGGGTCTGATTCATATCTTGCTTGCTTCCTGAGTGACAGTCAACAAATCCTGTCATGGTCATTACAATTTTAAGCAGGATTAGGTCAGCCTACTTAAATTTCTTTCCAAACAGTACTCTTAACAGCAGCCTCAAGACTTAATAAAAAAATCCTAGAAGTATGTACCTGTTTATAGATAAAGGGTAGAGTGTCTGGCTAGATATGCTAGGAGGCATACTATAAATTTATAAATTCATAAATATGGTGCAAATTCATTAGTAGGCAGTTTGAAAAAATACATAGAATAAAATAATAATAAAAGCCATTATTGTACTTTTAATGACTTTGAATTACACTTTTAATTAAAAAAATGTAGTAAATGTATGTATGTATGTATTTATTTATTTATTGGGAAAAAAACTTCACCATTTTCAGGTTTGATTGATTTTGGTTAATTTTTTTTGGGAGCTATTTGTTAGCTTTGTTTTTTGGGTTTCTAAAAATAATTATGTCTTTTATTTTATCTTTCTCTCTATTTAACCAGTAAATTCCTTGATCTGAATCAGCTGGTGAAAGTTTATCAAACCATAACCATTTTCAATGAAAGCACATTTTTGGTCAGGTATATTACAGCAAAATAGTTTTAACAATGGGACATTCAAAAACTGTTCACCAAAAAAATATTGAATGGTAAAAGAACATCATTATCTTCTTGCTCACTCATGCCTTTCCTGCTTTTGGTCATGTCATGGTTGCTATCACTACATTGCTGTCTAGCTCTGGTCAGAGTGATGTAAACTTGTCAATGTTGTTTTTTGACTGCTAACTTCTGTTAACTCCATTTATAACAGAGAATAAAAATCAGATGTCTCTCAACAGTCTGAAAATCTGTAACTCTACCTACAATGATCCACCTACAGGTACATATCAGACTCTGGAAGCAGTCTTAGGCAAAGGTTGTAACAAACTCCTTCAGCGGAACACATATCCCCAAACAAACTGAAAATAATTTAGGCTTGGGAATACAATCAATTCCAGAATAATGAATATGTGTGAATGTAATTAGTAGACTATGTAAGGCTTGTTTATTTTGGTGAATCTAAATAGCTTATTCCAACTTTGTTTTCCTGAGATGAGACTTTCTTCAGAGCTGACAAATGAGTAGGAAATGATTTGCAGTTTATTTAGAAGGTAAAAAAGTACCATTGACTTGAGTTGAATTTGAACTAGAGTAGAGGTACTGAAAGCAAAGATGTTTCATTACAAGCAATTTATTGAAACAAAAGTGCTGACATTTAATATGTGTATACGTGCTGATTTGAGACTAATTGGAATATTTTAATGAGAGAAATTAGATCATTGGTTGTGAAAAGAAAATAATCATGATGTCCATATCATTCATTGATTTGCTTAGAGGGATAAAAAATCAAAACATAAACAATGCCTTTTCACTTTGTCTTGGGAAGTTAAGTTGTTCCTTTCTCTGGTCTATGTCATTAGATCTAATTACTTCCTATTAACCTTGATCTGCTTTGTTATCTCACCTCTAATCTCAGCACATAACACTTAAGCTTTGCTGGCTGCTGCAGGCTTCTACTTTGTTTATGTTTGTCTGTCTGAGGTAGAGGAGGAAGGAAACAGAGAGAGGGCTAGATTTGAGCCTTCCTGGGCAGTTTGCTTTGTGCATGAGGGAATTCAGATTTCTGTATTACTTCTGTTTTTATGTATAATTATAAACACTTGTATATATTGTGTATATATATTTGTAAATTTTGCCATGCTGTAAATATAGCTTCATCTTACTTCCAAACCATCTGAGTTAGTCTGGGAAATAGTGGGAAGGGAAGGTTCCTAAGCTAGCACAGTATATTATATATATGTGTATTCAATATATTTATTTATCTACTACTTTTGGGACTACAGAATAAAATTATGTATATTTCTGGGATTTGTGTTGTAAATGATAATGTATAATATGCAGATCTCAGTAAAATATTAATCCAAGTTTTATCCAGCAAAACTGTATACTGTGTGCTGACTATCATCGGTGTAGTAAAATAAATCCCATTGAATGAAATCCGTTAGGTTCTAAACTATGTCTGTTTATCTAAATGGTTTGAAAGGTGGTGGCATCAAGACTGTTAAATGTAAACCCCATGTTTTACAGCGTAATTATCCATCAGGAGAAAATAAAAAAACCAACCAAACAAAACCAACAAAAACCCCCCACCCAAACAACAACAACAACAACAACAAAACAAACAAAAAAACCCAAACAACCAAAACTAATCCACCTTCTCTTTCTCTTACAGTTTGCCCATGTCTTTCAAATCAATAGCTTTCCTAATTGGAAAAAGGTAATAGAATACAAAGTTGGCAAGTAGCTACGTCTTCTGACTGAATAACAGTGAGTAGACTGTCAGGTTTGCTTCCTTGATGGTGTCTATAGCTGCAATTGGTTCTGCATGGGCAGATACCATTTTTGTGCAGTGCTTTGCTGTAATTCCTGTTGCTTACTAGGATTTTAGAGATAATGAGCTCAGCCAAGGCCCATGAATCTCCTATCAGAGTTTTAAGGGCAGGATTCGCACTTCTATTGCTCTTTCAATCTCTGTGTATACATGCACATAAATCTGCTTTAAACAGTTGAAAGCCTGAATCCTTATCTGCTGTAGAAGTACTGAGCAGACATTACTGCAAGGCAAGCTGCAAAATTGGTTGGAGTAACTTTGAAAACACTCAGGTTGCTGAGAGACCATAAAACCTGTGATTTCATATTCATATCATTAGTAATGTCTGAAATAGCTACAAACTTGGTAAGACATTTTCACATGATTTTTTTTTTTTTTTTTTTTTTTTTTTAGAAAAATATTTTGTGTTTGAACAAATGAAGAATAGAAATTTCAGGAACCTCTCAAAAGTAATAATACATACCAAGCAGTAGTGCAATGAAGGCTTATTTTGAGTTTTAACATTCAGTAAGTAGTTCTCTAACACTTTTCCATTAAAAACCATGTTTAAAAAGTTGATTGTGTTAAATATATCATAGATAATATCTATCTAAATGAGTATTTTACAGATTAGTTTCTCCCAATTAACTTTCATAGGGAAGATTTGACATCTATTGCTTTGCAGGGTAAAGATACAGATTTACAAAAGACAGGAAAACAATTGCTCACTATGCATTTAGTTTCATGTGGGAATCAGAATGTAAACTGATCTTTAGATAAAAGAATACACGTGGGGAAAAATGTGGCCACAGCAGAAAGCCTTGTTAAGAAGTGTGTGAGAACAGCAGGCTGGAAAATCATCTGCAGAGACAGGCAAGAGTTTGTACAGTAAACAGACAAAGTCTATGGGTCAGTAGGATGTCAGAGTAGAAGTGAAAATATGTAAACATCTTCTAATAAACTGGGAGTTCGATGTAAAGGGTTAACCGTCCTGGGTGGGGGGAGTGGTCAGAACTTGATCCCACATCTGCTTGACTCCAGGTGTAGTGTTTAGCCTACTCCCACTTCTTGTATGGACCCCCTATATGAACAGAGGAGCTTCCTGTTGCTCTCTCTCACTTTGTGGACTGCGTGCCTGATACCATCCTCATTCTTATTCTCCTGTCTTACTACATGGCCTGTCTCTGCCACACAGTGGACATCTCTTCAATCCACTATCATCCATCTGGTTGTGTATATATTTTGTATCTTGTTTTCCTTTCCCTATACCTATCTGTAACTCCCCTACCGTAAATACCTTTTATTTGTTGTTAAAGTTTTCTTTTACCTTCCAAATCATAGCCAGAATGTTCTTTGGGTGGTTTACACCTTCTGTCTCCTTTCTTTCCCCCTTTCCAAAAGGGGTGGGAGAGGGGAAGGCATCCTACTTTATTGTATTGGTTTCCCCTGAGAAGCTAAACTCAAACTAATACACTTGCATATGGCACGGTGTCTTCTGCCTCTAAGCAGAGTTCTTTCTCCACGATCTTGCATGATTCAGTTTGTACTATTCAGCATGTTGCCTTGGTATCAAGTGGTGTGAGCCCAGGAAACCTGCAAGTGGTTCACCTCAGATTCAGTTTCATGAAAAGCATAACAGAAATACTTTCATTAGTGGAATAAAGGACCAGGGAATCATTACTTTAGATCATAGTTCAAGAAGGACAGGGAACCACTTGAAGAAGACCAGCACAGAGCTACAAAGATGACTGAGGTGTTGGAACACCTTCCTTATGAGGAAAAGCTGAGGGACCTGCATTTCTTTAGCTTTGTGAAGAGGGGACTGAAGGATGACCTCATTAATGTTTATGAATATGTGAAGGGTGGGTGTCAAAAGGATGGAGCCAGGCTTTTCTCAGTGATGTCCAATGATAGGATAAGAAGTAATGGGTGCAAACTGGACCATAGGACGTTCTCCCTAAACATAAAGAAAAAACTTTTTCTCTGTGAGCGTGACAGAGCAGTGGAACAGGTTGCCCAGAGAGGTCGTGAAGTCTCCTCTGGAGACATAAAAACCCAGGCTCACCACATTCCTGTGTGACCTAGTCTAGACAGTCCTGCTTTGACAGGGGGGTTGGACTAGATAGCCTTTCAAGGTCCATTCCAACCCCTAATATTCTGTGTTGTGTGATTCTGTGAAATCAGAACCTGCCACCTGCTTTTCTTCTTTTTATTCTTGCTTTGAATAGCCTTAAGCCATAGTAAAGACATAATTCTAATCACAATTCTATCTTGCTTTCTTCATTGTACTTTATCGAAAAATATGACCAAGAATGGCTTTTAGGGTTACACAAATGATAGTGCCTGTAGTAAGTCAGAACAGCTGTTGTACATTTATAGTTTGTGCCCTCAGGCGATGACTCAAATAATGCATTTTAGCATCAACAAACTAGGGAAAAATAAGGAGGTCAGAACTGCAACCTTTTTCTCTTGTGTACTGTCTACACCTATAGGATATATGGAGGCAAATACATTATTATAGCAGCTCTTCATCATCAAAGAATCCGCCTTGACAGAACTAATTTTACAATCTCTATTAAAATGACTTTAAGATCGTAATATACTGGAGAATAAAGACCAATGTGAGTCTGGACGTTTGGAACAGTAAAACCTTACCAGATGGAAAAGCTTCTATGATTTATCATCTTCTTTCAGGTAACAAACACTACTTTTTCAAGAGTAAAAACACAAGTCAGGGAAAAGAGCAGCAAGAGAGAGGGGGAAAAAATCATCACATTTTGCATTCTGTCTGTTTATTTAAATCTTTGCTTCACATTTCCATTGTGAGTATGTGATTTCAAGCTTCAGTTCAACGCAAGAGGTCTTAAGGGAGAAAGGTTTTTCTCAGAGATACTGAGAAGTTTGATCATTGCACAAACACTGATGAACTAAGAGTGTCTGCTTGCCCACAAAGACATTCATCCTGCTCTCTAAAAACAAACCAAAAAAACCCCATATGGATACTTTGAACATATGGATCCTTTGAACATATGGATAAGTGCAGCAAAGAAAGAAAACAAGATGATACTTTCCATTGCTAGAAGTAACTAATTTAGACGAGATACATACCTGAATTGTTTTGAACAGATTGCAATTTTTGAGTTTTATAATTTGAAACTTGAAATTTCTTTATTTTTTCCTTGACATGAATCTATACTCCCTTGAAGAGTGCAATACTGAAATGTACCCACTTACATCCAGTTATTAAAAATTATGTTTAGCAGGAATTAGTCCTATGTGAATCATACAAGCTCTAGTATACATGCATGCATTTGCCTGTGTCTATAAATGCACGTATTTTTATATCACACTAGGATTTTCTTGTGAATGAATGGATATTAAAGATGATATATTTTTATGGATATTTGGACAAACATGGAATTCAATTCATCTATTTCAACTTGCATTTCAAGTTCTATAGTAAAAAAAAAATTAAAAAAATTCGACCATGTTTTCCTCTTTGGTATTTAGTACAAATTTCAAACTTTTTTGGACTTAAAAGAGTCCAAAAGAGCCTGAAAGAGATTTAGAATCAATTTAACATATTTAAGCAATGCTGTGGTTTGTGTTAAGAAAAAATACTATGGTGAATCTAAAGAATATTTCAGGGAAAGTAGAACTGTAGTATGTAGCATATTAGTCACAATAAAAAAAAAAAAAGGGAGCTGAGCACCTCTCATATTACTACTTGTGGGTTAATTGTTTTGTGGGAGAGCTGCTGCTCATCTTCCCTATTGGTTCAATAAAGATTAATTTTTAATTGTGTTGTCAGATTCCAACAGTGCATGCCGCTCGTGTAGCTCTTAGCAAGTTAACTTTAGTTCAGGGAATAGTCATGCTGGGAAAGTGAAAACAGTGAAAACAGCCTTCAAGCTCCTCTTGTGGCTAATAATGTCAATGGTATCTGGAAGTGCATCAATAAGAATGTGCCCGGTAAATTGAGGAAAGTTCTCCTCCTCCTCTACTCTGCTTTGGGTCTTTAACCTGGAA
Organism: Eubucco bourcierii; assembly: GCA_013396675.1. NCBI lineage: Eukaryota > Metazoa > Chordata > Aves > Piciformes > Ramphastidae > Eubucco > Eubucco bourcierii. Next base: position 104,140 of record VWZE01016054.1, read on the forward strand.
AACAGAAGACTGAGTGTGGTAGTTTGGCCCAGGTGCCCTGAAGAAAGCCATAGAGTTCTGCAGGAGGACTGAAGAGGTCCAGGAGGTAGACTCCAGAAATTGTAATTTTGTTATTCAATATCATAATCCTGCTATCACTTTATAAGTGGGTGTCGTGAAAGGCCAAAATAGGCCTAAAATCTGGAATCTTTAAAATCTTAACAGATGAGCTTAAGACTTGTCAACAGCTGGTTCCATTACACCCACAAGCTACCTTAAGGGCTGAATGTTTTCTCTGAGCACTCCTCATACTGTGGGATATTCCAGAAGGGACCAAAAGGCCCTAACAGAGCCCTATTATTTTTCTTAGCTTCATTTAAGGACACCAAGTGTGGTGGGGCACACCCAAGTCCCTGCCACAGGGTAGTTTCAAATGGGGTGTGAAACTGTTCTGCTCCACCCCCTCCTCTGGTTCCCTGAGGTGGGGGGGATGGGGGTGGGGGTGGGAATGTGAAAGGAGTAGGTGTTACCCCACCCCTACAGGATTGAACGGTGGAGAGCAAATCCTCCCATCATATATAAATGGGAATGGGACACATTATCTAGTGGGGCTTTACGACGGACTTTAAGTGGGACTTGGAGGAGACTGCTATGTCGGACTTTGAGAGGGCTTTAAGATGGACTGCCAGCCACGGATTGCTAGCCACAGACTACCAGCGTTGGACCATCAGATCCTGCCTGCCTATTGAAGGGACCTGCCTCCACCGTAATCGTGGGTACACTGTGACCAGCCTGAGCTTTACCCTGTGCTGCCCCGTGATCTGCACTTCAAGGCACTGCCGAAAGGCTGCCGACAACGAGCCAAGGAACTATCTCTGAATTCCTACTGAACTGCCGTGAGTAGCGCTGATGTTCCCTAGGGCTCCAGACTGCCTATGTTTGTAAGTGTGGCAAAGCTAATTTTTATAGCATGCCCTTTTCCAAGTTTTCTCATTTCTCTGAATTACTAAATTCCCTGGAAGCATCCTTGTGAAAGATTTTCCCGACCGAAATTCTGAACCCCATCTCTAATTAATTTTATATAGACTTGTGGGTGTGGCTTCCCGTAAATAAAATAACTTCATATTTTATAGTTCCTGCCTCGTGAATTCCCACAACTGAGTCACCAAGAAGAGGTATTTGGAATGGGAAAAGGGACTTCTGTCCCTAACCAGGGCTGTCAAGGAAGCAGAGACACTGTGCACTTCACAAGACATTGTGGTGCAAAGCCCTTTCCTTCTGCTAAAATCAATCCTTCATGTGAGGGAATAGCCCAGAAAGCCACAGTAAGAAAGTGGTATGCCTACCTGGAGTGAATTGGACAACTATTGCAATTGAAAGAAGGTCCAACAATAGCTTCTAGCTTCTAAATTGCAACAAAGAACTGAAGACTGGCAAAGATTGTTAGAAATAGGTTGGTCAAGACTCATTAAGGTAGGATGGGTGAAAGGACATTCCAAGAAGGAAACATCTGTTGCTGAGTGGAACCAGCAGGTTGACTACCTCATGAGAAGCAATGTAGTAAGTAATGAAGGGAAAGACTGGGAGAGATTGGCTGAGTGGCTCCATATTAAAAGAGGCCATTCAGAAAAGACAGACCTCTATTATAGCCAGTTTCCATGAAAACATACGAAACAATTATCAGAGCTTGTTCACAGTATCAGTTGAGGCTGAAGGCAAACCATCCAAACCAAGGCCCAGCCCAACATATCAGACAGGACAAGACTCTCTGAAGTGCCTGGCAAATTGATTGTGTTGGTCCTCTGAAAATATCACATGGTAAAATATACATTCTGACAGGAGTAGAAATGGTTTCAGGATTAACCATGGCCACAGCTACCAGTACTGCCATGGGAGCTCAAACAACTGAAGTGATTGTTATGAATATTCAAATTTAATATGAAATAGGAAAATATCCAAGTTTATTAACAAAAATTCCCGCAACAAACAAACAATTTCTGATAGTAAAGGAAAAAAAGTTGTTACTGAGTATGATAAATAAGTCATGATCCTATATCTGTCTTCATTTCTTTTTTATTTGTTATTTCCCCCTGCATGTAATCTATAAATAGATTATGTATCTTTTTGAAATATCCCCAAAGTTGTTCGAAAAAGAGCCAAGAGAATTGACGATGTGCATATCTGTAGGGAAGAATAATAAAGGTCTATTCCGGAGTACTGAGAGAAGTGGTTATGTATGTGCCTTAGGGAAAAGCATATGAAGAAGGAGTTAGGAATCTGCTACTAGTTTGCACATTTAGGTTTTTTTTTTGTAAGAAATGTCCTATAAACTACTTTTTCCTTAACAAGAAAATAGGAGTTTAGATGCCACAAGGATTTTGAGCCAAACTAGGACATAATCAGAGGTGTTGAATATATTACCAAGTCTAGGCCATGTCAAATTTCACTTCTTTACTTATTCACCAAAAATTAGAAACTGTCTCTTCTTAAGCATTTCTTAATTCTCAATGCTTCTTGTCAATTGTGGCAGGGTACACCCAAGTCCCTGCCCCACCGGAGGTTTGAATGGGGTGGGAAACTGCTTTGCTCCCCCCCCATCTCTGGCTCCAGAGGTTTGGAATGTGAAAGGAGTAGGCACCAAGTACCTTACCCCACCCCTGCGGGCTTGAATGGGGGAGAGCAAATCGTGCCAGCATAGGTATATGGCAACGGGACACATTATCTAGTTGGTATTGCAGTGGGGAACTTTGAGCCGGACTTTGAGAGGAACATTGGCTGGGACTTGGACTCAGACCTTGACTTGGACCTGGACTCGGTCCCTGAGCCAGATCTTGAGGGTTATCTGGAAGAATGGTGATGAGAAAGCGCACAGTCCCAGCTTTCGGACAGCCGCATCCTGCCTGCCTGTTGCAGAGACCTGCCTCTACCATAAACCAATGCCGTTTGTGGGTATGCTGCCAAGCAGCTTGAGCTTTGCCCATGATCTGCCCCATGATCTTCGCCTGTGGCAGCCATGCCTGCGGTCATTTTGGACTCTAGCGGGTTTACTCACATTGAATCCTGTGCCGCATTGATATGCTGCTGGATTACACTCTGTAGTTCAAGGAACTGCTGCAAAGGACTGCCAAAAAGGAACCAAGGGACCATCTTCAAATTCCTACTCTGCCACCAGGAGTAGCACAGACGTTCCCTAGGGCTCCAGGCTGCCTTTTATTTGTAAGTGTGGCAAAGCTATTTTTATGGCAAACCTTTTCCAATTTTCTGATTTTCCTGAATTACTAAATTCCCTATAAGCATCCTTGTGAAGATTTTCCTGACCAAATTTTTTGACCCCAATCTAACTAATTTGTATATAGTTGTGGGCGGGGCTTTCCAGAAATAAAATAACTACAGATTTTATAATTCCTACCTCGTTAATTCCCACAATCAGTTCAGTCAATATATGGTATAGTACACCTTGGGTCTTGAGTATGAGTCAAGAGAATGGAGATGGGAAGTTTTTGTATGTTCCCAGCATGCATCCAGACAACACCATCAAAAGGCATATCCACATTAAAAAACCCAAAACAAAACAGTGTCTTCAAAGTCCTCCTTCCATCACCTGCCTATATATGTATATATA
>VWZE01016054.1:107779-124345 GCA_013396675.1 Eubucco bourcierii
TATATATATATATATATATATATATATAAAGCCATATAAATAAATAAATATTTAAATCTCTTGAAATGACACAGAATATAAACAGGAATCTGGAAAGACTAGGTAGGAAACTAGACCAAATACATGAGAAACACTTCTGTAGGAAAGAGATGGTCTAGTGTGTAGTGACCTGGATTCCCAGTGATGTAAGGGTGCATTGTGATATTTGGTATCCGCACCCCAGGCATATCCCATTTCTGACTATAAAAATATACCACATATATTCATTCCATGTCTAAACAGAGCTGGACAAGCGGTGCTAAACCCAGATTTCTGAACATTTTGAAGGTTTCTTGTGAAGGTTTTCCTTCCAGTGATCTGTCGCTTCAAGCCACTCTGTTTTATGAGTGGTGAATTAATTCAGAAGAGCTGTTAAGTGCATAAGGATGGTGCATTTCAAGAAGCATATGTGTCAATTATTCACATCAGAGGAAGGAAAATAAATTGACTTGTATTAAAAGATACAGAAAAAGAAAATAAAAATGCTTACTTACACCTTTAAATTTTCTACATGCAATAGGATACACATAGAATCATAGAATCATAGAATCATAGAATCATAGAATGGTAAGGTTGGAAGGGACCTCAAGGATCATCTAGTTCCAACCCCATGCCATAGGCAGGGACACCTCCCACTAGTACAGCTCACTCAAGGCCTCATCCAATCTGGCCTTGAACACATCCAGGGAGGGAGCATCCACAACCTCCCTGGGCAACCTGTTCCAGTGCCTCACCACCCTCACTGGAAAGAACTTCCTCCTAACATCTAGTCTAAATCTCCCCTCTGCCAGTTTAAGCCCATTGCCCCTTGTCCTGTCATTGCAGGACCTTGTAAATAATCCTTCCCCAGCCTTCCTGTAGGCCCCCTTCAGATACTGGAAGGCTACTATCAGGTCCCCTCGAAGCCTTCTCTTCTCCAGGCTGAAGAGCCCCAACTCCCTCAGCCTGTCCTCATAGGAGAGCTGCTCCAGCCCTCTGATCATCTTTGTGGCCCTCCTCTGGACCCGCTCCAACACTTCCATGTCCTTCCTGTGCTGAGGGTTCCAGAACTGCACACAGTACTCCAGGTGGGGTCTGACGAGAGCAGAGTAAAGGGGCAGAATCACCTCCCTTGCCCTGCTGGCCACGCTTCTCTTGATGCAGCCTAGGACTCGGTTGGCTGTCTGGGCTGCATGTGCACACTGCAGGCTCATGTTGAGCTTTTCATCAACCCAGACTCCAAGGTCCTTTTCCTCAGGGCTGCTCTCCAGCCATTCACCACCCAGCCTTTATTTGTGCTTGGGCTTGTGCCTACCCAGGTGCAGGACCTTACACTTGGCCTTATTGAATTTCATCAGGTTGGCCTGGGCCCACCTCTCCAGCCTGTCCAGGTCCCTCTGGATGCCATCCCTGCCCTCTAGCAAGTCGACTGTGCCACACAGCTCGGTGTCATCTGCAAACTTGCTGAGGGTGCACTCCATTCCTCTGTCCATGGCACTGACAAAGATGTTAAACAGCACTGGTCCCAGCACTGACCCCTGAGGGACACCACTTGTCACTGGTCTCCAGGTGGACATTGTGCCATTGATCAACACTCTCTGGGTTCGACCATCCAGCCAATTCCTTATCCAGCGAGTGGTCCATCCGTCAAGTCCATGTTTTTCCAGTTTGGTGACCAGGATGTCATGTGGGACAGAGTCAAATGCCTTAGACATAATGTCTAGAAAAGTGTTTCACATATTGTATGTGACTTAGGGTGGAACGGATGTATTGGAAGAGACAGTACTTTCAAAGGTGTGAGATGTTTTTCTCCCTTTGTCATGCCAATTTTTTCTTTTTTAATCCTAATTTCCTAACTCCCATTGTCTTATAGTTCCATGGGATGGCTTTTATTGCTGCATTTCATGAAAACTTCTAAGAGTTAACTAATATTTTCAGTATTTGGAAAGCTTTGGGAAAGGTAAAACATTTTAGCTAGTATTTCTGAACATATACTACTGCTGAGTCCCTCTTCAGACCAGACATTAACAGAAACAAGTCTTGGATCTTATTCCTAAAGTAATATGTACCCTGTTCTTAAAATATAATCCCTAAGACATATATTTGCTGACCTCACAGCAGTAGCATCCAATTCAGAGGTTAAAAGGAATGGAATTCTTTGACAGAGAAAGCAGTAGTGAAGAATAAAAGAGAGACTACATTTTATGAAAGATCACTTTCATAAAAGACACAATTTTCTTCTTGTTTCTTCATTCCTATAATTCAAAATTTAGTACTTATGAATCACCTTGGAATCATTGTTTGAAAATGGAGAGTTAATCCGAAACCATTCAGGCATTAAATACATCACCAGCCTTGGTAATATTTCTACATGTGCTATATTGCAAGCCTGGAGACTAAATAGATTGCATAAGCTCTGTAAAAGTTCCAAAAATTCTAAGTTTACCAAAATAAGTTTAAAAAGTGAAAATCTGCACAACACCAATCCAGTTTGTTTCTGTATATAAAAATTTTAAGATTTCAGAACATGCAAAGAAATTCTGAGTGAAAACTTACAGGCTTAGATTTCGTGACAGAAAAGAAGTTGTGAAATGTTTACAAACTTAAGTGGAAATTTGGAGTACCTTCTGTTCAATTTTTATTGTGTTCTACTATGTGGTGGATTATTAACAACAAAAATAATAAAATCCAGCAAGTAAAGTCAAAATAGTGCACTCTATTCTGCACAGCCTAATTGATTCTCAATGATCCTTTTTTGGATGGGCAAACAGTCACCACAATCAACTTTAAGGAACCAGGAAAGTGGACCTTAGGTTTCTGTTCTTCATATGAAAGTTATTTGGATGAGAAAGAACAGACTGGTATTCAATTATTTCATTTATTCATGAATTTTAAGTCCCATAGGAAAGAGAATGGTTTTGAGGCTGCAGCTGTGAGAGGCACTGTTTCAATGGATGTGGAACCCCTGCATAGGCTCCACTCTTCACGAGCCAGCTGCTTGCCAGTAAGACTCAGCCCATCTAGCTCAGCATTTCACCACTTCATAAGTTCTTTTGAGATTTATGAGCATTAATGAAGTTCTCACACTGATAACAAAGATTAAGGCAATCATCTCTTTCCCTTTGCAGATAAGGACTTGAAAACTGCCTTTGCACTCTCTCCTTTGTGCCAGACACAATTTCTGCAACCTGCAATTTCTCTGGGTTTAAACAGTATTTATCAAATTGAAACACATGTATACAGTAGGTAAGTAAACATTTGCTGCATTTTGAAGAAGAGCTTACTTCCCTTCTGTTTTGATGCTGGTACTCTTTAGCAGAAGTACTTTAAAAATATACACAGGAGTATGATAAAGGAACTTAATAATTTCAGCTCCTATTGAACCATAAAACAAATGAATTCTTAATTAGACTGTTTTATGCTTACTCAGTTTCTCCTGAGAGAAAGATGAAACAGCCTGCGTATGGACAGTGCTGTATTATTCCTAATTATTGTTATGTACACTGAGATTGTAAAAATCCCTTTGGGAATAGCTTTTCAAAAATGAGGAATATCTAGGTATATCTCCAAAGAATAATAAGTCTCAACTGACTTTGTCACAACTAACCAACTTTGCAAGCAACTCACATTTTACAAAAATGGAGTGTATGTGGGTGGTGTGTGGTTGTGGTGGAATTTTCTTTGTTTTGTTTTGTGGTTGTTTGTTTGTTGGCTTTTGGTTTTTCCTTCCCCTCAAAGTGAGGTGTACAACTGTTCAAGAGCTTTTCCCATAATTTATGCTAACATTTGTGATACTAGGTTTTTGTTCTTCTCTGACTTTTCCTCCAGAACATTGTTCTTTCCTTTCTTCCCCTCCTGAACCATGGATTATTTTTAGAACTTCACCATGAGCATCGAGATCCAGTTAAAGTACAAAAGTACACCAAGTAAAAAACAAGAATAGATAATTTCGCCTCTAGCAACATTAAATGTGCGGGACTGGATAGTCAGATTCCACTTTTCCAACTAAGTTCCACTGATAAGAACTACACATTTTAAATCACTGTGTTGTGAGGGTTAATCATTGTTGCAATACCCACCTCAAACAGTGTTTCAGTGCTACTTTGTGAACAGTGGAAGTTACCCGTGCTTTTTGGACACCTCGTCTCTAATTAATTTTGCTCCAAATCTTGGTCTTCCTTGCAAGCTTTGGAAAATCTACCCTGTATTGCTAGATAGTAAATAAAGAGTGATTTGAAGTAAGATAGGTTGGATATTAGATTATACCAGTTTTACCACAACAAGTAAAGAGTCAACCTAATTTATTTTAGATGGTAGCATTTATTCCAGTGTGCCAACTTTAGCACATTCTTATGTACTGAAATCAAAGTAGTCCTGCTTAAGAAGGACTGCAGGATATTAGTATTCCTTTTGCAGAATGTATTTATACATTGTGTTAAGGTAAGAAATGGAAAGTACTATCTAATTTTCTCTGGTATGCTTTAGAAGTCAGGCAATAGTCACATCCACTTAAAAACAATGTTTGAGGTCCTTAGTAAGTTTTAATTTAGTCAAAGGTATAAGGTTAAGATTGCAGGTGGAGATATCTGAGCTGAGCTGCACATGACTTTACAGCTTTCTTTATTGTCTTTAAACTTCATAGCTGGTGATAACTCTATTCTTATGGTACTCTGCTTATGAAGTATGATAACACTAGAGACTGAACCTTGAATGTGCACACAAAATTTATGAACTATTCTCTTAATTTATTTGCCAAGATTTTTTTGGTAGCAAAAGAGTGAGTAAGGCAAGAAGTAAACTTTGGGAAACCATTGTTAACAGCAGAGTCTAATATAGTAGTACATAACTCTGGGTCAGCTTTTTGAACTAGACATTGGAATAAAAGGACAAATTCTGTGTGTATTTGAGATGTATCTTTCTATTCTGAGGTCTTGGATTATTTCTGGTTTTGATTTTCTGCTATCTGTAACTCCCAGTGATTCAAGTCTTAAGTTAAATGAGTCTCCAAGACAGCAATCCGTATTGTCTGAAACTTAAGACAAATAGTAAGAAAATTAAGACAAGTAGTAAGAAAATTAAGACTGTGAAACAGCTACTTATTTCCTCCTGACTTGGCAGAACCAAGAGTTTCAACGGATATGGTTTTCCATATGTGCCACACTATTTCCTGTGCTTTATTCTTTCTGTTTTAGAGAAGTCAGTGACAGGGAACTTGCAATGAACAACAAACACCTATGAGACTGATTTTCTGATTCTGTGATTCTATAGGTGAATCATTTAGTTATAAGCCACCCACTGTGCACACCAACTCTCATGAAAATAGTGGGAATACCAAGAGAGGATTCAAAGATGTTAAAAGACAACAATATACTTGATACCAGTGTAGCTTTCTCTCAGTAATCAAGTAGTAAAAACTACTTGATTTTGAGTGAAAAGTACCATTACAAACAAACAAACAAAAAATTAGTAGGAGACCCTGACGAGAATGATTTGCCATTGGAATGGGCTGCCCAGGGAGGTGGTGGAGTTGCCATCCCTGGAAGTGTTCAAGAAAAGACTGGATGAGGCACTTAGTGCCATGGTCTAGTTGATTGGATAGGGCTGAGTGATAGGTTGGACTGGATGATCTTGGAGGTCTCTTCCAACCTTGTTAATTCTATGATTCTATGAATTAATAAAAATGAATTTGCTCATTTTAATTAATAAACTAAACTTATGCCTCAAAAATATTAACTGGAAGGTTACTGAATAATATTTTCAAAAAAGCAGCAGAAAAAAAACACTAGGAAGGTATCAGACACTGTGATGTCTAATTGTCAGAGTATAACCACAACAATATACTGTTTCTCCCACTGGAAATGCAATATCGAAGCTAATTAGCTGTTTCTCCACTCTCATAGAGCTCTCCACTGGCAAGTTTCATGTTTTATTGAGCAGAGAGGCCCAGCACATACTAAGCTGGCCTGTTCTGACTTGTTACCAGCTTCTCATCTCCCTATATTACCTTAGGGCACTAGCAATTATGTCTTACCCTGCTCCTTATGTTGCTAACCAATCTTACTGCCATCCTTAGCACTTTTTATTCATCTTCTGAAAAGTAACACAGAGAACTAAACTGACTCCTTCAGGAAACTTATCTGAAGTCCTTTCTCACTCAAATCATATAAAACTCCTAAATGGCTTTTGTCAAATATACATTTTTGTCTTCAAATACTTTCATAAATTTCCTTCCTTCAGCTCTTTGATCATTTTAAGATTTGCTAGTTGGAGAAAGGAAGAAAGAACCACACAGCTGGTGTGTTACCTACTGTCAACATTTAAGAGCAATAAGAAAGACGAAGATTTCTGTACTGATAGGTATACTATCTTCTCCTTGCATAAGCAGATTGATGTTATTTTGGCTTCCCGCACAAGTTTTTAATGTCAGCCTTCTTTTACTCCTACTTGTTTTACCACCAGCACTGCATAGTGTTAAAATAAATTTTGATATGGGACAAGAAAGAGATGTGAGAACATGTTCCTTTTAGAGTGCCTTATATTTATGTACCATCTATATGAGGAAAGCAACAAGAACAAGCCCAGCTTCAGTCCAGGCAGTGTTTCTTAGAGACATGAGACCAGACTCACGTAGCTTAATGTTCATTGTATCTAGAGCGTCTTGTTGAATTTTATCATAATTTAAGATATTAATTAACCTACAGCTGATATGATGAGATAATATTTAGTTACATTACAGTCTCACAATTTTAAAGTACAGAAACATGGAAATAAAATATATAATGATTACATAATACTGCTGCTTGAAAATAGTTTTGAAATTAATTTAATTTCCAAAGAGACTAAAATTAATATTTGAAAAAACCCAAATCTTATCTCTATATTATTGTAACTCTGTGACCACTGGTTATATTAGAATTAGTTTCACTAAATCACATACACACTGTTCACAGATGATAGTTAGAAGAAAAACCTAGTGGCTTTCTATGATAAAGTGACTATGTCACTGGATAAGGGATGACCTATGGGTGTTATCTATCTGGACTTCTGCAAGGCCTTTGACACAGTCCCTCACAACATCCTGTTTGCAAGTTGGAGGGACATGGATTTGATGGATGGACTGCTCAATTGGTAAGGAATTGGCTGGATGGTCACATCCGGAGGGTAGTGCTCAATGGCTTGAAGTTCAGATGAAGAGTAGTGACAAGTGGTGTCCCTCAGAGGTCTGTACTAGGACCTGTACTGTTCACTATTTTATCAATTATATATAGAGAGGGATTGAGTACACCATCAGCAAGTTTGCAAATGACACCAAGCTGAATGGTGCTGTTGATAGGCCAGATGGACAGCATGTCATCCAGAGGGAGCTGTATAAGCTGGAGAGGTGGGCCCAGGTGAACCTCCTGAGGTTCAACAAGAGCAAGTCCAGGGTTCTACACCTGGGCCAGAACAATCCTCACTGTCAATATAAACTGGGAGATGAGGTGATAGAAAGCAGCCCTGTGGAAAACAATTTAGGGCTGGTGATGGATGAGAAGCTGGACATGAACAGACAGTATGTGCTTGCAGCCCAGAAGGCGAATCACATCCTGGACTGCATTGCCAGCAGATCCAGAGACATGATTCTACCGCTTTGCTCTGTTTTGGTGACACCTCATCTGGAGTACTGCATCCAGCTCTGGAGCCCTCAATACAGGAAGAATATGGACCTGATGGAGTGGTTCTAGAGGAGGGCCACGAAAATGTTCAGTAGGTTATTGCACCCCTGCTACAGAAACAGTCTGAGGGAGCTGGAGTTGTTCAGCCTGGAGAAGAGCAAGGTCCAGGGAGATCTAATAGCAGCCTTTCAGCACCTAATGAGTGCCTACATGAAGGATGGAGAGACACTGTTTACAAAGGCCTGCAGTGACAGGATGAGGGGGCAGTGGCTTCAAATTAAAGAAGAGAAGATTTAAATTGGATGTTAGGAACAGATTCTTTACTATGAAGGTATTGGAACACTGGAACAGGTGGTTTGGGGAGGTGGTTGGGGCCTCATCCCTGAAGATATTCAAGGCTTGGTTCAGCAGGGCTCTGGGCAACATCTAGTTGAGGATGTCCCTGCTGACTGCAGGGGGAGTTGGTCTAGGGGATCCTTGGAGGCCTCTTCCACCCTGGACCATTGTACGATTCTATGATTTAAAATCTATGGGAAATTTGTTAATCCTGCAGATAATTTCTTTCCCTAGGATATTGATGTTTGGTTTTGTGCTATACGAAAAATAATGTTGGCAAGTAGAAATTACTTTTGTTCTTCAACATCTACCTTTGTAGATTCCTGTTATCACAAGTTGTATTTCATGAATGTAGTCCTAGTAGCTTTAGTATGAAAAGTAGATGCTAAGTGGGTACATTTTAGACAATGCACTTATTGTCAGCACCGAGATTTACTAGGCCTTTTTCTCCTTTTGAAATAAAGTCTAGGATTCTGCAGAAAAATGAAACACAATTATATTCTTAAAGCAGCCCAACAAAGATTTAGCAAAAGCTATACTTATTTTAACAAATTAAGGAACTGTAGGTAAAACCATTAAAAGATATTTCTCAAAGCTTGTTGTCTTTTTGCTTTTTCAGTAAGACACCAAACACAGGATGAACATGAAAGAAGTTGCTATTACTTGTGTTTAGTAATATATTTTTCATGACTGGAAAGTTTTCACTGTTGGAAGAAGCCAAACTTTTCCAGGACAAAGATTTATGGCAGTTGAAACTGCAAAATATCAAATTGTACTTTCCCAATTTGTTTACCTAACATGATGATGCAACTATATGCATCAGGAATGTAGGTGCCAACACCAAACATTTCTGTTCTAGTTAAACTACATTCTTTATATAGGCCAAAATCTGTCACTTGCAAACAGACAAGCTCCTATTTTGCATGCACACAACTGCTCTGCAATTGCCATGAAAAAGAAATAGAGAGGTTAGATGAATTATGTGAATAAATTCATATCAAAGTCAGCATGAACATGTCATTGCGTGTACCCATCTGATACTCTTACATTATGGGAATCCACATTGGTGAGAGACCACCTAGAATAATGTTTCCATCTCTGGAGGCCTCAATACAAGAAAGGCATGGATTTGTTGGAGCAGATCCAGAGGAGGGCCATAAAAACAATCAGAAGCATAAACCACTTCTCCTATGAGGATAAATAAAATCTTTATAAAGAAAGGTCATAAACATTAAGGATCATCTGAAACACATTATAAGTAAGCACAGAGATCAGTATACTAATAGAGTAATAAACAAAACAAACAAAAATTAATATCTTCTAACAGAGCTGCAAATAATAATTGCCAAGTGGCATCTTGAGTTAGATCTTGGAAGAAATGCTAACAGAAAAAAGTATTGTTTATTCAAATTTTAAAAAGTAGTGACTACAACATGTGGGTTGGAGTCAATGAAGACAGAAATACGTCTGAAAAATTGATACTCATGAAGTTATAGAACATAGACTGGAAGGAACTGAAAGAGGTTCCCCACGCAAACCAAAGTAAGGTCAGTAATAACTACACCTGGGTCATTGTTGAGATGTAACTGTACATCTTTTTAATGACCAAAAAACCAAAAAAACCCCCAAACAAAAACTGAAACAACAACAAAAAAAACCCACCACACACACACATACACACAAAAAAGCCCCAAAACAACCAACTAGAAAAGTCTTTATGATGACAAAACTTCCATGACCTTTTCGTGAAACCTCTTTAAATGATTAACAACTCATTTTAAAAATGACTGCATTTCTTGATGTATTTTTAGACAATAACTTCTTCTCCAATTATAGCAGGCTGCGAGAATAATTTATTTTCGTTTTGAGTCTGTTTAATATATGAAGTATTCGTAGTAGTTACACATTTTAGATCTCTGAAGGCTTTTATCACATATCCTTGAAGTTTTAATTCTGCTGACTGATCTTCCCAATTCTTTTTTCTTTCATTAGAATTCATTATACCATCTCTTTGTAATTCTCAGTGAAATGCTCTTTGAAATGATGTGCATTTTTCTGACTGAGAATGCTTAAAACTGAACACTGCTGTACATGTTCCCAGCATTATTTAGGTATTTGCAATAGCTCTTTTGCAATTAATATTCTGGGCTTTGAAGGCTGTATGCAGGTCCTTTACGTGCCTGTCAACAGCTTCCATCTTTCCCCCCCCTCTATTTTGGGTAAATCATGACTTTCATCCTTAATATTCCTGTCATGTCTTTTCACCTTATTAGTAATAGCTTTGATTCTCTTATTCTGTATCTGCTTTGCATTGCATTACTATTCTGCAGAGAAACACAGAAACCATGGAGATCGAGAATGAGGTCATTACTACATGAGGAAAAATCTCCATTGAAAAGAATTAAAAATGGTTCAAATTCTTGCTTCTGGCTAATCATAACAAAATTTTGAAAAAAAATCAATGCCTGAAGAAGAGATCCTGTAGCAGTTTCTTGGGAAACAACCCTTAAAAACAAAGGGGTCCAGGAAGGCTGGACCTACTTCAGGAAAGAACTCTTGAAGGCACAGGAACGGGCTGTCCCAGTGTGCTGGAAGATGAGCCAACAAAGGAGGCAGGTGGACTGTATGGGCAAGGAGCTTCTAAAGGAATTAAGGAAAAAAAAGAGTGTGTGTATCACCTTTGGAAAAAAGAAATTTATTTATTCAGAATCATCCTTATGTCTGGCAAAAATACAATCAACTCATGAAAGAAAATATAGTGTGTGTGGGGAAATGTTTATGATTGTCACTGTTATTTGTCTCTTTATGATTGAGATATTTGTTAGAATATATGTAGGTGCCTCTTCTGCACTGCATGTTGAGTTGTTTGGTTTGTATAAGTGATATGGATTTTCTTTCTTTCCCCTTATACTCTTAAGACTAAAACCGCTTTATTCTTTTCGTGGTGATTGATTTAATTTTCCTACTTGTAAACATTTGTCCAGTACAGAGAAGACTCAGTCTGTGACACTCTTCAAGTTCAACTTCTTAATGTATTAAGTACCCTAAAATGTATTTTAATTTTTAATCCCAGAGAATGTTTAACTTACAGTCTCATGAAAATATAACTGTTTCTCATGATATGATCACATGCTCATCAAAGTGAAAATGAAGAAAATATATTATTAAAATAGCAAAAATGATAAAATTGATATAAACCTGATAAAGCTTTTGTATTCTACAACAACAACAAAAAAAAAGTAGAAAAATATAATGTCACTTGTTTAATACTCATCAGAAAGCGCAACAAGAGTGCTACTAGTTAGAATAATTTTCAAAATGGAGAAGATCCCAAGCTAAGGTAAAGTTTGACAACTGTAGCACAGTCAAAAGCATATAAGTCTCACAATACCTGTGTATTTTTAACTATGAAATCTAACCTATTTGTCCATATAAGAGAAAACAAAACAACAAAAAACAACAACCAACCAAAAAGTCCCCTCAAACCCAAACAAAACCAACTGAAAAAAGGAGGACAGAGTTCATGGCAATTACTGTTAGCTAAGTGTCTGTACTCATACTTCCTTGTTGGACATGTAATTTATGATTTTGCTCTATACAAATACCTGAGTGTTACAGAATGACTCAAAATCAATTATCTATATTAATTTTGATGTCCAGGCAGAGATTGTTAATCGCTATGGAAATTGTTTATTAACATTAAATCTCACCGGAAAACTTATTTATAAGGTTCAAAACACATGGTTTGGAAATTTATACATACAGGGAACAGGTAAAACTGGAACACTTTAAGAGGTAACTAGAATAAGCAAATATTTTTACTGGAAGAGAAGATTTTAACAGTCACTTATCCCGCTTGCAGTTGATTATCCTTCTTAGCCACTAGATGGACACAGGAAACTCCTTTCTGCTTATGGCAGAAGACTGGAAATATTTACTCACAAAATATTATTGGGCAGTACCCAAAGCATGTGGAGGGGTTGCTGTTGGTGGTGTCAAAGCTGTTAGGGGCTTTGGAGTTTCCCCAGGCTTCTGGGTGCTGGAGAAAGGAGGCAGACAATCTCTGACCTGGTCCTGACTCTCTGAATGATCTCTTATCTCCAGGACTTCCCATCTTGGCAGGAGGTTTTCAGGTGCAGGTAGGATGTCTTGCAGTGTGCAGTCTTGGCACGATGTCACTCTGGCTGTGCAGGCTGATCATGTGGAGGCATCAGAGACTGATCCTGGTCACTGGAGTTCCACACAGCTCAAGATATAAGGCAATAGGAGCACAGATAGAGAGCAGAGCACCCGGGTACAATGGCAGAGCACACTCTGAGCTCCCTGATCATGTCCTTTTGTATCCATACAGCCTGAGACTAATGGGCTGTTGGACACAGAATAGACAATCAGAATGGCAGTTAGCCAAGCTTGACCATATTAGGTGAAGCTGTAGGCTTGCTTTACCCTTTTTAGGGCAGAGCACAGGCCTTGCACAAGGCAACCGTGTGTACCTTGATTACTGCAGGGTTCAAAACAAGTCTGGGCAAGCCACAGTTCTGAGACTCAGTGGCTCCAGATTATTTAGTCTTCTTTCCCACTGTTGCTTCTCCCCAAAACAGAAGGAGGGAGAGTAGAAACATGTCTGGGCAGGCCAGGACAAGTATAAGCCTATTTTGGCCTGCTTAGGCCTACCACGACACTGAGTAAATTTCTGAATTCACTCTTTTCATCCAATTACACCGTTTTCTTGCAAAACTAATTTCTTTGCTTTAAACTTTTATTATCTCTACTTCAGTAACTTCTTAAAAAAATACACTATGACTCTTAAATAAAGATGAATAAACATAGAGCAGAATCAGGGTGAACATTTTCAATAGCTTCTCAGCATAATAAGTAATGTAAGAGTAATCTGATGATTCCATCTTCAGAGGGCATAACTTCCTTCATGTTCTGCACCTAGTTGATGAGATAGACTCATTTAACCAGTAAGCAATTCAAATTTGCTGGAAATTAAGAACGATCCGTTTTAAATTTATTTTGGTTCAAAGAAATGGCTCCACAAATTTATCTTGAGAAGCCAATCATGTTCATATTTTCTTAATGACACCAAAGTGGGGGAACAGTTAATATGCTGGAGGTCAGGACTGCTATACAGTGAACGGAGAAGTGAGTTTGCATGACCTGCAGAAATCAAACACAGAAAAATGCTGAGTTCTGTTTCACAGAGGGAAGAGCTTCCAGCACTGTCTGAGAATAGATAGGCCAAAGATTAGCTCTGCAGAAAAAGCCCTAGCATGATTACAGGCAGTAAATTGAATATATTCCTATGGTGTGCCCTGGCAGCAAAGGTGCTCAACAGCTCTATGAACAGAGACACAGCTCACAGATGAAGGGGAAGGGATTATCTCCCTTTATGTAGCATTTGTCAGATCACATGTACATGTTACATCAAATTCTGAGCCTCTAACTGAGGAAAGTCTTGGACAAGTTGGAGCCATCTCAGTAGGGGGTCATGTCCTTCCATCCTGATTATCTTCTAGTCCAATAAAGATAAATAATGGGCAAAAATAGAAGCTCTAGGAGAACTTTCAACTGAAAGTCGATTGAAGGGAGTAACATCAAATAATTGTTTGGGTCTTGTAGCCTTCCCCAGACATCTATTATAAGCCAGAATCTGTCATAGTTCTGATGTTATTACTGTTTAAAGGAGTAGTAAACATATATACGGTAAGACACTTTATAAAGCCTTCCCATAATACAAATAAATAAAGTAAATTAGAATAAAATTATATTTAAGATCACAGGATGTCAGGGGTTAGAAGGCACCCAAAGAGATCATTGAGTGCAATCCCCCTGTCAGAGTAGGACCATACAGTCAAGCTCAGGTCACAGAAAAATGCATCCAGACAGACTTTGAAACTCTCTAGAGAAGAAGACTTCATAATGTCTCTTGGGGAGCCTATTCCAGTGGTTTGTGACACTTAAAGAAGTGCCCCCCTTGTGTTGAGGTGGAATCTCCTGTGCTGCAGCTTACATCCATTGCTCCTCATCCTATCACATGGAGCAAGTGAGAAGAGCCTGTCCCCTCCCTCCTGACACTCAGCCCTTAGATATTTATAAACATTCGTTAAATCCCCTCTCAGTCTTCTCCTTTCCAGACTAAAAAGCCCCAGGTCACCCAGCCTCTCCTCACAAGGCATGTGCTCCAGTCCTCTAATCATCCTTGTAACCCTCCGCTGGACCTTCTCCAGCAGATCCCTGTCCCTCTTAAACTGGGGAGCCCAAAACTGAATGCAGTATTCAAGATGAGGTCTCACCAGGGCTGAGTAGAGGGGGAGAAGAACCTCCCTTGATCTGCTGGACACATTCTTAATACTGCCCGGGATCTCATTGGCCTTCTCGGTCACAAGGGCACATTGCTGTCCCATGAATAACTTGTTATTCCCCAGGACTCCCAGCTCCTTCTCCAAGGGGCTACTCCCCAGCAGATCACCTCCCAACCTGTACTGTTGCACTTTATCATTCCTCCCCAGGTGCAGGATTCTGCACTTGTTCTTGTTGAAAGTCATTCGGTTCTTCTGTGCCCAGCTCTCCAGTCTGTTCAACTCTCGTTGAATGGCTTCACAGCCTTCAGTTGTATCAGCCTCCCAGTTTGGTGTCATCAGCAAAGTTGCTGAGCAGACTCTCTGTCCCTTCATCAATATCATTGATGAAGATGCTGAACATCATTGGACCCAGCACTAATCCCTGGGGGGACTCCACAGCTGGACTTGGCACCAGTGATCACCAGTCTTTGAATTCTATCTTGTAACCAGTTTTTAACCCAAATTAAATATTTCATTAAAAATAATTCTCTGTTTGCCCTCTGCTTTCTTTGCTGGTTATTTGACTTTCAGAAGATAATCTGTTGTTTGTTTAAATTTGTTTCTGTAGGATTTCAACTCATCGTACCACCTTTTCTGTGAGTTAAGATAAATACTAATTTACTTTGCAGTCACTGTCAAATTTTCATCTGTAGCACAACCTAACTGCATAATAATCCACTTTTCATGTTTCTTTTGTTTATCCTCTGGGAAAACCAACAAGGAAACATAAATATCATGCAAAATCTGTCACCCAAATCTTAATTCACTGGCATATACTTTTAAGCCTTCCTTTGTACTTCCTTCTACTGACCAATCAGAAATTGTTGTTCATCATTCAGCTCTGAAGCTTTATTTGGCAGATTTTAGCTTAAGTACAAGATTCATATTTGTCACTTCTGGATAACGAAGTAATAAATCTTACGTATAAAGTCCTTGAGAGCTTCAATCTAGTTTCCATTGTTTCTTAAAGGTGACCTTTTTAGAATTGCAAATGTTTATTACAGATCTATTTTTATCATCTCCTTTAATCTGAAAAGAATTGCGAAACATCTCTAGTCAAAATTACTTTTCACAGCTAGATCTTCTATAACGTCTTCAACACATACCAGAAACAACACTATAATGCTCTATATCCCAGTGATTGCCCTGATGAAGGTGAAATGCAATTACTTCATCATAATCACCTGATGAGAGAACTACTAAAAGATGAAAGCATTTTGTTCTGAGAGGAAAGTCTTTATGCTTTGAGGAGGTTCAAAAAGAGTTTCTGATGTTTTATTTTCAGCATCAATCTTATTTACTGTTTTTGTCACTGGGCCTGGGAAAAAAAATCTAAATTTTGCCCTAATGATACCACCTGTGATATATTTTGCTACTAAATTTCTCCTTCAATCTATCAAAGAGGGTATGAAAACAATTAAGTCTTTTTATGCATGAGATCATCTGTATATCGGTCTACAGAGGGAATTTCTGACTTTATGTAGAAGCTCTCCAAATGGAATCAAAGCCAAACTACCACAAGTTATCTCAAAGTAAGCATCATTGAGAGCTGATCACAACCTATGTTGCCCTTGGAAAGATAACTTATTAGAAAATCAATGCTATTGGTATAATTGTAAATGATAGCAGAAAATCTTTATGTCTTTCCATTCACATGAGAATAATTTCAGAAAGGCATATGCGAATTTGAAGTGGCAGTGAAGGAGACTAAAAACAATGACGAAAACAGATTTTTCACAAGGAGGACAGAAGAGCACTTTGTAGTTTCACAGTTTCACATAATGTATTTCCACAGTAAATATAGCTTTTTCCCCCCAAATGTTACAATGATATACAGATTCAAACAGAAAATCAAGGTGCCTGTTAAAAAGTGTTTGCCTATATTAAAAAAAATACACTGGATGTTTCATAATATGGTAGTAAGGTTAACTGGATTTTATGCATATTTAATTAAAATACTTTTTCTTTTACTCTGAAACTACAGATCTTAAACTACCCTATTAAATTTGACTGTAAGGATGCTGTTGGGAAGTAGAAAAACACTTGTACAGATAAAGCAATACTCTTAACACTCAGCTTCACAATAATCATGTAATCAATGTAGTTTAGTTTAGATTATCTTCTTTTAGTCTATATGAAGATTTAATAATTCACAGAAAAAAGTTAGGGGTTTTTTGGGGGGGTTTTTTGGGGAGTTTTTTTTGGGTTTT
>VWZE01016054.1:132794-158659 GCA_013396675.1 Eubucco bourcierii
CCAGCACTGACCCCTGAGGGACACCACTTGTCCCTGGTCTCCAGGTGGACATTTTGCCCTTGATCAACACTCTCTGTGTGTGACCATCCAGCCAATTCCTTATCCAGCAGTGCTCCACCCAACAAGTCTACGTTTTTCCAGTTTGCTGACCAGGATGTCATGTGGGACAGAGTCAAATGCCCTACTCAGGTCCAGGTAGATGACATCAGTTGCCCTTCCCTTGTCCACTGTCACTGACTTCTTCACAAAAAACCACCAAACGTGTCAGGCAAATCATGGAGTATGCCTGTAGGTAACCACCAATGACAGAGGGAGTATGAAAAGAAGAGACATGAGTGTGAGACATATCAAGGCAGTTAATGGGATGCTAGTGTGAAGCATGCGAGTATTGTGTTGCTGTTGTGTACAATTAGTGGTATCCATAATAAAGGGGAATACCCTTAGTCATTACAGAAGGTTTAAAGTAAGGAAGAAAGGCAAGAACAGAGAGATCAAAGTGATTCAGTGAGGAACAAGTGTGGGAAGAGAGAAGAGAAAGGGATAAAAGGGACTGGTGGGGCATGAGCAGGGTCAGGTTAGTCCATGTTTTTTCATTAAACTCCAATTTGGAAGGTTTTTCTCTGCAAGGACTCCCTGTCCCACTTGCTTGAGTGTGGGAGGTCTGAGTGCCCAGTCTGCCACAGGAACAGGGTTGTAATACAGGGATGAGCGCCAGAGAGACCCAAGGAATGCAGGGTGTGGGTGAGCATCTGAAAGTACACTTTTGTGTGTATATATGTAAGGGGGACTGTGCCAGCAACTGGTGTAGAACTGCAGCTGAGGAAGCTTTTAACTGACAGGAGCCATTGACTTGGGGTACGAGGGCTGTCTACTGGTTAGACTAAATACATTAATTCCAGCTACTGGAGAGACCCACATATATATGTATCTACATGGCTTTATTTTTCCCTAACAGACTTTCCACTAACATTCTGAGCAGACAGCAGACCTTTGGTATGGTAATGTGCACACCTGTGTTGCTTCGAGTGACTTGATGGACTTGCTGTGCGTTCTTGTCTTTGTGCTGCAGAGGGTGTAAATGTGTGCTTACTGGCAACTGACCTGCTTAATGGATGAGAGAAAGGCTGTGGATGTTGTTTTCCTGAAATTTAATATATCACTTGAAACTGTCTTCCACAGCATCCTCCTGGAGAAACTGGATGGGTAAACACTTCACTGGGTGAAAAAATTAGCTGCATGGCCAGACCCAAAGAGTGAATGAGATTAAACCCAGTTGGCGGCCAGACACAAATGGTGTTTCTCAGTACTCAGTATTGGGATGGTTCTCTTTAATATCCTTATCAATGATGTGGATGAAGGGATTAAATGATTAAGTCTTCTGATGACAGTAAGTTGGGAGGGAGTCTTGATCTGCTTGAGGATAGAAAGGCTCTATAGAGGACCTGGATGAGCAGGATTGATGGACTGGGGCCAGTTGTGTGAGATTCAGAAAGGTCAAGTGCTGGGTCCTGCACTGTATTCACAACAACTCCATGCAACGGAACAAGCTTGGAGAGGAGTGTCTGGAGAGCTGCCTGACAGAGAAAGACCTCTGAGTGTTGATCAACAGTCTTCTGAACATGAGACAGTTATGTGCCCACGTGGCCAAGAAGGCAAATAGCATCCTGGCATGTATCTGGAATAGTGTGATGAGCAGTTCTGTCAATGGAAATCTGGAATACATTTCTAAGAAATAGGTATTCCTTCCTTTTGGCACACTGGATGCATGGAGGTAGGGAGGTGATTGTCCCTCTGTATCCAGCACTGGTGAGGCTGCACCTTGAGTATTTTGTGAATACTGGTGAAGGACCTGGAGAATAAATCTTACGAAGACCAACTGAGGAGCTGGGGCTATTTAGTCTGAAGAAGAAGAGGTTAGTGGGAAACCTCATTGCTCTCTACAACTACCTGAAAGGAGGTTGTAGAGAGGTTGGTACTGGTCACTTCTCAAAGGTAGTAAGTGAAAAAAACAAGAGGGAATGACCTCAAACTGCAGCAGGGTAGGTTTAGACAGGACAATAAGAAAATAAAAAAATCACAGAAAGAGTTGTCAGACTTTGGAATGTGCTGCCCAAGCAGGTGATTGAGTCACCATCCCTGGATGTGTTTAAAAGTCATTTAGATGTGGCATTTGGGAATATGGTTTAGGGGTGAAATTTGGAGAGTAGAGTCAATGGTTGAACTTGATGATCTCAGGGGTCTTTTCCAACCTGAATGATTCTATGATTCTATGATAGCTCTACCTAGCTTGCATGACAAACAAGTTTTAAGCTCCTGATTATATAGATCAAAACATTGCATATTCATTGGATTTTCTAGAACATATAAATAATTACCGGGAATCACTTTACATAAAACTGCTCCTCCTTGAGCATACTTTTTCATCTTCAAGGCTCGTTGTTGTGATCTGTGGTAGTCATAGCCCATGGTGTTCTAGATGACTGCAGGACACCCCATTCCTTCTTCTCATGTGGAACTATTTGGGCTATTTTTTAGATTGGGTAGATAACACTATAATTTTATTTTATGATTAACTCTCTACCCTTAGTTACATATCCTTGACTACAGTTTAGACTGGACAGGGGTGATTTAACATAAAAAATGAGTGTCCTGTTCTTAGTTTTAAGTTTGGTATCAGGACCAGAGAAGTAATTGTCTCCTTGTACTTAGCACTGGTGAGGCTACAACTTGAGGTAACAACAAAAGTACTGTGTTCACTTTAGGGCTCCTCACTACAAGAAACAGAGTGGGCTGCTGGAGTGGGTCCAGAAAATGGCAATGAAGCTGATGAAAGGTCTGGATAACAGGTCTTATGAAGAGCAATTGAGGAAACTAAGGTTGTTTAGCCTGGAGAAAGGGAGGCTGAGGGGAGACTTTATTGCTCTCTAAAGCCACCTGAAGGGAGGCTACAATGAGGTGAGGTAGGTCTCTTCTCGCTAGTAATAAGTGATAGAAGGAGAGGAAATGGTATGAAGTTGATTCAGGGGAAGTTTAGATTAATTACTAGAAGAAACTTCTTCACTGGAAGGATTATCAAATACTGGAATAAGGTCTTCCAAGAGGTGATTGAATCCCCACTCTTGAAGATGCTTAAAAGACACACAGATGTGGTGCTGAGAGCCGTGATTTAGCACCAGACTTGGAGAGTTAGATAATCATTGTACCTGATGGTCTTAGATGTCTTTTCCAACCAAAATAGTTCTGCAATTCTATCAATATGTGCTCAGTGGTGGGCCCCTGTGCTGATAATATGTGCTCAGGCCCCTGCCAGCAGGACACAGGGCCATAGAGCTATGGCAGCCCTGCCTTTGTGATACTATCTTACTTGGCAACTTGTAGCAAAAACGGTTTAAGAATGTCTTTTACACATTAATTTCCAATGTAACCAATAGGGAAAGCAAGCAGGTCACACTGTTTCACAGCTGATCACTGAAAACTGAATCAAGTCACACCTACATGTCTTACAGCCATGGTTTCAGTGCATGACCTGAGTAAGTTTTTTGATGTCATCATTGAATGCCATTCATCTCTATACACAAGCAGTGATTTATTTTATTTTATTCTTCATACATCTGGATGAAGCTGCTATCAAAGTTATGTCTCTGCTTCCTTTACTAGTGAGACCATGTTTTACTTGTTTACTCAGGAGATTTCTGAGTATTTCTTCCATTTCCATTGTCAGATAAAACAAGGGCACATGATATTGCCAAAGTTCCTAAAGCTTAGACATAGAAGTAAAGGAGAACAAGCTAGAGAAATAGAAAAATCTGCAGAGGTTACCAAAATGAATAGGCTTCGAGTGTAATTCAGCAAAAATGCAACTGATAGTGAAGGAGTTTCTTCAGTATGTCATCTTGTAATGATGGCCATAACCTTAGTTCTTTAGAATATAAATCTACTATTGTTGAAAGCATGGGGTAAAAAACTCTCATTTTTTTTTATTAATACATACTAATAAATAATACATTCTAATAAAGAATTAATTCCCAGTAGCACTGTCTCAGTAGAACCTCTGCACTGGTTAAATATCTAGGGCAGAAGAGGCACACAAATGGTCTAATTAACTTTGACGGCAAGTAGAGTAGGCATGGGAGCTTAGTCTTGAAATTAAGGCATTATTCTTACTGACCAGTATGGAAAGTAAGTTTTCTCAGTATGGGAAGAACATTTACTAATAATCACCAAACATTTTGTATTTCTGACTGGTTCAAACCAGACTGTACCAGAACATCCACACAGACGTTAATTTTTTGCTATGAAAGGATGAAGAAGACTGAACCAGTACTTCGAGTCATTACTGTCACACAGAGATGTGCTTTCAAAGTAGTTTTACAGTGTCTCTAGTTATTGCATTCAAGAAATGACATATTGGATTTGAAAGCCACACAATTTCACCCACACATCTGGAAGCACTTGAAGCATGTGTTACTCAGTTGTCCCATGCTCAGCTCACTTGTAGCATTGCTTTCCTCCACCTTCCCTTGAATATATGGCAGGCAGTTGAAAACTTGGTTTGTTTTCAGACTGTGCTTGGAACTGCAGTTTACTCACACAATTCTTGTCAACACACTGTACTTGTGAGCATAATTCTAATGAGTCACTTCTATAAATTTATTCTTTTGTCACAGTTGATGAAAAACTCATCATGAGCTTCTGGCACTCTGCTCAAAATGAGGCTACTCTATCCTGCTCTTGTGAGATGCTTCCTGGAGTATTGCATACAGTTCTGGTACCACCAACACAAGAAGGACATAAAACTGTTGGAGCATGTTCAAAGAAGGGCTGGAGCTTCTCCCCTATGGGGACAAACTAAGAGAGTTCACCTTGGAGAAGAAAAGGCTCCAGGGAGATACTATAGGAGCACTCTAAGAAGCCTGGGGAGGGACTTTTTACAAGGGATTGTTGTGATAAGATAAAAAAGAACGGATTGAAGCTTGAGCAGGGTAGATTTAGACTGGATCTAGATTTAGATCTAGAAAGAGATTCTTTACAGTGACGATGGTGAGACACTGGAACAGGTTGCCCAACAAGACTGCAGATAGCCTCTCCCTGGAGGTGTTCAAGGACAAAGACGAGACTTGAGCAACCTGGTCTAGTGGAAGGTGTCCCTGCCCATGGCAGGAAGGTTGGAAGTAAATGGCCTTCAAGGTCCCTTCCAACATAATCCATTCTATGAATCTATGATATATTTCTGACCTTACTAAACTGAAGAAGCATTCCATGGTAAAAAAAGCTGAAAGATCACAGTACTGTCTTCTACTTGGAATTGATTTTAAAAGAGCTTGTGAAAACTTTAAATAGAATTTAAAAATCTATAGAAGATATATTTTTAGAAACTCTCATGATGGAATTACATTAAAATTAAATACCTAATGTAAAGACTGGGGAAAAGACAGAATAATTAAAACATTTTGTTGTATGTTTGAAGATGATATCTGAGGAGCCTAAAAAGGCTTCTTAAAGATGCTCCTTAGCTAAAACAAACAAACAAAAAAATTGCTTAAATTACTACTATGGTTTGAATAAAGCAAGAGTCCTGTACTGACAGTAATAACTGGGCTTAGAAAGGAAACACAATATTATGCTAATGAATCCTTTACTAGGAGGTTTCTAGGAAAATATTTTTCCAAAGCTTTTGGTCTCATGACAGAAACATGTTTCTGTCTTGATAAGTACATGTGCAAAGGTATACCTGAATGCTGCATGCAGCAAGCCATAAACTTTAAAGAAAAAACCCCTCCAGGTTCTCAGAGAGATAAAGAATGACAGAACATTTGCATTTATTTTGTGGGCCCACTGTTAAAAAACCCTAAAGAAAATAAATTTTTACTTGTAAATGCTTTTACTCAGCACTCTGAAGTAGAAAAACTTCTTTTTACAGCAAACTGCTGTGTGAACTGCTTAGCTATCCCAGCTAAGACTGAATATGACAGCTGTTCTGAGAATATTCAAAGGTCTTATGAGTTCAGCAACCAAAAAAAAAAATGTATTTCATATAAACTCAGCTATCAGGCACAGTGAAACAAATGAAACATATTATTTAAACAATACTGAGGTTCCTAACAAATGACAACGGAAAATTTGGGATTTGGTAATATGGTAGGTTAAGGAACTTCCCCTCACTATTGAAATTTACCAAACCAGCTCAGACATGTTGGAAGCAAGATAAAGCTATACTTATGGTAAAGGTAAATTTACGAGCATATGTACAAAACATATTTACAAGTCTTTACAATTATATACAAACTAGAAATAATATAGAAATCCAAATTCCCTCCCAAAGAAACTGCCCAGAAGGGACTCAAAACCACTCTCTCTCTCTCTCTGTCTGTCTCTGTCTCTGTCTCTGTCTCTCTCTCTCTTTCTCTCTCTCTCTCCCCTCTCTCTCTTTCCCAGACAAACAAACACTCGGCAAAGCTTACTTTGTTATCTGGAAATGTTAGCTGGGGACAAATTGTCCCTCTTTTTATCCCTTTACCAAACCAATGAATTATATTGACTTTATCAATATTTTCTAATCTAGTCTTATCTAATTCTGATTTAATTTCTCTCATTAGAATATTCCAGTTAGCCTCAAACAGAGGTAATAACCTTTGTTCCAACAGTTCTTGAAACTTTCCAGCTACTAATAGAAACTCCCATTGGGGTAACCATAGGTTGAAGTACACACATGCCAGAACATCTGATCTGGAGTACTGGTGCTCTCAGATACAGAGGGTAATTTTTTTTGCAAACATTATGCAGTTTTTTGAATAAGATACATTCGTAAGTAGCTGCTAAAGTACAGATATATAAAATCAGAGCGAAAGCTTGTTTTGACAAATTTCAGAAAGAGAATACCTGGGAGGGTGGAGATCTGGAATGCAATTAACCTATGCAAATTCCGAGTATAGGCTGTGTCACAAATGCAATGGGGTGTAACCAAACTGAAGGTGAGGTTAACTCTTTTGCAAATTAAAGTTACTGGAGAGAAGAAAGCAATAGATAAATTTTATCATTCCAGTCAGCTGAAATTGTGCAAGCAAGGAAATTTTTCAGAACGGTGAAGATCCATCTCTGGTGTATTGATGCAAAGATGAAACTGGGAAGAAAGGTTAATTTTCTCCTCTTCCTTCTCAGTGATTTCTAGAGAAATAACTTTTGTATCCATAGCAGTTCTTGCAAAGATGGAGACCAAAATTTAGAATTACTACAATGATCATCATAAGAAGTTTTTAATTCATAATGACATCATTTTGAAGTGGACTCTGTAATTAAATTTATAATCTTAAGGGCATAAGTCAAAGGTGATTAAATCCAAGGAACCCATGTTGACTTCGGCATATGAGCCTGGAATGAAAGATCAAATCTTTCATCCAGAGAAAACAAGGTATAGCAGAGAATTTACTTTAAAACAAAATCAAATATTATTCATAGAATTATAGGAATTATTCAGTAATATAAGTGGCTGAAAAAAATTACATGAGTACGACCTCATAAATATAAAAGAAAGAAAACAGTCTTTCTTAGGGTTAGCTATGCTCAAGATTTAGCTACAGAGTTGAAAGTATGTGAATGTTTTATTGCCACTGCAGTTGAGAGCTTCACTTTGATTACAGTACCAGAATACTTTCCTAAGAGAGAACTCATTTCTTTACTGTGTAACTGCTAACAAGAACCAAATTAATGGTTGTACTATAAGTAGTGTGTTACTTAATTTATTACTATGTTTCTAGGCACCTTAGGGTTAATGTTTACACTAATTTAAAGGTTTCATTGTTACACCAGTCACTCTGATCTTGTGTGGTCAGCTGTCAGCATTATTTCTTTTGATGTTTCTTTCCTACAATCTGATCCTTAATTACTCTTCACTCCCATCTCCTCAATTTGGATCAGAAGCAGAAAGAAAACTTACCCTGAGTAACACAAATTAGGAGTTCCAAGAACAAAATATGTATATGGGAATGTGAGACATTAATTATGTTGTTCTGGGAGAACAAAATCTGTAGTACTCTCTACAGTAGTAGCCCCACTCTGTAGTACAGAGACATGGTGGGACAGCTCCCGTGACTGGAAGGTGGTTGTGGATGGCTATGTCCTTTTTAGGAAAGACAGGTCATCAAGGTAAGGTGGTGGAGTTGCTCTTTACCTGAGGAGCAACTAGAATGTCTGGAGTTCTGTACAGGGGTGGATGAGAGGCGAGTTGAGAGCTTGTGGGTGTGAATTAAGGGACAGGCTAGCATGGGTGATACAGTTGTGGGTGTCTATAACAGGCCACCTGATCAGGATCAGGAGGTTGATGAGGCCTTCTACAGCAGCTAACAGAAGCCTCTCAATCACAGACTCTGGTTCTCATGGGGAATTTTAACTCTCCAGATATTTCCTGGAAGGGCTACTCAGCTAGCCACAGTCCAGGAAGTTTCTTCAGTGCATTGATGAGCCAGTTTGGAGGGGAGCACTGCTGGATCTTATCTTCACCAACAAGGAGGGTCTGGTTGAAGCAGTGAAGGCTGAGGGCATCCTCAGCCTTAGTGATCACAAGGTGGTGTTCAAGATCTTGTCCAGTAGGAACAGGATACCAAGTAGGACTACAACTCTGGGTTTCAGGAGGGCACACTTTGGCCTTTTCAAGCAATTGCTGGGTGAAATCTCATGGGACAGGGTACTAGACAGTAGAGGGGCCCATGATAGTTGGTTAATACTTAAGGACCTCTTCTTCCAAGCTCAAGATCAGTGCATCTCAGCAAGTGGGAAATTGAGAAAGAAGGAACCAGGAGACCTGCATGGTTAAGTAAAGAACTGCTAAGCAGACTTAAGTGGAAGAAGAGAGTCTACAGAGCCTTATCTTTCCTTTGAAGTTTTGGCTGTTACAGTATAAGACTGCTTTTATTTATGTCTAAAAAATTAATCTCTTACCTTCTTGTGCTGGTTTGAGACTAATTGGAATATTTTAATGAAAGAAATTAAATCCTTAGCTGTGAGAAGAAAGAAGGAAAACCCACAGCAGTAACCTATATCACTCATTCTTCTGCTGAGAAATGCAACTAGCCAAAATATAGAAAAGACACTCACTTCTCACACACTTCTCAGTTCTCAGTTGCTGTTCTGCTTCTTCACTCTAGCAGTCTGAGGTGGCCTTCTGCCTTATTTCTAATCCGACCTAACCCTTTATTTCCTCTAACCTCCTTGTCATCTTTTTTGACATCTCACCTCATATCTTTCCAGATTTATCATGTGAGATATATAGGGATTGATCTGGTTATTTCTGAAGGGAGGGAAAGGGGAGAAAAGCAGAGGGGAAGGTTTGGGTCAGGATCCTCCTGGCATTCTGATTGTTTTGGAGGGAATTTTGTGTTCCTGTATTACTTTTAACTTGTATATAACTGTATATTGTGTACATATATATGTGCGTATATATATATATGTATAAATTGTGCTAAGCTGTAAATATAGCTTCATTCCTNCTTTGTAATGGTGAGAAACATTAGTGGTGAGAAACATTAGTGAGTCTCCTTCCTTTAGAAGAAATATGATTTTTTTCTGCCTGCATTACAGAATATACTATTTGCTTGTAACCCACTTACCAAGTGAACCATGTCCTTTCATGAAAGGAATGTTTGACCTGCTACACTCATTGGAAGTCTACATATTGCAAAATGAGTTACAATTAATTATGATGCAAACAAGCAGTAGGATACTGATGACACTTCGTTTGTCGTATACTTGTGCAGCTGAACATAAGTTCAATCAAAGTCAACAAACCTTGAATAAAAAGGACGATAAATTCTTCATTTAAATAAACTATGTTTCATGATGAATTGGCTTGTTGGTCTTTGTGAACTCTTGAGTCTCAGGAGTAATGTTGTAAACCTGTGTGTACTTTGTGTGCTCAAGAACTATAGGTATGTCCTTGCATACTCCCCTTAACTTTCTCATGATTGAAGAGACTGTTGTCAGTTGGCTCATGTTCAGAGCTGACTGAAGGAAAAAACAGATGTTTAGAAGGCTAATTTTGGAGGTAATGGCACATTTATGAGATGAGAGAGAAGCTTTTGACTGTAGAATAACTTTATTTAGGTAAGCCAGCATTGTCAAACAGGCACTTTTGATGGGATATAAAAACAGCAGTTTCCTGTCTTGAGCTCGTGTATTTTAGTAGCCCGTGCACATCTATTTCTGCCTGACAGACTTGCAGTGTCTGTTTAGATGAAGTAGATGCTCACTATTCTATGTTTCTTTGTTCTTTTTGGCAGAGAGCTTCCTCTGGAAACCTCTATGCTCTTACGAGGGTTTTTTGAGGGATTGGGGTTTTTTTTCTGTTTGTTTTGGACTTATTTTGGTTTGGGTTTTGATTTTGATTTTGTTGGTTGGTTTTGTCTTTTGGCTAGAGCTATCTTCCATTTACAAGCTGGTTGTGCCCCAGCACCTCAATAGTCTTCTTGAAGTGAGGGATACAGAATTACACACAGTACTTGAGGTGAGGTCTCATCAGTGCCAAATACAGGGGGAGAACTACATCCCTAGTCCTGCTGGCCACACTATTCCTGATACAGGCCAAGATGTCATTAGCCTTCTGTGCCACCTGGGCACACTGCTGGCTCATGTTCTGTTGGCTGTCAAACAACACTCCCAAGTCCCTCTCAGCTGGGCTGCTTTCCAGCCACTCATCCCCCAGTCTGTAGCGATGCATGGAGTTATTGTGACCAAAGCGTAGGACTCAGCGCATGGCCCTGTTGAATCTCATACTGTTGGTCTCAGCCCATTGACCTAGCCTGTGCAGATCCCTCTGCGGCATCTTCCTACCCTCAGGAGATCAACGGTCCATCCCAACTTGGTGTCATCCACAAATTTACTGATGGTAGACTTGATCCCCTCATCCAGGTCATTGATAAAGATGCTGGATAGAACTGGGCCCAGTTCTTATCCCTGGGGGACACCACTGATCACCGGACACCAACTGGATGCTGCACCATTCACAGTCACTCTCTGTGCCTAGTCATTCAGACAGAAGGACAGACACCATTGACAAACATCCCCATACTTCATTCTTCCCCTTAGTTATTATATCTGAGTTGGTGCCATATGACATGGAATACTTTTTTGGCAGCTGGGTCAGCTGTCTCAGTTGTGTCCCCTCCCAAGATTTTGCCCACCCATTAGTGTACTCTTGGGGTGGGGAAATGTTGGAAAAGCACCATCTAGATGTTTATTTAGCAGTAGCCAAAACACTGGTGTTTTATCAGCTACAGTACTGCAAAACACAGCACAAGAAAGATGCTTTGGGGAGAATTAGCTCCAGCTCAGCCAAACCAAATACATGGAGTTTTTCTCACTTACAGGCCCATGGATGTTGTTTTTTGAGCTATGCTTTCCAAATTGCTTAGGCAGCACTGTGATAGTCTCTTCTTGAAATGCTTCACCCACTATAGAAGGAATCCCAGACCATCTACAGAATGCAACTTGGGAGGAAAATTAGTTTGGTGTAAAAGAGGGCTTTTTGGTTTATTTGAGTTCATATAAAGAAAACAGAAAAAAACAGAAAGTGAGTTCTAACACTGAATACAGAGCAGTGTGATTCCCTACAATTTGCTATCCCAGTCACTGCTAGCTATTGATGTTCCTAAACTGCCCAGTGGAGCATGATGAAGAGAAGGATATGCCATCTGTGATGAAGTTTACTGAAGAACCCTAAGTAATAGCTCTCTATCAGTACAGAAAACTTAAAAAGATTTTCTCTAGAATCAGAGATTAATGGCTTAAGTGGAACTTCTTGACATGATTTTTAAAGTGATGTGTTATAAAAGCCAGATTTGATTGATAACATGCACACATTTTCAGTTCCACTGCAAAAGCTTTGGGTTTAGGTGATTAGTACTTGCAAAACTTTTCTATACATTAATTATATTGTTTATACCAGAAATATTATGCAATGCATATCCTTTCTATGACCAAAACTATTGCATGGAGCTCTGCCCTTGAATAAGGATAATGTGAGACTGTAATGTTTTCCCTTTCTTTTCCTTTAAATGAAGATGAGATGAACAGAAAAGCTGCACTCAGAAATATGTAGCAAAATATGCTCCTCCTTTTTTCTAATGACTTCTTAGGTTCCAAAGACCATTTATAATGCAGTAAGTATTTAAAAAATCAAGAAGTTTGCAATTTTAAGAGATACTGTGCACTAGAGGATTTTTCTTAAAGGCAAGTGAACTAAATATAGCATCAATGTATTCAAGCCTTATTGGCAAGGAGTCATATCCACTTCAATGAATGGATGAACAATTCAGTAAATCTTTTTAGTCTGAGATTAATTCTAAGATGTGCTTAGAATTTCTTTGGAGGAAGAAGAGAAAAAAAAATAGAAGGCATAAGAAGAAATTGGAAACTTGGTACAGTTTTGAGCAATGTGAAACTTGAATTAAACAAAAGGCTGCTGCTCTGCTCAAAGATGATAGAAATGGGAGAAAGCATTAAGACAGCAGAGAGAGAAGGCTGATTTAAAAAAAAAGACTGAGTCATGAGAACATGATCAGCAGTGTGCTAATAACTCTTTAAGTCTGGCAAAAAATGGTCTGGACTTCAACAGTGTGGCTGATAATAACCTAATACATCAAATAAGAGATTCTATTTTATTATAGAATTTTATAATTTCATTCTTCAGTCTATAACCCAATGTGCACACAAAAATGTTCATATATAGTCGAAAACAGAGTTGTACAGAAACTACAGGAAGTACATGCATCACTTATATAACAGTATGAGATTCTGAAGATGAGTTTAATATTCCTCACTCCCGCTAACATTATTTTCCCTCTCTGAAAGCATAAACTGAAAAATTAAACACTTTTGTATTACCTGAAAATAAGACATCATTGACTGCTTCATACATGAGGTTGATGGAAAAATAAAATTTTCATACTGTATCAATCTCTTACATTTAGAAGGAAACACTGTAACAGTGAGACTTCAAAGGTGAAGAACACTACCCAGCATGTGTGACACCAGAGTTTAAAATCTGTGTAGCAGTCATGGTTCATTGCTGGTTCATCAAGAGAGAGCAATCTTATCTAGCTCGAAGTAGCTCTCTATTACTTCTTAAGCAATTTTTTTTTTCCCCATTGTGGGAGACTCAGATGCAAGAGTCTGAGAAATCCTCAGTTTAGAAGAAATATAAACTCCTGGAATGGAAACAAAATTACAAAAAAAAATCTGAAACAAACTTTAAGTTATACTTTGATAGTACATAACACTCTGTAAACAAAAAAA
Source organism: Eubucco bourcierii (assembly GCA_013396675.1). Lineage (NCBI taxonomy): Eukaryota > Metazoa > Chordata > Aves > Piciformes > Ramphastidae > Eubucco > Eubucco bourcierii. The sequence continues at coordinate 146,079 of VWZE01016054.1, forward strand.
TCATCTGTGTAAGAAATGAGTACCAGAAGGTTGCATCAAATTATCAATATCACAGAATGGTAGGGATTGGAAGGGACCTCCAGGAATCATCTAGTCAAATCCTCATGCTAAGGAACATTTGCCTAGATCAGGTTACATAAGAACATGTCCAGGCAGGTTCTGAAATTCTCCACAGCAGACTCCACTACTTCTCTGGACAGACTGCGACAATAATGTGTCACACTCAAAGTGACGATTTTTTCCCTTGTGTTTAAGTGGAACTTCCTCTGTTTTAGTTTGTGCCGATTACCGTTGTCCTATCACTGTGCACTACAGAAGAGAGAGTGACCATCACCCTATGTAAGGACCCCTCACCCTTAATATTTTTGTAAGCACTAGTAAGATCCCCTCAGTCTTCTCCATGCCAAAATGCATCAGGTCTCTCGGGCTACCTTGTAAAAGAGATACTTTAGTCCCCTGAGCATCTCTATATCCCCTCTATAAGGGATTAAAATCTACCACAGATAGCTACAAGATACTTCTTTCCACAGAGCATATAATCAGAATATTCCTGCTTATTGCCTCAATTAGAAGTCAGTTGAGAAAGTCTGGGAAAGAAAAAAGTGCACAAATGTATTAAAGAGTAAGAAAGTACCGCATTTTTCTTTTATTTATGCTGTGCACCCAGCACAGGAAGGACATGGAACTGTTGGAGCACGTCCAGAGGAGGGCCACTAAGATGATCACAGGGCTGGAGTAGTTCTCCTATGAGGACAGGCTGAGAGAGTTTGGGGTCTTCAGCCTGGAGAAGAGGAGGCTTCGAAGTGACCTGATAGTAGCCTTCCAGTATCTGAAGGGGGCCTGCAGGAAGGCTGGGGAGGGATTATTTACAAGGTCTTGCAATGACAGGACAAGGGGCAATGGGTTTAAACTGGCAGAGGGAAGATCTAGGCTAGACATCAGGAGGAAGTTCTTTCCAGTGAGGGTGGTGAGGCACTGGAACAGGTTGCCCAGGGAGGTTGTGGCTACTTCCTCCCTGGAGGTGTTCAAGGCCAGGTTGGATGAGGCCTTGAGTGAGCTGTACTAGTGGGAGGTGTTGCTGCCTATGGCAGGGATTTGGAACTAGATGATCCTTGAGGTCCCTTCCAACCCTACTATTCTATGATTCTATTTAAAGAGTACATATTTATATACTGGGCTGGAAGTAGAATCAGGTCTTCTTTAGAAAATACTGTAATGTGGATTTCAAAGCACTGGTTTAGGATATATAAACATAGATTCACTACCTTTATCTCAAATGTGACATTATTCAAGTCGGACTCTTAATGTTCATGATGGGTTTACATTTAAAACATACTGTATCTGCACTTGAATATAAAAATACCATAAAAACATTATATTAGGATCATGGAAGAAGTGCAGGTAACTAAATGAGTCAGAAGTGACAGAATTTGAATAGTGTCAAAGGGAGAATTTCATACTGGGCAAGTAACCCAGGACAGTTAATTAGAAATATTAACTGTTGTGCATTTTATACTACATTTATTCTATTTTTTTCACTCCATTTGTCTCTTATAGTAGGAAAATCTCTACATATCTCAGCAATATTTTGAAGTCATAGAAAGATCAGAGTACTGCCATAAAAAAAAAAAAAAGAAAGAAAAAGAAAAAAGGTCTGCTTCCTTGTATTTTCAAATAGGAAATTTGTAAATGCTGTAATTTTATACTGACCAATTTTTCTTTAATATCTCTATTGATAGTTGCTATAAAGACATGTCTATTTCCTTTTATGCTACAAAGACCTGTCTATTTTCTTTTTGTTTCTTCCTTGGTTTTTACTCTTTTTCACAAGTAAGGATTCAATTGTTGCTATTTTGTAGCTTTTGTTCTCACCTATTTTAGGATGAAAGAAAAAATGATGAAAGAAAACTGTTTTTCTGCATGAAAAATGCATAGAAAATGCACAGTCTTATTGTAGAGCTACTCTCTGTTTTAGAGTAGTCTAGAAGCAACAAACATGAACGGCATTACTTTACCATAAAACAAACAAACAAACAATCAACCCCCCAAAAAACTCATATATATAAAAGTGAGATCTATAAAGGATCTGATAAACTTTTAGCTTTTGCTGTTAGCCAGAATTTTGATTGTGAAACACTTTCTACCTTAGCTTTGGTAGGAGGGTTTAAACGGACATTCCGTGTCGGCTGGTCTCAATGACAGCAAATAGCCCTTAGCATGTTTAATTAACTAGTGTAGTTGTAGCATATGGCTCTTGCTTACTAGCCATGCTTTCTCGTTACGCTACTGTCAGGTTCTTTTCTACATCCAGAAATATTACATTCTTGCCTATAAAGCAGCCCAGATGAATACAAGGAATGCCTTCAGATTTGTGTCTTTTTGGTGTTTCTAGTCAATTATTGTCACTATTTAACTATTTACCAATTTGACTCCTGTGAGCTCTGGGACAGGAGGGCATGAAACTTGCTAATTTGATGACACAATTCTAAATTAAACTCAGCCATGCTGAGCCAGGTATATGGTATAGACAGATGACATGAACAGTTAGCTACTATATGGTGAGATGTGTATAGAAAACTATGATTGAATTATCTGGTTTTAGAGAGAACCAATTTTTATGTTGATCAAGTTTCATAACCTAACTGTATATGTAAGTCTACAATGCTTAACTGATGTATGCCACACTTACCCTCAGTTACGGGGAACTCAGTATGATGATGATGCTATGCTAGCACCCTGTCCTTTGGGCACAAATTCGTTACTTGTTGATTACCATTTCTCTTGTGTAAAATACATTGCAAAATTATACCAACCACAGAATATGACTTGAAAAGGTTTGATGTGTACATAGATGAGGAACCCTGGCCTTAAAAAGAAGGTAAAACCAAAGGAGAGACCTCCAAAAGAAACTGTATAGAAACTCACAGTCAAAAGTTCTTAATTAATACACATTGTATCTTCCTAAACAGTTAAAAAGGATTGAGGGGTGATGGTGATGAGTCAACAGTATATAGAAAGCACCCCATAAAAATACCTTAGTTATATGTTGCTCACAAACTGGGTCCATACATTTTGCGTGAAAAAATATTCAGTCAAAAAATGTGTATTTAATGTGTATTGGCAACTCCTATGATCTTGATGAGTTTTACTTTTTCTGACCTGGACCCAGAGGGTGTGATAAATGATGACATCTAGTTGGAGGTCAGTGAGTAGTGTTCACCCAACAGACCAGTGCTGAGTCTAGTTCTGTTTAGCATTTTCATTATTGATCTGAGTGATGGCTTAAAGTGTAGTAAGTGCGTAGAAGACACAAAAGCAGGAGACATGACTGACACACCATAGGGATGTGCTGTCATTAGAGGCAACTTGACAGGCTGAAAACTGGAATAGCAGGAACTTCTCAAAGCTCAACAAAAAGTGCAGAGACCTGGAGTCCTGCACCTGGAGAGGAGCAACCTCATGCATCTACAGATGCTGGGAGTAACCCTGACAGGAGACAATTTGCCAGAAAACCCCTCAGGAGCCTAGTGGGCATCACGGTGAACAGCATGTTCTAGCTACAAAGAAGGCTAATGGCGTCCTGGGTTGCATTAGGTCAAGTACTGTCAGCAGGCTGGGGGGTGTGTGATCCTTCGTCTATGCTTAGCACTGGTGAGGCCACACCCAAGTTGTCCTGGATCCAGTGCTGTCCAGTTCCAGTACAACAGAGACATGGATATACTGGAGACAGTCCAGCAAAGGGCCATGAAATTGATTAAGGGACTGGGATATGTCCTGTGATGAAAGTCTGAGAGATCTGATACTATGCAGCCTAGAGAAATTAGATAGGGTTTAAAGATAAGGTTTTATGGTAGGTCCTAGAGAAAATGGAGTTAGACTCTTAGTGGTTCCCAGTGGCAAGACCTGTTCAGTATTCAGTTGTTTAAATATGCAGATCAAGATATAAAACTTGTAATTTTTTTCCCCTCATTTTTTACTTTATATGATGTGATGGTTTGGGAGTTACCTGCACCCCACACTTTGTAAAGTGATGCAGACTAGAACTCATCTGGATGGAAGTTAAGGAATGAAGCTCTCTTTACAGCTCAACACAATATACAAGCAGATATGTACACTATATACAGAAATATTTACAGAAATTTAAGGAACCAGATCTGGCCTTATTCTTCTAGTCTATCACATGTCTATTTCCTTTAAGACAATACTAAAGATGGTTCTAGAAGTAACCCTTGCTCAGGAAATTAAATATTTTCAGGATATAAATCCATGCTTATGCTATAAAATATTAAACCTACAGTAATATTTATAATTTCCAAACCAAACGTTAAAATTTTATTTCACATGTTATTGACACTAGTTAAAAACATAATTAATATTAAATACTTCTGTACATAACTAGTGTGTGCATCTTCAAAAAGCACAATAGAGAAATAAAAGCCACGGTGTTCCATCAAAAACTAGCTGTGATTCTAGGCATCAATCTACTGAAGTACTTTAAAACACATGGAGCAGTGATTTCTGATTCCCCATTGTAAAACATCCTTTTTGAAAATCTTGAAGTGTTTTAGGAAGGCTTTTAGTCCAGATGTCACTTACTGAAAAGATAATATCCTAGAACACTGAATCCTTAAAAAAATCATCTTTGTAAAAGGTGAACAATGTATAATGCATTTTCAAAGGTGAGATCAGTACATGTAGTTATAAGCCTATAGGAAAGAAAAATGCATTAATTTTTCATGCATTTTAGATTTTACTTTATTTTCAGCATCAAACTGGGAAAAAGTAAGGCATATGGATTCGAAGTTCCTATTCACAGAAGGAAGAACCATAAGGGACTGTTGATTCTGACAAGACCATACATGATGGACCTGCTTTTGTACAAGGAAAAGGGGGAAAAAAAGTGTCTAGTTCATGGATTATCCATGATTTTCCACTCTGTTCCTTATTAGAGAGTACTATGTCCACATGAGTCCTGCATTTCAGCTTTAAGCAAACTTATTTTTTTTTTTTAATTTCTCCACACATGTTGACATGTTTATTCTTACACTCTTACATGCCTTTGTATTATTTCTCAGCACAGGGGCAGTTCAGCTGTATTTCCTAGACTATTGTGAAATTCACAGTCATGTATCTTTCAAAGAGAAGCTGCTAAAGGGCTGTTCTTTTAGTCCAGCATTTTTAAAAGTGAAAGAAGAGGAGTGGAGTTTTTTCTCCACCTTTTCCATTTTCATTTTATTTCCTTTGTGGGAAGGAAACAAGGTTAGAAGGATTTAGAAAAGGGGCACACTTTGCTGTAATGAGACACTTCTATTTGTGGTTGTTTGGCAAATTGCCCCTTTCATTTTGGAACTAGACCTGTGAACCAGACACATTCCAGCATTTTTGAAGTACACTGAAACTGATGACATTCTGAGATATCATCGATAAATGTAAAAACCAAATGTAATTGCAACTTCACACCTGAAAAGGTGAAAAATAGTCTGGAAAAGTGAGAAAACACCCTGAGAATGTAAGAATTTCAATCAACCATGGGCTGTTGTAACTGCAAGATCAGGAAAAGAGCCTGGAAAAAAAAAAAAAAAGTCTGAAAGGAAACATGATCTTCTATTTGCTGCCCCATGTGAAATTAACACCTATCGGCTACTTCAAGTGGTGATGTCATATACTCTCATATATGATGTACCCAAACCCCATATCTGGCAATCTCTCATGCTGGTACACATGATTTTAACAACAATGGATTTTATCATGTGTTAATAATCATAGAATCATAGAATGGTAAGGTTGGAAGGGACCTCAAGGATCATCTAGTTCCAACCCCCTGCCATAGGCAGGGACACCTCCCACTAGTACAGGTTACTCAAGGCCTCATCCAATCTGGTCTTGAACACCTCCAGGGAGGGAGTATCCACAGCCTCCCTGGGCAACCTGTTCCAGACTTACGAGTTTCTCATACAAAGATTTTTATTCCCCATACATACTCCTGGTATAAAAAAACAAGAATAAAAGTAAGCAAAAACAATTTTAAACACACCTTTGACAAAATTGCCTATCTTTTATCTATTTTAAGATAACACACATAATGTCTTACGTGTATTAAAATAACACATAAACCTAACAGTCATCTGTACATAATGTAAGAGTAGTGCACTGCCACTAAATCCTATCCCAAACCTTAGTCATAACCTCAATGTGGTCTAACTATTTCTAATACATCCCAGAGCACTCTGCTATGCAAGGAACTCCCACAAGGTGGAATTAAATTGATGGTAGCTATTTCTGTAGAGTTGACAGAAAATTTTGGTATTATACACCACAGGAAACAGCTGACAACATCATGACCTTGTGTGGGAGTCTAAAACATCTCTGCCTTGTTAAAATCAAAGATAAAGATTGCCTTTGTTACCTTCCCAGACTCAGTCCAAGTTCCTGGCCAAAAGCTCACAGATGCAGATCAACAGAGCTATAGCACCTTTGTGGACTTCGGCCTGGCTTGAATGTCCAGGATGTGGACACCTTACATCAGCTACTCTGAAGAGAAAAGGCTTACGTGTATTTCAACTATGGACAGGTAAATGGCCCTCCCCAGTGCCACTGCCAGACCCTTGCAGATACATGAGAATACACAGGAATATGTCCTGGGGAGCTGCACCTGGACACTGATCTAAAAAACTGTATAAAAAGACATGAGCAATGCTTGCCAAGAGTAGTACCTCCACTGGAGCACCTCCACCAGAAGAATTCAAGGAACAATTCCCACAGAACAACTCCAGAAAAACTCCTGATGATCTCCACAGAACATCCCTGGGCCAGGCACACATCTCTCTCTCTCTCTCTCTCCCCGCCATCTTTGGGTGATGGTAATATAATTCCTACTCTTTTCCTTCCCTGCTCTTCTCTTTTTCTCTGTTGTTCTCTCTCCCTCTCTCCTCCATTCCCTCACTCTGTTTTGCTCAACTTTATCCTTTAATAAATATTTTTGTGGTGATATATTGTCTTGCTTGCATCTTAATTTCACAACACAAATCTAGAAGAACAAGACTTGCTCCTCTGGACAGAGATATTTTTAATCTCTGTTCTCCAGATCTTGACATCTTAGCATCCAGTTACTGATAAAAAGGGCACCTGAATACAACACATATCTGAACAAATTATAACATATCTGTTTCAAACAAACAGCAGGAAAACTCCCTTAAAAACAGTAAATTAATAGCTTATGACACAGTGTTAATGAGGGGGTTGAATCTGGGTTAGGTGTAAATATATAAAAGGAAATATTTTAAATATATAAAGGAAATTTCCTCAAACTTATTTACAATCAACACACACAGATTCTGTTATGCAGTTGATAAAACTCTTTTTAGAATGTATATATACAGTCAGATTGATTTAAACTATTTTAGGAAAGGTTTTAGAAAAGTTAAACAATTGGAGAGAGTCTTATGGCACAAACTGCAACTTAAAGGCTAAATGTAAACATAAACCATCACAAACTTTAGAAAAGAGTTAATTTACTCAGTGTCTAGACTTTCAATATTAGGAATTCAAAATTATATACAGGTGAATAAATGAGGAAAATACAGTCTAGACCACGTGGTGGTCTTTCCACATGGTGATGGTGTGGGGATGGGGGGGTGTTTTGCTGCTTCCGTAGTTCAAATGGAGCACATTGTCTGAGAAGATCCACGGACAGGAGGCAAATCCTCCATGGCTCTCTGAGTGGGCAACCACCTGGGTGAAATAGGATCCAGGTTCGCGGGATGGAACAGTCTGATTGGGTGTTGTATAGTAAAAGAGTCAGCCCTTGGCTGAAGCAGTGGGAGCAGCAGGTCCTGATGTCACAACTCATTGATAAGCCATTGCTACGTTGTTACTAGACTCGGTCAGAGTCAAACCGACTCAGGCTTGGCTGAGGTCAGATGAGTAGTTGCTTCCAGGAGTGGGGCAAGCAGTTTCAGACTCTTGGTTCAGTCTGGGAGATGGGCAGAGTGAGTGTATTCTGTTTGTGGGAAAGACAGTACAGGTAGGAAGCAAAAAGGGTTGCAGCAAAAAACAAATTGGCTAAGTTTTTAAGCATTTTGGTGAATGTCTTTGACCAATAGCAGCAGGTAAAAATAACCCTAGAACCAATCCTAGCTTATTTTCCCAAAAAAGGCAGGTGCACCTGTTCAGCATCCCTGACCTGTGACACAAAAAACAAAGCAAGGAGCAAAACAAGACTAAATATGGTGTGTCTGTGGCAGACTGAAAGGCACCAAGGCTTTTGTTTTCTCTTCCCTCATCTTTCAGCCTGGGAAGGAGAAAGGGGGAGGGCAAGGTGGGTTTGTAGATTCATGTTTAGGATATGCAGAGACATGTCTTGGGTATGTGTTTTAGGTACACTTTGGACCTTCCACCACACACACACATAGAATCTGAATAAAAGGAATTAATTTTATGGTTGTACTGAGAAAACAACTAATCTCATCTAAATTAATATACAAAGGAATATTACATCAGATATTAAAGTGGATACTAGTATTCATACTTAAAGTAAAACCTCACATTGATCAATGAAATTGATTCTTTCTCATCACGTTGAACATCAACAGAAAGGCAATGAAAATCTAAATAGCATTTCTTCATAATAGATCTGGTAAACCAAGCAAAGAAAAGAGTTTCAGAACTGTAACCTTTTGTTTCTTTGATGTTTTAACTTCTCAAACAACTGAACCGAAAACGTCAATGTTTCCTCATTACACACTTGAAGGAAAAAATCCTAGTCAATTTCTTAAAATGAACAGTTGCCTGCACAGCCACTGCACTTCAAAATATTTGACTTAAATTATCCCTTATTAGTTACCTTGTAATTAATTTTTCAAAGCCTTTGAACAAGATATTTGGCTATTGTGATTATTCTGGCATTAATACTCTGTCTAGTATAATAGCTGCCATATTTGTACTGTATTTCAGCACATTAGATTAATATACTAATTTAATTCAGAACGAATTTGAAAGGAAAGCTAAAGTATTACTAATGTTACCTTAAGTAATTTTTTATATTCTGGACATATTTCATGAATGTGAAGATGAATTATAATTAATTCCTATTTGAATGGTCAAGCCCAGAGTGATATCTAATTGCAGGCCAATGACTAACAGTGTATCTCAGGAATCAATACTAGGCTCAGTTCCCTTTTACATCTTTATTAATGATCTGAGTGATGGCACAGAGTGCACACCAAACTGTGAGGAGTGGCTGACACACCAGAGGGTTATACTGCTATCCACAAGGGACTTGACAGGCCAGAGAAGAGACCAGCATGAATCTCATGAAGGTCAACAAGAAGCACAGAGTCCTGAAGCCGAGGAGGAACAACTTCATCTGCCAGGGTATGTTGGAGGAAACTCAGCTAAAACACAGTTTAGTGGAAAACGCCCTGGAGGTTCTGGTGGAGAGCAAGCTGAATATGAATCAGAACTGTGTCTTTACTGCAAAGAAAGCTAATGGCATCCTGTGTTGCATTAGACAAAATACTGCCAGCAGGTTGAGGAAGGTGAGATTTCTCCTCTACTCAGCACTGGTCAGGCCACATCTAGGGTATTGTGTCTTGTTCTTGGCCCTGCAGTAGAAGACGGATAGGGAGATACTGCAAAGACTCCAGGAAAAGACATGAAGATGATTAGAGGACTGAGGTATCTCTCCAATGAGGAAAAGCTGAGACAGCTGAGATATTTTATCCAGGAGAAGGTTGGAGGAATTTTTTCTGTGTATGTAAATGTCAGAAGGGAGAGTGCAAAGAGAATGGAGCCAGGATTTTTCCAGTAGTACCTTGTTACAGGACAGGAAGCAACGGGCATGACCTCTTTTCCTGAACCCCAGGAAACACTTTTTTGTACTGTGAAGGTGAGCAATAACTGACCCAGCTTGCACAAAGAGGTTATAGAGTCTCCATCCTTGGCATCCTCAGACATACATATTAGGACAGATTAACAGGGCATGGATTAGAATAGGTTAATTGGGAAATTGTCATTTATTGTCCTATATTCTGGTCTACTAGGTAGGCAGAACACATAGCTCAAGATAAGGAACTGGCTGGAGGGAGTCTTGAAAGCAAGGCTGATTAGGAAAGCATGCAAGGACAATTGGAGAAACAACAACTGGAACTTTAGTACCCTGACCAGTGCCTGCAGTACACCCTCTCTCCCTGTCCCTNCCTGCATGTTCTGTCAAAACATGCAAGGACAGGGGTTGAAGCACTATATACAATAAAAGGGGAGATTTCTCCCCAGGAGCTCAGGCAGCTGTAAGATTGAGGGCCTACATTGTCCCCACAGGGTGCCTGTGATGACTTATGCCTACCAACCTTTGACCAGTGCAGCTACCATGATGAAAAAGCAGTAGTACTTGAGCCCTTGCTTCTATGATTACCTTTATGCCAGCATGTACTTGGAACTCAATAAATGGACATGCTGAATGCTTTGCTCATATGAGTCTGTGTGTGAGTGTCTTCGTCTGTGGATCGGCGGGGGGCAAACCCACTTCAGAATCCCACTAGAACAACATATAGAAAACTTTCTGACACTGACCAACTGCTGTTGAGATATACATTAATGTTCTGTCTGGGAATACTATGCCTCTGCTTGTCTATTAGTTTCTCCTGTAGTATCATGATCACCACTGTCAAAAAGTAGCCAAACACTCACAAATGAGGTCAAATAACTTCATGCCAAGAATCAAGTAACAGAGTAACAAATATGACTATTTGCAGTGGTGCAGGATGGACTAAAAAGTTGGATGAAGAGAAGGCTGGGATCAAAATCTGAAGTACCCTTGAGAAATGGTTGGGTATGAGGCATTGCTGAGATTTCTAGTCTTTCAAAACAAACTTCACTTACAGTTGGCTTGTCTTAACTTCCTCCCCGTGGAAAACAAGGTGAAAGGGTGTGAAGGTTTGGGAGTTCCCCACCCCCCCCCACTTTGTAAAATGACCCAGACTAGCACTCAGTCGGCTGGAAGTGATGAAGCTCTATTTACAGCTTTGCACAATGTACAGCAGATATTTACACTATATACAGAATATTTACAGAAATATACAAGTTAAAGGTAATACAGCAACACAACTCCCCTCCCAGAAATCAGAGACCCCAGGAGGGGCTCCCAACCACCCTTCCCCCTTCTCCCCACCCCTGTACCTCACCCCAAGGTTTGCCTTACGTGCAAGGTAAATTAGGAGGATCAGCCAGGAGGGGTTAGAAGAAAAGTGGTTAGTGAGGATTAATCAGCAGAGGAGCCAGAGCCCAGAAGCTGCTAGATCCCACCAGCAGCTCCTGTTCCAGCAAGCGACAGAGAGAGACTGACTTATCTATTGTTTTGGTTAGTGTTCCCAAACAATTCTCCAGCAAGCGTATGAGTGAAGTAGACATCATGATGTTTTCCTTTCACAGCCTATAGTGCAACTTTGTCTATTAAAATATTCCAATTAGCCTCAAACCAGCACAAAGGGTTCGATGTGTCTAGACTGGACACATTGAAAGTCTTCATTTGTTCACTATTTGAGACAGTCCTAGCTGCATACTGAAATCTAATTAAATATTATTCATGAGCTTGAAGAAGGTCAGTATTGTGTGACCACATTCTATCAACCATTCCAGGCATGCTATATTTTAATGCAAGAAAGAAGTATATATGTTTAAGAATTTAAATGCAGAAGTGTTTAAGAGTGCCACAGCAACAACCTGCTCATGGTATCAACTACCACAGAGAGCACCTGTTGTGTAAGTGGCACAATTAAACAAAGAAATGAGTGTAAATTATTCTCCCACATCGAGAAAGGAGTTCTGAGGTTAATAAGATGGAAAAATGTGATAAATCTATCCAAATTAAAGGCATTCTGTAATTAGAATCTTTCTTGCTGAATTATTCATTATAAAAGAATCAATGGGAAAGAAATGCACCTTTCCTATCATGAAAAAATATTTTCATTCATTTTTTTATTGTTATAAATTAAGTAACACAGTATGAATTAATTAATAAATCACATATCATAGCAGTCATGACATTACTCAAATGCCAGGGCCCTGAGGGAACTACCAGCCCTGACTAACCTCACCCAGTTGCCAGCTGGGGCTCTCCCCACCCTGCCTACAGCCCAGGACCCAATTTCAACCTCCTGAGGAATCTCTCAATCATTCCCACAGCTGGCAGGAGGATATGATCATGAAATACCTGAAAACTGGGTAGTATCACAAATTGAGCTGCTCTGGTTTGTGCAAGAAAACTTTTACTTTCTGCAGCACATAAATACTTCAGTGCTGTCTTAATTTAGAGCAAAATAGAAGAAGCTCTTCCAGAAGGGGCAAAAATAAAATGCTCCATACACAGACCTGGATAGGAATGGGAAGTTAAAATGGAAAGGTTATTCATAACTATATACTACAGTACACAAGCATATATAATACACAAGATCCATAGTACATCTCTACCATGCTTCACACAAACCTTCTAAAATCAGGCCAACACAATCAGGCCTTCATATGCCCCCTACCCACCCATGCCTCTCTACCCTCTACCCCCCCCCCCCCACCCCCCACCCAACCCA
>VWZE01016054.1:158667-178289 GCA_013396675.1 Eubucco bourcierii
ACCCCATCCCCATACCAAATCCATTATGATGCAGTTCAAATTTGGCTTGGCAGCTCTCAGGCCCCAATTAAGCCACTCCAGATCAAATTGGCAGCATCACCATGGCTGGCAAGGCCTCACTCCTCTACAGGAGATAACAGCCTGTGCATCCTACCAGGAGCAGAGAGGGAGGAAGAAAGGCAGAAGCCTGCAGTCAGCTTTATAGAGATACAGGACTTTTGGGTAGTGAATACACTTATGGTCCATGCCCCAGACACTGTACCTCTGAATGTCTGTAACTTTGTGGTTTCTTAAAGGCACCCAGCCTCAAACCCATGACAAGTGCTCCTACATACTAACATCTAAAAAGGAATTCTATTTCTATCACTGTAATTTTCAACAGCTTTTGGATCTAGGTTTCTGAATCATGCTGTTATCAGCTACATCATTAACCATGGAGCTAGCAGGCCACTGTAATGATATTCTGCAGCAACATTCCCCTTCACATTTGATCTTCCTTCTTAGCACAGCAACTTCCACATTTCCTTCCACTCCCATTCTTGCTATTGACAGTTGTGCAGAAATGGCCTGCAGCAGATGAGAGGAGAAAGGCAATTGAAATAATGGTGGAAAAGTTCATAATCTAAACTGTGTTGATAGTGTCACAAATCCAAAACATACACTCATACCAGCCACTATGAAAAAAGTTAACTCCCTCACACACAAAACTGATCTAATACCATATGGAACAGTTTTAATGGAGGAGTTAATCAGCCATGTATCATTAATTAATTTTTTTAAAATATTATTTGAGAATATTAGCCAATTAAGAAAAATATGTTCTGCAGAATAAATTCTATCTTCATCTCATTTTATCATTTGAGTTCTATATATTGCATAGCAAAATTCAAAGATTACAAGTACTTATGAATACCCTTTTTTTTTTTTTTTTCTTCCCAGAACAATGGAAGGGACTATAAGCTCTGTTTTTGCTTTTGGGGAGGTTTCATTCTGAATTCAGAATCACTGAATCTCTGTATTGCATTCATCTGTACTGTCAATGCATTCGTCTGTACTGTCAATAGAGAAAGACTGATAACTTGCCCAGGCTTTCTGAACTGCTCCCTGGAAGTACCTAATTTTCCTCACTAACTATAAGCAGCATTACCTGGCCAAGTAAGACAGACTTTGCTGCATAGGAATCAGACACCCAAAATAGAGCATCTAACTCCAGTTCAACATAAATAAGAGCACTCATCCTGAGCTTATTGATCCAAGAGGAAGGAAAACAATAAAATCCATTACTTTTAGTATTTTACACTTGAAGATCTACTGTCATGAAATTGTAGAAATTTTCCTAAGCTATCTGGTGAAACAGCATTGTTCTGGAAGTTGCATACATTTCAAATTTTAATTTTTTTAAAAAAAGTTTAACTCCATCATTGATTATTTCTATTGATTTGAAGAGCAACTGGAAAAAAAAACAACAAAAGAGTAATGATCTTTTTCACTAATGAAAATATCACTGTTACATTGTCCCTAGACTGAATATTGAGTTACTTAAACTGTAGAGTCTTTTGTGCTGTGAATGTTTCTAGATGGAGTGTTGAATCAAAAATATTGACTTGTGTCTTAGAGGAATATCTAAATGGCTCTTTCACCACACTTAAATGGTTTTTGTGAGACTGTAGGTATCATAAAGTTACACTTGCATCTCCACAAAACCTCCTTTGCATTGGTTGGGCTAAACTACATTGCTCACTTTGCAGACTTTCTGTGTAGTAGCTGAGATTCTCACTATTGACATTTCCTTTCCCTATGTATTCTCTTCATTTTACAGTTCAATCCACACTTTATGAGGTAATTAAACATCCCCACATAAGTTTCTTGGAGCAATCTAAAGGTTAGCTATAATAAATCATTTAACAGATGCATCCATGGGTTGCAAATTGCTTATATGATATTGCAGATAAGTTTTAAGATAGTCCCTTCTGATGGTCAAAAGTGACTTAGGTTACAATTATTTTTTTGTGTGGTAAACTTCCACACTATTTTAAGCTTCCATGATACCTAACACAGGGATTGCAATGGAGGCTGAAAGGCTGGGAAGAAATCTGATCCATTGTCAACAAGGAATGCAGAATTTCAAACCAGAGATTAAGCTCAGATTTATACCATGCTTCTTGAGTAATGAAATGAGTCAGGGTCATTGATGAGAATGACTATGGCAAAGTGAGAATGACAGTGCTAATTTGCCAGTATCAGTCTGATACATCTTTACAGAAATGTGTGTGAGCTTTAAACTAGAGATATGTTAGAAATTTTTGCAGTGTTTTCAGAATTAGCTTTACACTGTCCAGCTTACCTGGAGAAGATATGTTACAGGCAAGTGGAAGACAAACATCAAGTTAATTATGAAAATGGAATACGAGTGTGTAGGATGTAGAAGCATTATTTACTTAGTTAGCTTTGTAGATGTCTAGCATCACTTAGTATGAATGTTGCATGGCCACAGATTCAGTATGTTATATTTTTGGTATACCACATTTCTGAATATCATCATCAAAGCTTACTTTATGGTGGTTCTAACAATAATAAGACATTCATGAGTAAATTTTAAGTATAAATATTAAGTAGTCTTTCATCTCAGCCTTTCTCTTTTAAGGTTCACACGATGTCTTCAATGGAATGGTTGGCTTGAATTTATGCTGTCTCTCATCTGGTTGTTGCATGTTTCTGAGCTCTCAGGAGTCTGAGCTCACGCAGGGAAGGATTTCTGGGACACAGTGTAAACAGAATGCCCACTTCACATTTCTCAGAAGTCTACCTGAAAGCAAGTTTTTCTGAAATGTTGGGACATATTTGTTTTTCCTCAGTCTCTGACAACCCTTTGTCTCAACCGAGATATTTTTTTTTTTTGGGGGGGGGGGGGGGGGGGAGGGGAGGAGGAGGTTGTGTGTTACTTTCCATCACTTCTATGCTGTAGGGGTCTATTTTGCTGAAAAGTATATAAAAAGCATAAGAAGCAACATAAAGGATCAAACAACTCCCCCACCCCCAACCCTGCAGCCAGTCCAGTGAAAAAAAGACCAACAGGCAAAAAAATGAAAGCTGAAAGCAACAGTAACAGGAAACCCCTCATGATACAGCCAGCACTTTCATTTTAAGGCTGGCATGACATCAGCATGATGTTGAATACTCAGATACAAAGGACTAAACTCATGACAAAAAGAAAACTTCCTAGATTCTGTTAAACATTAAACTAAAACTCCAGTATGAAAGAAAAAAAAAAGTAAAAAGATTTTTTTAAAAGCCAGCTATAGCAATAAAGCATCTTAAATACTATAAGGGGTATTTTATCTCTCTAACTCTACATTCCTGTGACTCAATACTATTTTAGGAATGACATTTCGGTTTCATTCATATGGTAGTCTCACATGTGGAAGACTGTATTAAAAGATTTCTAACTGTATAAAGATAATATAAAATGATATCTACAGTTAGATTACTATTGACTAGTGTCTGTATGCTAATACATTTCATCAAATATTTCTACTACTTCTGAGGTTAAATGGTACAATTTAACACCACACCCCCACACCCCATGATTAAGGCCATGGAATAAGCAATTATTAGAAACCAGGAGAAAAACCTGAGTTTTTAGGCACCAATGTCATAAACATACATGAAGTACAGCTAGTCAGGAATATGTAGAGAAATGAATGCTTTAAACATCATAGTAGTCAAGTTTACAGTCTAGGAATAGGAAAATGTAGACTCTTTAGGTCAATTCATAGTCAATTCCTTTGCTCTTCTCCTTTTTAATAACTGTGAATCTTAAAGGAACACGAAAGATAGGCGTCTTCATATTGTTCTAAATACCTAGTGTATGTCAGCATGGGTAATCTTTGCAGTATGAATAACTTTTAGAGGTTTTCCACACAATAAAACACTTTCAGCTGAAAACATTTTGCTGGTTTAGTGGAGTATGTAAAAAAATGCACCATTTTTGCTGGTGGTTAATTGCAACAACTTGTAGAGTTGTGAAATTTAGTTGTTAATACAAAAATGAATGGCTGTATTTACATTCTAGAAGCAAGAGCTTATACTTTCAGTGGAATTATTATGAATTATACATTGACATAAAGGTTTTCCACATCCTTCTTGATTGTGCTGAGAAACTGTTAGGAATTCATATTGCTACTGTATTGACAATATATTTACATCACAAAATTTGTAGAAGACTTAAAATGAAAACATGGGTTTGCTGTTGTTTTTATTTTCCCTTGAAAGAAATAACAACTGCATTAGACAAAAATCTCTGGTGAGACAAAGTTACTTCAAATAAACTTTACCAGGCAGCTAGTCACATTTTCATAGAATTGAATCATAGAATCACTGAATCGCCTCCTACTGACTAAGTGTAGTTTTAACGTAGTTAAAAAACAAGACAGAGTTTGAGCCAGTCTGACATAAAGTGTCAATGAGATTTGAGTTTTATTCCATTTTCCTTGTTAAAAATTCTCAGACATTCCCTCCATGCTAATCCAATGCTTCTTTAAAATGTTTTGCAGATTTACTCCTGGCATTTTCACAAGAGAACAGAAAGAAACAGCCAAGCAGAGAGGAGCTCAGCCTGAGTAAAGAGGTCCAGCCAGCACCCGTGGGTGATGTTAGAGTGATCAACAAGTCTCTATCCTAGCTAACCAGGGGGCCACCAGGCCCCGTGGCCCCATGGCCTTTAGATCTCAATCCCACTCCCTTTCACCCAGTGTGCACCTCAAGGACTCACCTGCAGTGCCAGACAAGTAATCCCTCTGCCTAGTTGGGTAAGCTCAAGTCTTAGGCCTTTTCTGTGGCTGCTTAAATAGGGGAGAGGGCAGGGAGGGCAAAGTGGTGACACCTGGGGTGGGAGGAGACTGCAACAGAACTCAGGTGTTCTGGGTTTGGTAGAGAATAGGGGAAAATGCAGTGTGCGGTGGGAAGAGGCAGATATGGTGGAACAGGGGAGGTGACGCTGAAAGGAGGGAAATGAAGAGGAAAAGGATGGAAATGGAGATGAAGATGGGGAAAAGGAAGGGGGTAGAGAAGAAAGGAGAAAGATAGAAAGAAAAAGATGAAGATGGGGGAAATTAGGAGATGGAGAGGAAAGAAGGGAGATGGGGGAGAAGGGAGATTTAAAAAAAAAAAAAAAGCAAAAAACAAAAATCAAACCAACCTGGACCTTAGTGTTTGCGTTGAAATCACCCTTTTCACCAGCAACCCTTTATCATTTTTGCTTGGAGTAGTAACCAGACATCTTCACTGGCTCACCATGCTGGCTAAAACAGAGCAAGTCATACTTAAAAGGGAAAAATCAGGAAATGAAGAAGAAAACTAAGAAATAAAAAATGAAAAATAAACCCAAATACAAATTGCAAATCTATATATACAAAGAATGAGGTCGTGCAGCAAGTTCTTCATGGGACAGCAGTGTGCCCTTGTGGCCAAGAGTGCCAATGGCATTCTGGGGTGCATCAAGAGAAGTGTGGTCACCAGGTCTAAGGAAGTCCTTAGACCTGGAAGTCCTTGGAATACTGTGTCCAGTTTTGAGTTCCCCAATTTGAGAGAGACAGGGACCTACTGGAGAGAGTCTAATGGAGAGCCACAAAGATGATTTGGGGTCTTGAGCATCTTCCCTGTGAAGAGAGACTGAGAAACCTGGGGCTGTTTAGTCTGGAGAAGAGAAGGCTGAGAGGAAATCTGTTCAATGTATAGAAATATCTGAGCAACAGGTGTCAAGTGGTCAGTGGTCATCAGCAATAAGACAAGGAGCAATGGTTATGAAGTGGAATATAGAAGGTTTCACCTCAACATGAGGAGAAACTTCTTTTCAGTGAGGGTGACAGAGCACTGAAACAGGCTGCCCAGAGAGGTTCTGGAGTCCCCTTTTCTGGAGACTTTCAAAACCTGCCTGAATGCATTCCTGTGTGCATCACCCTAGGTGATCCTGCCTTGGCAGAGGGGGTTGGACTCAGTCTCTGGAGGTCTCTTCCAACCTCTAACATTCTGTGATTCTGTAAATAGTTTTGGCTGGAACAGGCTTTTAAGATAATTTGGTCCAATCTTTAACCAACCATTAACTATTTCAGTTACATTCTGTTATTAACGGAGAGTAGAAGTAAGTAAAATCTTTTGTTGCTCAGCCATACCACTGCTAAGAGAAACACAGAAACTCAACAAGCAGTTTTCAGCTACGCTAAATGACATGTGGAGGAGTTTGGGAAGTACTCACACTGTATGTCCCATGGCTCACACATCTGGTTTTACAAAGGATGTCAAGGAGAAGGCTTTGTGTCTCAGAAATTTAAGGAGCTCCTTCTAGACTACACTGGTTCATAGAATCAAAGGACAAGAGGGAATCACCCAGGCTGATACTATGGGCAAGGCATGCCTTAGTTCTTACTAGAAATAGAGTAATTCTTAAAAATGTGTTATGTCCAAACATGGTAAAAATATGTAAGAATGCCATGATCAAAATTGGCTCTGGCTTTGAGGACATAAGAATCTATCAATTGGAAGTAATCTTGTTTCTCTTGTAAATTTTCCATATGAAGTAGACATTTGAACATTTATGCCCACTCCATATTAACAAAAAAAAAAAGATTAGATATCAGATAGGAAAAAAAAAAAAAAAAAAAAAAAAAAAAAAAAAAAAAAAAAGTTGGGAAATCACTTCCCAAAAAAAAAAAAAAAAGTTTTAAATTTTTTTCCTGAGAAAATAACATTTCCATGTTATTTTGGAAATGAGAGTTTTGTAACACAGGATAGAACGCTTTGGTGCCACTGTCAACTCTGATGAAGGAGAATTAGAGCTTTCACCTTCAAAGCCAAGAGGGAAATGAATAGGTAGTGATAACAAGGATAAAGGAGAAGCCAATACAGTCATACAAACACTCATCCTAAGAGGCTTGACAGAAGCTATTACAATTCAGTCCACAGCCCTCATTTTCACACTAGCAGGGTGAGTGAGCATCGAAGACTCATATAACAAGCTATCAATGTAGCCTCCAGGTATGGGCTTTACCAAGCTCATACTGTGTGTTATGGATTAGCACTGTGATGGCTGTTATGTGAATTACAATAAAATGTGCCATGAATAATAACTTGGGGTGAGGGTGGGTGGATCTGCTCCCTCTATGTATTACAGTAATAAAAAATTGACAAATTAGGTCATTTGATATTACTTTTTTCTCAATTCTACATCACAATTCTCTATGAATATCACAAGAAAATACACGAGGATACACATTTTTGAGGCTAACTCTCAGCAGTCAATCATTGTAAATCAGCAGAAAACTTGACCCTTTTGTTCCTTATAAATACATTAACTGCTTAGCTTGTCTTTTCCATACTGATGAGGGTCTTACACAGCAATTTATTTGGTAAGATAGGAATCTAGAAAGATTAATCAAAGCTCCACAGAATAAGATTTAAAGTAAAGATCTCAACCCCAGTGCCATCCTATTTTCTCTTTCTTACCATCAGGCTTATTTAATAAAAACAAAACAACAGGAAAAAACCCAAACGACCAATCAACCAACCAACCAAAAAGCAACACAAAGAAAGTCCAGGCTTTGATTTAATCTGGCTAGCACAATAAATGTACTTCTTGTATTATAATGACTGTGAAGTCTATTTCATCAAAAGTTTGGTACACACAGTTTTTGCACATGTAGGATACTTTTGGAACCTCATTGCAGTAAGATGCTGCCTTTGAAGCCCCGTTTGACACTATTGCAATGGTGGTTATTGAATAAGCAGTATGGGGTCAGCAGCAGTGGAAAAATTAAATTCAAGAAGTTGTACACTGCTAAATTTCCTTTCAAGGGCCTCAAACAACTTTTCTGTGTCTTACTGACTTTTCAGAAGAGGTTCATTCTGGATGATTTTACTCTTAATATTTTTCTTTCTATGTGGGTTTCTCTGAAGCCTGAGACTGAGTACTAACAAGTCTTTCTACTTGCAGAAGGACATTTGAACAAGATATTACTGGGACCCAGGCAGCTGAGACATAACCTTCAAATAGCTCCACCAGAAGAGACACACTGGAAATACTGGAACTGCAGGCACTGCTGAACAACTTGAACATCTTTCTCTAGAATAAATTCTGTACTGCTATTGTGCATATATGTCTCTCTGCCAAATTTTCACGTCTGCTCATACAAGCTTAAGCAAAGACAGCTCAAAATCAATCAGCTTCAAGGACATTCTCTTCGACTTTGTCTCTGCTCATGTGTGAGGTATGCATTTAATTATTTATTTATAAGAAAGCCAACGTTTTAAGCTACAGTAGTTAACATTTCAAAAGAACTTCATATTTCCTCTGTCAAAAATTACTATGTTGATAAGAAACATTTTCAGACATCAATATACTCCAAGATTCCTTATTTCAGAATTTTTCTTTTTATTATTTTTTTAAAATTTATTTTAAGTATGGAACTTTTGTGGAAAAAGAGGTCAGGTGTTCAATATTTTCTTGTCCCAGTATGGCTTGTACTAAGCAAAACATGAAATGAAGCTCATCTTGATCTTCAGCCATTAATTCTCAATAATACTACTACGGTATAAACCAAGAATTAATAATTTCTCTAAGCTTCAACTTTTACTCCCACTGTTCCCAAGCCAATGTGTTTATATTTCCAGAGTACTACTCCAGACCCAAAAGACATGGCCACATGCAGATTTCACAGACATCTCTCCACAATGCATTCACAGTGATAGCTGCCACTTAATTTGCACTTGAATTACTTTGCAGTTCTTACAGCTTTATAAAACCTTAGGCTGTTCACCACACCTGGAATTTCCTATGAATACCTTTAATTACTCAGTGGATTTTCCACACAGATTTCTTAAAGAAAGATAGCTGCCAGCACTTTCAGTATAGGGTATTAGAAGAGCAGCCAAAATTAGTTTAAAATAGTTGGCTTTCACTGAGATTTATCTTCATTGCTGCAGTTCCTTATTCTTGTCAGCAGCCTCTTTTAATTAGATGCTAAAACGCAGTTCCATGTAATTTTTTTCACACAATGTCAGACGATTTCCCTTTACATAAAACTGTTTGTCACTAACATTTCCTTCAACACTTGAAGAGCTAGTGAGAAAAAAACCAAATCTCTTAAAGTAGTGCATTAAAGAAACCACATGGTTTTCAGGTATTTTCTTTCTATGATGAGTACATTAGTGAAGTGGGAAATTCAGATTTCCTCACAACACAGAGAGCAACACATGCAGTCTTCCAACTGTTTAGTACTTGACACAAAATGTTTTATTTGTTTTTTTTTCTTTTTTAATGGAAGTATAACCCATTTTTACTTAATTACTCATTCACCCAATTTCATATGGATTACACATAACACACAGAATAGAGTAAAAAGAAAAACAGTCCAGTTTTTTACTTGTCTGTAGAGAGAATGTGTAACTTTTTGGATGAGTGTTGGCACAGAAGCATGCGTGCATCAGGGGAATGGAAAGGATTTTCACATCCTCTGTAAGAAGTTTGGATGCTTGAGGACCTAGTAATACAAAAGCACACAGTTCCTAGGAAGTAAATGAGGTGAATGGAAGCAGGAGATTATAAGTCTATATGGAGTCTCAGATCTGTGCATCATTTGAATCAGCGATGTGTTGGGCTAGCTTGTATAAACAGAGAGCAACAGCTGGTTACAGATTCTTAAGGAAAGAATAAGTTGAGGACTGGAAGTGCACTAAACACAAATGTGAAGCTGAAATTCATGGAGATCTGCTATGGAATGGTCAATGGTCCTTTAGGCAGTTTATTTGTCAGAATCAGTGTCATGGGTCAAGTTGAATCTGCTGCTATTATTCATACTATACTGCAGTCATGACAGCTTCGAAAACGAAAGTACCGGCTGGAGCAAAATATTATGGGGCTTGGAGTTCATATTGTAACTTAAGGCCTCCTGTTCCAGTTGCTGCTTCTGAGTTCCAGGTTCTTTGGGTATTGGTCTTTTCCACTGGAATGATGGCAGGTCAAGGAGGGATGGGGAAGTCGTTTTCTGCCTTGGGCTTTTGGTTCTCTTGCTTCTGCTTGTTGCTGCTTTGTGCTGTTCTTTTTCTGCAAATAGGCTAAGCTAATTATGCATTTTGTGCTGTTTTTTCTGATTTTGATCAGTAAATTATTTTATATCTTTTTTTTTTTTTTTTCTGGTCTTAACCCTGAGTTTTTATGTGTTACTTTTCTCTTCTGTGTTGGGAAAATAGACAGGTTAAACTGCTCATCTGGTTTGATCCATTGCAACCCATTTTTTTCTGATTTACACTATGACAATCAGCTAAGAAACCAACGAAGCAAGAATGGGGTGAAGGCTGGTATGCATAGTGGTCATCTGCTACATACAGTCCAGTCAAGAAGAAGAAGCAATCAAGACCTTTTAAAAGCACCTAGGAAGAGCTTCACAATTGCATCCTTGGTTCTCATAGGAAACTCTAGCAACCATGACATCTGCTGGGAGTGCAAGAAAGCATGAAGATTCTAAAACGTTCTATTTTGGAATAGATTTTGCTCGAGCAGATTGAAGGATGAGCTCTTACTGACTCAATACCCAGGAAAAAAAAGGAGAACTGGTTGACAACGTGTTAGTCAGTGGCACAGGTTCCAAGGCAGGTGATGGAAAGAATATTAAGGTCCTATGTAAAGTGAGGAAAGCAACTAGCAGACCAAAATCTGTGCTATGCCTTGCTTTTCTTTGACTAGCCAAACTTTTTCTTGTTGTCTTGTGGACCAGGAAATCTTGCTGCTTAACAACAAGCTTTGATGCTTCAACCTTGTCTACCTGGAAACTTTGCCGTGCCTCAGGTTACCAGGGAGAGGCATTAACGCCGTTCATGTCATAGGTGAGAGTCATTGCTGAAAGGTGCCCAAGACGGCCAGTCTTAGAGCGAATAACCCCACCAGCAGGTAACAATAGCCTAGACTGTACAGAAGGGGTTTACTGGGAGAGCCAAGTGTCCCCAAGCAAACTGTATTATTTCTACTAGCAGTTATAGCCATTGATGTTGACAATTTGCTCCTAGCTGGAGAGCTCACTTACACCAGACCTCATCACAGTCCACACGGTGCTTGATTGCACCTGTGTCCCAGGTTGGGAACTATAAGGTTAAAAAGAGTCCTCTGGGGACTGGAAGATTGTTATTCAATCCCATCATTCTGCTATCTCTTCATAAACTCATGGCAAGACCAGTTCATGCTCTTTTCCTCCCCCTCCAGCCTCGTGTCGGGCAGGAGCTGTGTTATGGGGACAAACATGTAAGGATAGGCCTGGTCTGGGGCCTCCAGAGGCTGTGCTTAGGCCTCTTGGATGGCAGAGGCATGGGGGGGTGGGGAGGATTGGAGCCCTGGGGATGATAGATTTAGTTTTGGTTTGTGGAAAACTTCAGGGGGTTCATTCATGGATCCTGTATCTGCTTTGTAATTTCTATCTGTAACTCTCTCCAAAAAGAAATCTGTTTTTTTCCTCCAATTCATTTGAGAGCTTCACTCTGTCAGCTCTTCAAACCCCCAACAACCTGTGGACCTCTGTGCCCAAATCTGGAGCCCTGGAAAGGGTCACCATCTACCCGAGAGGGACAAAGTCCAGGTCAGAGGATGGTGCAAGCCCCAGACACCCTGCCTGAGTCCTAGGGAAACTCAAAAAGCTTCCAGTGGGTACCAGCAACAGCACCCCTCCAAGTGTTTGGGTACTGTCTGGGACTATAACAGAGCCCCAGAAATCCAGAGATACTAATTTGTGATTAAATATTCTAGAAAGCCTCTTTGTAATAAGTTCTCTGTTTACTCTGTAATTGTGCCTTCTGCCTTAGCAGAAAGGAGCCTCTTGAATTCCCCTTGAGGGCAAGAAGCATATTGCACCATGGTCATGGTTTGAGGGATTCCAGGTTATAGAATCATAGAATGGTAAGGTTGGAAGGGACCTCAAGGATCAGCTAGTTCCAAACCCCTACCATAGGCAGGGATGGCTCCCACTAGTACAGGTTACTCAAGGCCTCGTCCAACCTGGTCTTGAACACTTCCAGGGAGGGAGCAGCCACAACCTCCCTGGAGTACCCGTGCCAGTGTCCTACCACCCTCACTGGAAAGAAATTCCTCCTAACATCCAGTCTAAATTTCTCCTCTGCCAGTTTAAACCTATTGCCCCTCATCCTGTCATTACAAGACCTTGTCAATAGCCTCTCCCCAGCCTTTCTGTAGGCTCTCTTCCTCGTTCCGTCAGATGCAATGGAAACAGATGCTGACTCCCTTAAAAACTACAAAGACCAAGATCCATCCCAGGGTGCAAACTGGTCACCCCCAGATATCGTAATTATTTTATTCAATCCCATCATCCTGTGAACACTTTAAAAGTAAGCAGTAAGGTCAATTTGTTCTCTTTTCTCCCTGCCTTTCCAGCTCTCCAGATGGATCCTTATCTGGGTAACTTTGTAACTATGTACACACACCCTGTCGGCAGTGGCCTTCAAAGCCACAGACTACAGTGAATCTGTCCTGTTTGGGACCTAAATTGGGAGACAATGGGGAATGTGAGAAAATGAGCACTGGTGGGTGTTTTTGTTTGCTTGGGGGGAAGGTTTTGAGGAATTCTTATGTATCCTGTATCTATATTGTGTTAAGGATTCATGTATGCCATATCTTTTCCTGCACATTTTTACATACAACCTTTCTGTATTCTTCTCCAATTCAGTGAGACCATTATTATTTTACTTTCCTTTTATCTTGGACAAAGCATAAAGTGAAATAATCTCAGCCTGTCACACTCTTACACAAAACCTACAACATAATAATAGTGGAGAATGCAGATGGTATGGGAAAATTGCCACAGAAATTGGTGGCCCATACAATGGATAAATAATTCTGAATTGGAGAAATGCAGAATTGGTTAAAGATGCCTGTGCTGGTTTGAGGCTAATTGAAATATTTTAATGGAAAAAATTATCCTATAAGCTGTGAAAAGGGAACAATGGTGATGTCTACTTCACTCATAGGCTTGATGAGATGCTTAAGAAAAGAATACAAAACAAAGATAAACCACTTGGGCACAGTGTCTAACAACTTCCTGCCTTCTCCTCTCTGCCGAGTAATCTCATTAACCACTTTCCTTCTAACCCCTCTGTCCAATCCTCCAAACTCAACTTGCATGTAAGGCAAACCTTGGGGTAAGGTATAGGGGTAGGGAGAAGGTGGAAGGGTGGTTGGGAGCCCCCCCTGGGGTCTCTGATTTCTGGGAGGGGAGTTGTGTTTCTGTATTACCTTTAACTTGTCTATTTCTGTAAATATTCAAGTATATAGTGTATATATCTGCTTGTATATTGTGCTAAGCTGTAAATAGAGCTTCAGTCCTTAACTTCCAGCTAGTTGAGTCTAGTTTGGGTGATTTTACAAAGTGTGTGGGGGACAGGTAACTCCCAAACCATCACAATGGCTGCAGCATGTAGCAGTGGGCAGCAGTTTGCAAGGTTTAAGGTGAATGAGGCAGCTAATACGGTTCCCCCATACCCTAAGTGTCTGTGGCTTGTGCAGACACCTGGTGTGGTGCTGAGCAGTAGTGTTCCTCCGGAGTGAGAGGCACAGTGAAGCTGGCTACTCCATCTGTTTTCTTCCCTGGATTCTCAGGCTGCAGAAACACAAACAGTGGCTCTTGGAGCAGCAGAGCAAGCAGCTCCAGCTCCAATGGCAACCAGCCCCCAATTTTTTACTCCGGTCAGGTGCTGCCTGACCCAGCAGCAGTTTAAAGATGGTGTCGAATGAAGTCATCTCCGCCCTTCTTGTCATGCTGGTGGCACTTGTAGTGCATATGCCAAATAGTCTACATCTTCTGGTTTGTCATAGACATTACCTCTTCTGGCACTGTGTCAGTGACACAGCTGGATGCGACCATACATCTGCACCTCTTCTTCCCGAGTGAAGGTAGCACACATGCGCTGGCAGCAGCCACACGTGGCACTCCCTGCATGCTGTGAATAGACCCCAAATTCTCTTCTGAAATTAAAGTAGTGGGCGGTCGCAATGATTTGCCTACCCTCCCATGCATTCAGACTGGTCCTGTAGAGTGTTGCCATCCAGAAGCCCCAGCAAATGCCAATGTGATCCCACACACCTCTACTGTGTTCATAGTAGCAGCAGTGACAGCTTTGGCTTTAAGCACGAGGCAGTACGTGCCGCAGAGGTACTTTCATGGTACCAGACCCCTCTCTGGTCAATATGGCAGTGGCATTCATGAATAGTCCTAACCTGGTAATGTCTGCCAGTGACACTGATCCTATAGTGGGTCCTTTTCCATTTCAGCCACCTGTTTGTTGTCCTCTGCTTGAACCTCCTCCTTTTCATCTGAAGCCTGATGAGGGGATGGAGAAGTGGGGAGGGATGACCAAACTTGAGAAGAATTATTAAGGAGAATTACTAAATTTGAGACATTTGTGTCTAGATTCAGGAAGCAGAATGATGCTTTTTCTTTTCATTTTGAATAGCTTTGTATCTCACCCATCAGAATTCAGTGTACTCCTGAACTGTACCAATTACAGTAGGCACTGTGGAACCTACTACCTGACCAGTGTTGAAAGCACTGAACTGGAGGCAAGATAGACCCACTTATACCTCTGGTCTTACAGTCAGAAAAACAGAGCTGTCTGGTGATAACATCAAGGGTGGTGCATCACCTAGCACAAAAAAAGGCATGGAGGAATACAGAGCTCTTGAAGGTACCAGAGCTCAGGTTAATTTTGAGTCATTGACTGCTTCTATCTTGACTACCCCCTGATATGGAAACACACACCACTTGGATTGGTTATTAACTGGTCCAGATTGCACCAGAACAAAATGGAACTTCCAAGAGACTTTGTAATCAGGAGTTCCATGTGTGCATTAGTTGTTTAGTGGTAGGACACCCGCCTATTATTTAGAAGACCCAGGTTTGATTCCTGGCTAGTCCACACACTGCAAAGCAATCCAATCTTACTATGAATGAGAATGGACAGGAACTGTCCATGACATCACTGATCTGTGATGTCCATTGTTTGATATTGATTGCTGCTTTGCTACTTTGCAGATCTAGATAGAATCCCTCTTGTCTAATGCAGAACCCACTAGGGAACTATATGGTTTTCTCCCTTCTTTTGGTGATTGCTCCTAATGTTCTCAGTAGTACCTATTGGGTAAAATAAAACCTATCACTATATATGGTGAAATCCAGTGTATTACACAAAATAATTTAACTGAAAGAGCTCAGTATATGCATAAATTGTTTCAAGTTCTGTTCCAGATAACCGTGGCACTCACAGGAGACTTATGAAGACCTCACCGTACATGTGAAGACCTCACTGTACACAAATATGAACCAGATAAGCCCTGCTAAATCCTGTTTTGTCTCATCTGATGAGAAGAACTGTTTCCTAATCCTGAGTGGATGACAGTTCTGAAGAGTGCCAGGACAAAGAACAATTTGCCACCCAGACTTTGCTGCATGTCACTTAGAGACTATTTCTTGTTTGATGATGTGTTTGATGTGAGGATTATTGTCTAGAATAACAAGAGGTAGAATGTTGTAGTTTGAGGGGTTCCAGGTTATCACAGTTAAAAAACTACAAAGACCAATATCTGTCCCATGGGAGATAGCCCCAAACGTCATAATTGTGTTATTAAAGAATCTCTTTCTAAAAGCTTGCTGTTTCTATTTTGCTAGTTTTGCTAGTGTTTGAAATTGTTTGGTACTGACCTATGCACTGTACACTTCTGTAATCTATTTGCAAAATCAAGCTTAAAGACTCTGTAAACAAGGTAATAATTTTTGTATTCAAAATATTTTTATTCTGTTGTAATTATTAAAATAATAATTAATAACCACTATAACAATACTGTTCACACTTGCAGTACTAGAAAAACATGTATGATTTCTTACATGCAGACAAGCAGCTATTTGGAGGAATTTCTAAGACATGGAAAAGCTAGAGATGAATTTTAGAATGTACAAACCAGTTTTTTTTACAGGAAAAACTTCACCAAATACCTTCTTTAATTTAAAGACAAATCCCCAACCTTCTTTGTATGTAAAGGACAACAATTATATTTGTAAAGATGTGATGATGAATTTATTTTAGTTACAGTAAAAGTCAAACAATTCAATAATGTTGATGCTAAAATTGCGTACTTCAGAAGAATCATCAAGAAAAAGAATTTCTATTTTTGTCTTGGTGTATTTTTTTTTCATGGTGGTTACCTTTTAGCCCTTCCTGTCTACAACAAAAAAAGTTCCAACAGATACAGTCTGACATTGAATGGAATTTCTTCCAGTATTTATTTATCATCATCCATTTAAAGAGACAAATTGTGATAGGTGCTCCCAGAACTGGTTCACACCCTAGTAAGCAGCAAATTAGTGATGAATAAGATTTCATGCCATGAAATAAACAGTTACCAAAATGAAAATAAGCAGAAGGAAAGAAAACATCTAAGCCCAATAAGGAAATAGCAAAACTATGTATCTAATTTGTATCATCCTCTAGCAATAATCAATTTAAGAAATGTTTCAAATATAATGTAGTGAGAGTTTCTCAGTGATAGCTGTAAAGACAAAAATAGAATTAAGAATGACTCTATGATTATAAACTACAGCAATAATCTAAATGAGGTGATCGCTCGGGAAGGAACATGGTAAGAAATCAAATAATAAGTTGCATGGTTTTATGAGCCTTTAACTATGGAAAATTAACTTGCTTGTCTCAACACTGTAGCAGCAAATGGTATAAAGTGACAAGCACCCTGAATCAAAAAAGCTACAGTGCTGAACAGTTAATGAAAGTAAAGGAATTATCTGTCACATTTTTTCAAAATATTTAATTAATTATTCAAATACTTTCAGCTTTGTCATCTCTTGATGTCGTTCAAAAATGCATAAGGCATTTACTGATTACCAAGGAAATCATTAGGAAATGCCTTTATTTTGCTATGATCTTCCAGTGAAGCTCTGGATTACACAGACACAAGATAGGTTATTAGGTTATTAGGTTCCTTATTAGGTTCCTGCTTCATTCGTTGTATCTCCACCTAGCCCACATGAACAATGTGTAAGTGCATTGGGGCGTCTTCCCATGTGCCTCCAGAGGCCGGCTCTGAGCAGCCTCCTCCCCTCTGTGGTATCCACTGTACACCACACTCCCGGGGAAGTTGCTGTCTCAGTGAGCAGAGATAACACATCAGGCAGGTCATTCAGGATGATCTTATAGAATCATAGAATCACAGAATGGTAAGGTTGGAAGGGACCTCAAGGATCATCTAGTTCCAACCCCCTGCCATAGGCAGGGACACCTCCCACTAGTACAGCTCACTCAAGGCCTCATCCAATCTGGCCTTGAACACATCCAGGGAGGAAGCAGCCACAACCTCCCTGGGCAACCTATTCCAGTGCCTCACCACCCTTACTGTAAAGAACTTCCTCCTAACATCCAGTCTAAATCTCCCCTCTGCCAGTTTAAGCCCATTGCCCCTTGTCCTGTCATTGCAGGACCTTGTAAATAATCCTTCCCCAGCCTTCCTGTAGGCCCCTTTCAGATACTGGAAGGCTACTATCAGGTCCCCTCGAAGCCTTCTCTTCTCCAGGCTGAAGAGCCCCAACTCTCTCAGTCTGTCCTCACAGCTGAGCTGCTCCAGCCCTCTGATCATCTTTGTGGCCCTCCTCTGGACCCGCTCCAACACTTCCATGTCCTTCCTGTGCTGAGGGTTCCAGAACTGCACACAGTACTCCAGGTGGGGTCTGACGAGAGCAGAGTAAAGGGGCAGAATCACCTCCCTTGCCCTGCTGGCCACGCTTCTCTTGATGCAGCCTAGGACTCGGTTGGCTGTCTGGGCTGCATGTGCACACTGCAGGCTCATGTTGAGCTTTTCATCAACCCAGACTCCAAGGTCCTTTTCCTCAGGGCTGCTCTCCAGCCATTCACCACCCAGCCTGTATTTGTGCTTGGGATTGTGCCTACCCAGGTGCAGGACCTTACACTTGGCCTTATTGAATTTCATCAGGTTGGCCTGGGCCCACCTCTCCAGCCTGTCCAGGTCCCTCTGGATGGCATCCCTGCCCTCTAGCAAGTCGACTGTGCCACACAGCTTGGTGTCATCTGCAAACTTGCTGAGGGTGCACTCCATTCCTCTGTCCATGTCACTGACAAAGATGTTAAACAGCACTGGTCCCAGCACTGACCCCTGAGGGACACCACTTGTCACTGGTCTCCAGGTGGACATTGTGCCGTTGATCGCCACTCTCTGGGTTCGACCATCCAGCCAATTCCTTATCCAGCGAGTGGTCCATCCATCAAGTCCATGTTTTTCCAGTTTGGTGACCAGGATGTCATGTGGGACAGAGTCAAATGCCTTACTCAGGTCCAGGTAGATGACATCAGCTGCCCTTCCCTTGTCCACTGTCGCTGTGACTTCATCATAGAAAGCCACTAAATTTGTCAGGCAAGATCTGCCCTTGGTGAAGCCATGCTGGTTCCCACCAATCACCTCTGCTTTGTTTTCCATTTGCCTTAGCAGGACTTTCAGCAGGATCTGCTCCATGATCTTGCCAGGCACAGAGGTGAGGCTGACTGCTCTGTAGTTTCCAGGGTCATTCTTCTTACCCTTCTTGAAGATGGGTGTTATGTTTGCCCTTCTCCAGTCAGCAGGAACTTCACCAGTCTGCCATGACTTTTCAAATATGATGGACAGTGGTTTGGCAACTTCATCTGCCAGTTCCCTCAGGACCCGTGGGTGGATCTCATCAGGCCCCATGGACTTGTGCACATTCAGGTTTCTTAGGAGCTCATAAACGTGATCTTCTACTATAGTAGGCAGATTTGCCTGCTCCCAGTCCTCACTTTTACCCTCTGCAACTTGGACATTGTGGTTGGAACCCTTGCTGTTAAAGACTGAGGCTATCTTATCTTTGTTGAGACACTACTCTGTTTTTAATGTAATAATCACCATCACCAGGAGATTTACATTCAAGAGAGTATTCCCTCAGCAGATGAGGACAGAAAAGATATGAGCATCTAAATTTTGTTCACCCTGTGAAGATCCAAATAACTCTTTCTACCTTCTCAGAGTCTTTCTAAGGCACCCATCTACCAAATAATCTGGATAAAAGTCCAGGAAGTGTGTGGATACTTCATGTCCATTAGACTTGGGAGTCACTGCAGCCAAACGCCTGAGACTAACAGATCCTCAGAGAGGACAAGTTAAGAGGAATGAGACTATCTCAATGGATATGCATCATATCACAAAGTTATTTGCTTTCTCACTCACCTCAATGCATGATCAGTCCAAGGAACAGTGATTGGCACCCAGAACTCTTGGTTTTAGCTGTCTGTTCTAGCCTGAGAGCTACAAAAGCACAGCTTCTCTATGTAGGACCATAAATCCTTTTTTTTTTTTTTTGTTTTAATGTTAAAAGAAAAAAAGAAGGGAAAAAAAGAGGAAAAGGTAAAAAATAAAAGCAACTATTTAGTATTTCATTCCAGTCTCATTAACAAATATATATATATATATATATACACACACATTTATTTATCCCACTTTTGGGGTTTTTGTGGGTTTGGGAATTTTTTCTCTCTCTTTTTTT
>VWZE01016054.1:178350-199294 GCA_013396675.1 Eubucco bourcierii
TTTTTTTTCCCCCTTTTGGGGTTTTTGGGGTTTTGGGGATTTTTTCTTTTTTTTTTTTTTTTTTTTTTTTTTTTAGTGTTCCACTAAAACACAGAAGTTGAAATACAATAAATACAATTATAGAAGCAATGTACATCTGTAGAAAGATGTATATCTATTTCAAATGAAAGCTTTTTCATTTTCTTGTAAGAAAAACGGGAAAAAAGAGAGAAAAAAAAAGAAAAAAAAAAGAAAAAACCCACGTGTCTAAAGAAGGGTTCTGCTCTTCTTTTGTCTGTAATATGTATTTTTTTGGCTACAAAAACTCCTAAAGTAGGGAAGTTAGCTTTCATCTTTAGAAAAGGTTTATGTAAAATTTCAAGAGAATAAATAAAGAAAAATTTCACACAGTATTCCAAGGTTAGTACTAAGATATAAACTATTGTTGTTATGTCTGAGATTGGATCCCATTATTTCTCACCTACTGCATTATCATTAACATATCAGCAAACTATTCAAGGGGAAAAACCCAGCAAACAACAACAAGAAAAAAAAAACACAAAACAAAGCAAATCAAACAAAACTCCACAATATTTTTTCTAATTGACTATATAAAGGCCATGAATATGCAGACATAAATTTCAGTAAGGTATAGGACAAAGTACTTCAACCCCTTTGGTGGACACTAAACTTTAAGAAAAACTTTAAGAGTGAGTACTCTTCTGAGAACAATATAGAAAATGCTTAACTTCATTATTCTCTATATTATTTACATGTCCTATATTATTCTTCAACAATTGCTTGTATTTTCATCTTTCATTGAGGTCAATTCCATAATTTTTTTTCCATCTTTTTCTGTCTCTCCTGTATGCTTTTCCTTCTCACTCTTCTACAAAAGCCTTCCCCTGCCAAAAGACTAAGCATAGATATAAGCTATTAAAACCAAGAAAAGTCTCTAGAAAGCCTGTGTACTTGGCCTTGAACAAAATCTGAATGATTATTTAGTAAAATAAAGGAAACAAATATTCGGAAAATTGTGATCATTGCTAACTACTTCAAACTAATTAGCAAGACACTGGATCTTCATATATCTATACACATATATGTATATGTATGTGTGTGTATGTATAGTGATAGAACAAGAGGGAATGGCCTCAAGCTGTGTCTGGATGGGTTAAGACTGGACATTAGGAAACACTTTTTCACAGAAAGAGTGGTCAGGCATTGGAATGGGCTACCCAGGGCTGTGGTTGAGTCACCAATCCTGGATGTGTTTAAAAGTCATTTGGATGTGGTGCTTGTGGATATGGTTTAAGGGTGAACTTTGTAGAGTAGGGATAACGGTTGGACTTGATCATACTTGGGTTCTTTCCCAACCAGAATGTTTCTGTGATTCTATATGATTCTGTGATTAAATTTGGCCAGTGATATCAAGGGCAATAAGAAAAACTTCTGTAACTACTTTAATCATAAAACAAAGACTTAGGAAATTATGACCCTGTCTATAAGAAAAGGGGAAAACTGGTTACCTGAGATATGGAGAAAGCAAAAACTTTTTTTGCCTTGATCTTTACAGGGAAATGCTCCAGCCACACTGCTCAAGTCATGGAAGGCAAAGGCAGAGACTGGGAGCATGAAGAACCACTGACCACAGAAGATCAGATTTGAGACTATCTAAGGAATCTGAAGGTGCAAAAGTCCATGGGTCCTAAGAGAACTGATGGATGATGTTTCTAAGCCCCTATCCATCATATTGTAGAAGTTGTGGCAGTTTAGTGAAGTTGCAACTGACTGCAAAAATAAAAAAAGAAGACCTAGGGAATTACAGACCAGTCAGTTTAACCTTTGTGCCTGGCAAGATCATGGAGTGGATCTTCCCTGAAGGCATGTGTTAGAGACTGAGAAAAACAAAATGTCTCAACATCTCAAAATAACTAAGCTTCTGAGAAATGTGAAGCGGGCATCCTATTTACACTCATCTGCCCAAAATTCCCCCTGCATGAGCTCAGACCCTAGCATGCGCATGACTGGACAAGAAACCAATCCTGGGAGATGCAGACTGAGCTTGTGGATGCTGTCTTGGGACAACCTGCTTGGCTGCAGTCATGGGACTTAATAGCAACTTTCCATTACCTAAAGGGGACAAGAAAGCTGAAGAAGGACTTTTTGTCAAGAACTTGCAGTAAATATGCTATAAAATGAAAGAAGATAGATTTAGACTAGATCATAGAATGTAAATCCCCTTGAGCCTTCCATTCTCTCAGATGAACAACTTCATCTCCCTCAGACTGTCTTCATAGGAGAGGTACTCCAACTCTGATCATCTTCATGGCCATTCTCTGGACTTGGACCAACAGGTCCTTGTCATTCTTATGCTGGGGACCTCAGAGCTAGAGACAATATTTCAGGAGCAGTCTCAAGACAGCAGAGCAGAAGAACACAAGGAAGAAGTTCTTTACTGTGAGGGTGGTGAGACACTGGAAGCACTTGTCCCGAAAAGTTGTGGATACCTCCTCCTTGGAACTGTTCAAGACCGGTCTGGAGGGGGTTTTGTGTAACATGGTCTAGTGGAAGGTGTCTCTGCTCATGCCAAGGTGGTTTCATCCATCTGGTCTTTAGGTAGCCTCCATTCCAACCCATTACAGTTCTATAGTAAGGTTACATATGAGGCTACTGGTAAACACTTCATTTCAGCCTGAAGGAACAATAATGTTCTACTGCCCTTTAATAACATTAAACCTGCTACAATATTTTTCCCATGTGTGCTCCACTAAGGTCTTACTGTATGTTTACAGTAATTTTGAAGAGTCATAGTTTATTGTGTGACAGTGATCGAAAACTTGCATGAAGGTAATTGTAAAACAAGATACTAACTGTGTAAATGAAATCTGAACACTGTTTAATTTTTTTTTCTTTTATTCTCTATCTTTATGTTCTCCTATTTTGGGGGATTGTTAAAGCAAAAAGAATATGAAAGATGGTTTTCTGTTTTTTAAATACAAACTGTACTATCAGTTAAGAAATGTGGCACTGAGAAAGAAGGAAACTAGACAAATATTTCAAAAGCTTTATTTCTTTCCATCTATTTCTATTCATTTGGATAATGTCACAGAACCTTCAAAAATACCCTACACAGGATTGAGACATCAAGTTATTTTAGAAAATGTGGCGATATCTATAGCCCTTATTCCATTACCCGTTGTTTTCTCTACAGAAAGTTGACATGTTTTCTAAATAAGAATTCTTAGCACTCAAAGTAGTTAACTTCTGTTAACAGTGTTTACATTTTTTAATATTGTTTTGCAGATATGGAAAATAATGTTACAAAACCTTTCTCTGAGCAAATACTTACCTCCTTTGTTGTGAAAGGCCAAAATTCTACTCCCTTCTGCTGATGGGGGGGAAGCAACTGTGGGAAAGAAAGAAAAAGGCCTGGTGCCTTCAAGTCACCTCCCCTTCCATACTTGTAGACAGAGCACCTGCATATGCTTACACACTTGTTTGTGTTCTGCCCTAAAAAGGTAAAAATCAACCCTGACTTTACCTAATATGGTCAAGTTTGTCAAAGTGCCATTCTGATTGGCTAATGTGTGGCCAAAAGAGCCGTTGGTCTCAGGCTACATTGATAAAAAGAGATGAGCAGGCAAGTATAACATACTCTGCAATGCTTTCTGCTCTGCCTTGCTGTGCTTCTGCCTCACTGCTCTCTGTTATTGCATCCTGCTGTGCTCTGACTGCAAACACTATTAACCAGCCCTGATACTTTGGGTTTACCTTCTTAGAAACTTGCTGTGCGTCAGTTTATCAGGATTAGGCACTAAGTGCCTCACACAATAGGCTCGCTTAACCAGGTGACATTGTGCCTACCTGCACATCTGCAAGACTCCATGCCAAGTCTGGAGTCCAAGAGGAACCAGGATCAGGTCAGAGATTGTCTGTCTCTATCCCAGCACCCTGTTAAAGCCTGCGAAGATCTAGAAGGCTGTTAAGACACCAACAGAACTCCCTGCAAGTGTTTGGGTACTGAATGGAAACTGTAGTTAGCCCCGGAAGTCCAGACATAATATTTTGTGAGTACGTACTTAAAGCTATAATATTTTGTGAGTAAATACTTAAGGCTTCTCTCTAAATGAATCCAAGTGCCTTCTGCCTTAGGCAGAAAAAAGCTTTTGAATCCCTCTAGTGGACAAGTGATATAATCGACTGCAAGAACCTCTTTCCAGCTCTAATAGTTTAATGCTTGTTGTAATTTGTTAGGTATTTCTTAGGTGTTCAACATCCTCTGTTTTTCATCTGTGTCATGTTTTTCACAACCGTGCAAGCAACATGATTAAAAATAGTGTGAGATTGTGATATATTAATCACAAGGTAGTGAGATTGAATATATTAATATAAAAATAAAAAAAGTAATAAAGTATGTTTTTTTTCAAGAAATCCTGCCTGTATTGTTACACTCCTTATACCAACATGGTATATGGGATTAGAAGAAAGTTTATGTCATAAATATGCATGTTGAATGAGAAGGGTTCATTGTGCTGGTTTGAGGCTAATTGGAATATTTTACTGACAGAAATTAAATCCTTAGCTGTGAGAAGAAAGAAGAAAAAGACAACGGTACCTGTATCATTCATTCTTCTGCTGAGAAATGCATCTAGTCAAAATATAGATAAGGCACTCAACTTCTCACATACTTCTCAATAGTCAGTTTTTCTGCTCCTTCACTCTGGTGGTCTGTGTAGTTGCTTCTGCCTTAACTCTGACATAAGCCTACATTTCCTGTAACCTTCTTGTTGTCTTTTTTTTGACCTCTCACCTCAGATCTCTGCAGATTTATTATGTGAGATACACTAGGATTGATCTGGTTATTTCTGAAGGGAAAGTGGGAAGAAGGTTTGGGTCAGAAACCTCCTGGCAATCTGATTTCTGGAAGGGGTATTGTGTTTCTGTATTACCTTTACCTTGTCTATTTCTGTAAATATTTGTGTATATTGCATGTGTGTGTGTGTGTGTGTGTGTATGTATGTATGTGTATGTATATATACATACTTGTAAATTGTGCTGAACTGTAAATATAGCTTCATTCCTTAATTTCCAGATGTGTGAGTCTAGTCTGGGTAATTTCACTGGGGGGGGGGAACGGGATGGGATGATGGGACGGGTAACTCTTAAACCATTAAGAGATATGCCTGTTCTCACATATATTTACCTCACTTTTGACAATGACCTTTTACTGTGCAACTCAGCTTTCTGCATAGTTTGAAAAAAAACAACCCACAATCGGAACTATTGTCTTGTTCAAAATACATGAAAGTATGTAACCTTTCAAGGAAACTCTGAAGAAGGATTATTTTTTTTTTTTTGTAATGTGCATTTCTGTCCTCAAAGAGCCTTCTGCTTGAGAGCTGGAAAACTAAACTCTTTCAAATAATGACTTTGCACAACAGCCACCGAAGGAACTACTTTCAAGTGGAATTGCTTCCCTAGAGGGTTAGATGTGCCAATGCATATTTCATTTTGAGTTCTCTTTGGGGCTATTTCACATATATACTGTGTGAGTACTTGGTGTCTGTTAGTTTGGGTGAAGTTAACGCTCTCCTCACAGGAAAGAATGATAAACACACGGTAACTGGTCGTTGTGGTTTAATGAGAAGACAGATTACTTTAGATGAGGCTCAAACTCACTGTGGTGTTCTGTTCAAAGGCATCCAGTTTAAACTGCCACATCGGTACAATCTTATAGCTGAAGATTCTGCAAAAGCTGAACTGAGCCACAGCAGAGGGTCAGAAGCACATGCCTTCAAGCAGGTTATTCACAGTAAAAAAGTAAGCAATTCTTTTGCAGTGCATGAGACTGGGACAATTTACAGAAATGTACAATGTGTAGTTTTGGATTGCAGAAATCCAATGGCAGTGTGGGTTATTGAAAAAAATGCTGATGAAATGCATAAATCACTTCCTCTCAGGTTTCTGTGCAGATGTCTATCTGTATCTGTGACAACATGAGAGAGATTGAGTCATTCTGGAAGCCATAAGAATAGTCAATATATTTTAAATATTCTTTCAGAGATTGAGGTTTTTTTTAAAGCAATTCAAAGTTTTTCATTAATTATCTGACTACAGAAGATAAAGGAAACAAAATAATTTGCATTCTCATAGTGATGTCTTTCATATGCAGACATAATTTCTGTCTTGCTGTAAAGGATTACACATTGACTACTGTGATTTCTTCTTATTTTTTTCCCCCAGAAACTTAATTCCAGAATTGTAGATAGAGAACTGCTGAGGATTATCAGTGGGATGAATGTGTCTGGCATGAGTATTATTCTGGGTTTACCTTCATTAAATGAGCCATTACCAGAAAAAAGAAATTGTTGTACACTTTTATTGCTTTCCACTGTTTCGTATATCAAATCAGCAAGGCTGCTTTGTAACTTTGGTTATAACATTGGTTCTAATTCCACCTCCTGACTGTTGGAAGTAGTTCATTAGCGTTTCAAATAACAAGGAAGAAAAGTGCTCTTGAGCTGCAGAAGTGGAGTGCTATTGTTTTACAACTGTTAATATCTTTTATTTTATGTCATGATACATAAGCAAAGTTTAGTTAAAAAAATTTAAAGCAGTTCTATTATAGATTATTGTTTTAAAAAACCCACAAACCTATATAAAACAATAAAGCCCCAAACAAAAACACTTATTTGTCATATGTTCGGGAGTGGCTGTGAAACTGGTAGTCCTATTGTTTCACAGAATTTTTTGCTCACAAGCTTATCAGAATTCACTCATTAAAAAACCCCAAAACTCACAAAAATGATACTGTGCCCTCACTAATTTTTTTAATAGTGTAGGTACCATCTTAATAATAAATAAAAACAGTATTAAAAGTGAAACATTCCTTACATTTTAAAAGGTAGGGAACTTTTGCTGTGGGTAATAAAACACAGCAGGAATCTCAGCTATTCTGGTTCATTCATTTTGTCTATTGTATGTGGGCATCATTTAAACAACAGAGAATTACATAATATTTTTTTAAGTGTTAGTATATTATAATTTTTCTTGTTATTACAATATGTATTTACATTTCACGACTGCTAATGAGTACCTCTAACAGGACTGACTGCTAGCAACACTTCTGTTACAGCTAGAAGTGATATTTACTGCTCCAGAGAACTTTAAACCTAGGTATAAAACCAGAAGAACAGAAAGAGAGGAATAATAATGCATAAAATGTACAGGCTTGATGGATAATATTTTCTGTAGGGTGTCAACTTAGCTGCTTTCAAATGCGAATATGATGGATTGCATGTGTGAAGAAATGAAAATGTTGGATGAGATATCTGCTGGGGAAGTGAAAGGAAACAGAAATCTGGGCTAACTGAGAGGAACGTTAATCTCTCAGTGATGAATGAAAGATGATAGAGTAGGAGTGGGCTATAAAACTAAAACCATATAAGGCTGAAAGACAGAGAGAGGTGAAACAAAATTATAAGCCAAGAGTAATATCTACAAACCAATATTGTGAATGGAAAGGAAAGGGACGAGGCTTCATTTTTCATTATAAGAATAGTAAAGTCGCATGGAGTAAGATATGTCAAGATGATTCAAATTCTCGTAAAATTCCTGGGGATCTGATCCATTAACCAAGCTTTAAATGGTCAGATCTGAATGGTATTTTAGGCTTCTTAGAGTAAAAATATCATCTAACTTTAGCAATTTTTAGGATACTTTAAAGTTTTTTGGTTTTGTTTTTTTTTTTTAATTCTCTTTTGAGGATCTGTTAGCAGGTGTTCATGTGTTTCTTACACAATTTGGATTTGTTGTAGAAGGTTTTTCAGGAGCTTTATACTAAACTTAGCTGCTGTATCAAGTAATTGTTGTCTCACTGTTGTCTCAACAGTGGCCTAGAAGCGGGATGCTATCAACAACTTGTTTATAGAACTCCTTGTTTGTAGCTTGAGGGAAAAATGTTATAATATCTGGGTGTGGAATAATAATTTAAGATAGTAGGGGACTGGAAACATGCTCAAGTGACTTGTAGTTGGCTAGTCATATAGTTGTGGTCTGTCCTTGTGTGTTTCTCAAGTAGAACATCTCAACATATGTCTTATTGTCTACTTAGAGGTTTAGTAGATTCTGGAGTACTGTGTACAGTTCTGGAGCCCCCAACACAGGAAGGACATGGAAGTGTTGGAGCGGGTCCAGAGGAGGGCCACAAAGATGATCAGAGGGTTGGAGCAGCTCTCCTACGAGGACAGGTTGAGAGAGTTGGGGCTCTTCAACCTGGAGAAGGCTTTGAGCAGACCTTATAATAGCCTTCCGGTATCTGAAGGGGGCCTACAGGAAGGCTGGAGAGGGACTGTTTACAGGTCTTGTAATGACAAGACAAGGGGCAATGGGTTTAAACTGGCAGAGGGGAGATTTAGACTAGATGTTAGGAGGAAGTTCTTTCCAGTGAGGGTGGTGAGGTACTGGAATGGGTTGCCCAGGAAGGTTGTGGATGCTCCCTCCCTGGAGGTGTTCAAGGCCAGGTTAGATGAGGCCTTGAGTGAGCTGTACTTGTGGGAGGTGTCCCTGCCTATGGCAGGGGGTTGGAACTAGCTGATACTTGAAGTCCCTTCCAACCTTACCATTCTATGATTCATACCCAGATGTGGGAAAGATCAAAACATAGTGAAAATGTACCTTTTTAAAAATCTCTGATATATGGACAAAATCAGCAGATTCAAAAGCTTTTCCTCTCTGTAGCAAAGGTCAGGTTTTATAACATCCGTGTCCCTGCTTTTATGTCTCCACCTGGGTGCTGTTTCAGAGATTTCTCAGTTCATAAGGAAACAAGAATCACAAAATCGCATAATTTCATGGACTGGAAGGGACCTCAAAATATCGTCTAGTCCAATCCCTTAAGAATAATTTACTCTTTACATTTCAGTCATGGTTTAGTGATTGTTCTTGCATTCTGCCTGTACTGACTCACACACTGGGTTTATTGGATTCCATCAGTGTGCTCATAGACATATATTAAAAGCATGAGACACAAGAAAATAATTTCAGAGTCGAAAAACAAGGGAGAACTTTTTTAGAATACTGAAAATAACTTCTAATTACCAGAACCCAGACCAGTGAACTCACTGTCTGAAACCTGGTCTTTCTGACTTCTCATAACAGGATAATAGTACTTTAAAGAGTCACAGGCCTGTGAAAGAGCCTGTGATATGCTTAATTTTATCATAAATAATTCAGAAAGTCAATACAGGTAAAATTAGGATTAGAAGGTTTGATCTTTTCTCAAAAATGTAAGTATTTGTCCTCCATCTGTGTCCTTATGCTTCTTCAGGTTATGGTGCAAATACAAGATGCAAAAGGGAAAAAAAACCCAAAACCTAAATTGTATTTTAATTAATAATTGCAAGAAAGGGATGCCTCTGTGTAAATGCAGTAGTCACACAACATTTTCGCATTGATTACACATATTGCTGAGCTCCTGATGGATTCACAAAGTAATGTTCTATTAATGCTGATAAATTGTAATCTGTTCATTAACGTTGCATTTCCATGCTTTCAGAAGGCTATAGAAAGTTCTGTGATTACATTGATGTTCTCCAACATATAAGAATTAAATGGTAAAATGTATTAAAAGCATTGATAGCTTACAGTGTGCATATATTTGCATTTTCATAGGACTATATAATTTAAATCCAGTGCATGTTGAATAGGATACCTGCATCTTTGATGATAAGGAAACATAAAACAATAACATAAACTAAATACAATAAATATATACAAGGTAAATGCGGTTTTTGAAGCAACATCTGAAAAAAACCCCAACCAACCAAAAACAAACAAAAAACCCCAAACAAAACAAAAATATAAAAAAACCAAACCAAATAAAAACCAACCAAACAAAAAAACCCTCCCCAACCATGAGAAAAAAAAAAAGATCAGACAGCTACATTGACTCTCAAGACTGACATTTTATGATAGAAACAACATGAAATTACTGCCAGATGGGAAGTTATGATTTATTTACTGCTCAAAAATAAGTTGAGTACATTCACAGATATGTTGGGTTTTGTTTGGTTGTTTTTTAAAGATACTAATCTGGATTTCAAGAATTGTTAATGTACTACCAAAAATAAGAATTAAACTAAATAATTTTCTTGGATATCCCAAGTAATAAGAAGATGAAAGTGGAGAACCAATGCTGGAAAATTACATTTAGATGTAATTAAATTATATTTTCTTATGCTTCAGATATTTGTGTTTCTGCTGAGTAAAAAAATGAATGAAAATAGATGTGTAAGGATATGTGGTGGAGGTTTGTGGTTATTCTCATATTAAAGAGGAATCTTGCTTCAGATTTTTTTTTGTTTGTATGTTCCTTAAGGATATGTAGTAATGGAATTATATGTGTATTTAAAGTATTTAAAATTAGCAACAAGATAATGCTGATATGTCCCATTAGGAAACATGGACATACATGTGAATAAATACATAGATAGATACAGAAATAAATAACTATATACACAGAAAACCCATCAAATAAGTACACACACAAAAACCCCAAACATGTGTCCAGTGAACTGTCCTTGAAATATTTGATATTTCTTAAAGTCCCCTCTCTTCGTGATCCTAATGGCAGCCTGACTACATCTGAAGTAATTTCTTCTTTTATATTATCTTGTCAATGAATGTAAATATTTTGGACTAGCAGATTGGAAGTAGCTTAAAGGTATGAAGAGAGTGATGCACAATTAATTAGATTAGTTACTTTCAGAACAAAATAAATCTTGCATAAAACTAAACTCTGTCCTTTCTCTCTAATTCCCAGTTATTTGAAACAAAAAATGTTCTGAAATAAGTGTGAACTTTGGAAGATTAAACCACATATTTACTGTGAGAAAATGTGTCACTCTCTGCTATGTGGATTCCTAAATTTTTCCATCATGGCTGTAGGAGACTTCTAACTGTCATCACTAACTCTTTTGTGAATTAGAAACTAACCATTGTTTGTCCTCGCAAAACAAAGTTAAACTGTTGGGAAAAGTGGAAAGTGGGGGATAGAGAATGAGTATACGGGACATGAATATTAACTTAGTACTAAGACTCCGTCTTCTTAAGTTTCAAAGACTTGTTGCAGTCAGTCTATCTGAAAGAGAAAAATCTCCTCCTCTCATTCGGTTTGTTAGCAATATGTCTTCCCATTGTCTTATGAATGAAAGTCTAACTCTGTTTAAAGATTCAAAGACCTTTTAGGAAAAGTTTATTTCATCTGTCTTTTTGCCAGTTCTTTCTCCCACTGATAGAAAACCTTCTCTTTCTGTAACTACTCTTTCCTGGCATGCCAAAGCAGCTTTGTTTCAGCAGGACATATGCATACATTGTTATGATTAATTGTAATGTATCAGCTTTCAAACATAGTGAATGAAGCATAGGAGAGTCCGTACTAAGTTATTCCAGAAGCAGTTTCACAGAAATGTTCTGGAGAACATGGAGGGGGGAAAAAAAAGTCTCTTTGGATGAATGGTCTTTCAGTTTTTCTTTATTTTTTTTACACGGATAGTTACATACTAGCCTGAGATGTCTGTTCTACAGCTGGCTCCCCAGTGAGACCCAAACTAATATTTCACTAGATAATAACTAAAACAGAACACAAATGTAATTATTTTTTTTCACTTCTAATGAGTGAGATCAGAACCTGGCTAAGACTGTTAAATACTGAATACCTGATGTAGAAATTTAGGTTCAACAAAAATAAAAAAAAANNNGAGCATCCACAACCTCCCTGGGCAACCCATTCCAGTGCCTCACCACCCTTACTGTAAAGAACTTCCTCCTAACATCCAGTCTAAATCTCCCCTCTACCAGTTTAAGCCCATTGCCCCTTGTCCTGTCATTGCAGGACCTTGTAAAGAATCCTTCCCCAGCCTTCCTGTAGGCCCCCTTCAGATACTGGAAGGCTACTATCAGGTCCCCTCGAAGCCTTCTCTTCTCCAGGCTGAAGAGCCCCAACTCTCTCAGCCTGTCCTCACAGCTGAGCTGCTCCAGCCCTCTGATCATCTTCGTGGCCCTCCTCTGGACCCACTCCAACACTTCCATGTCCTTCCTGTGCTGAGGGTTCCAGAACTGCACACAGTACTCCAGGTGGGGTCTGACGAGAGCAGCGTAAAGTGGCAGAATCACCTCCCTTGCTCTGCTGGCAAGGGAGGTGATTCTGCAAGGTGATATAGCAAGGTCATTAAGAAATACAAAATCAAAATGAAATT
The DNA here is from genome assembly GCA_013396675.1 of Eubucco bourcierii. NCBI lineage: Eukaryota > Metazoa > Chordata > Aves > Piciformes > Ramphastidae > Eubucco > Eubucco bourcierii. The sequence goes on from VWZE01016054.1 coordinate 190,590, forward strand.
TTAAAAAATACAATGTTGATCAAACTAAAAAACTGTAAGTAGGTAAAAAGCCAAAAGGCAAAATAGAAAGTAAAATGAAAGATTAATCTACTAAATAAAAAAAATTACATGGTATCTTAACAAATATCCTTGAAAAGAAAGAATAAAGTATCTAATAAATGTTCCTGAAAGTATGTTTAAACCATTTCAGGTTTGCTAAAGTTATTAAATGAACTACTGAATAGGTTAATGATTTATATATTGTTGACAGAAAATTTTCCTAAATTACAGACTTGCCAAGAATGTTGAATAATGGATTATTTTGTTTATGCCTATGTTTCTGCATTAGGACTCTGATTTAGTAGAATTTCAATTAAATTATTTTCTAACAAGATATATTTATTCCTGTCTATCACAGTTTGTAAGGAAGATCTTAGTGTCCATATCAAAGCTCATACAATGAAAAGTACTGGACAAAGGTGGTCTGTGCCTTACAATATCTACATTTCAAACAAGCAAATAGATGATAGTCTCTTTGCAAGAAAGGGAGATAAGATTTTGCTTGTACAATGTACTAGTTGTGTAAATTTTTAATGCAATACAAAAGACTGAGTTCATTGTCTAGTATTAAGAATTTATAAAGAATCCCTTTAGCCATCCAGAGATTGCAGCTATCAACACAGAAATGGTCTCTCATATGTCTGTAAGGATAAATGCTTCTAATTCTGGTTTCTTAGAACATCTGTACTGTAGACTAGACTTTTTTTGCTAGGTGTTATGTATGACTTTCCTTGATTTATAGGCAATTATTCTATTCCAAGTGAAACTGGTATGGTCCTTCTGGTCTGGGTTCAGACAGAGCAGAAGGCAGTTTCCTACAGCATGAAAAGACATGAGATGTATCCCCAGAGATGAGGGATATTTCAATTTACTTGAATTGGAGAGTAAACTGTTCAATCTTGTAGAAACAGAATAGTTTAAAAAATTGTTACCTGCAGCTTCAGTCTTCCTGTGATTGCTGCCAGGTTGTGTTAAGAAGTGTAACAGCAAAGGACAGATTCTCTTTCCCACGCCACTTTCGGACTTGGCCTTGGAAGTGCTTGCTCTCCTCTGTGTATGTGAAGACTATACCTAGAAAACCATATTGATTTTGCTGTTAGAAGTATCCTTATCATCCACCCCATACTGATAAATAGTTTAATAATGTTCTGTCAGCACACTTATTCCCATAAATCTTGGAATATCTTATGGGAGTTTAAGTGCTTAGAAAACCCTTTTTTTTTTTTTTTGTGTGCTATCCCCACTTCTGTCAGGGTTCTAGTTAACACTGGAAACCAAACAAATTAATTCTGTGAAAGGCTACTCTTAAAACAGACTGACTCCTCCATAGTGTTCTCACGTTCTATAGTTTTTTAGCTTTTACTTAATCATGGACATTTTCTGGTGTATATTTTCCTGTCAGGCTTGTTGAGTTTCATGTGCTTCATAGTCCTCAAAGAGTAGGTGAAGCAGGAATAATTTCTGCTATGTCTAATTTTGCTTTTGGTGTGTTAGTCTTTCAGCACCATATACTAATCATGTCTTTCTCTCTTCCAGTGGTATGTTTGCCAATACTGAGGGCTGTTATGAAGTGAAAAAAACCCCAAACAAACCAACAAAAACATGGAAAGATTTGAAATGGCCTGACATGAAGCTGCAAAGATAACAGAAAGTGGAAGAAAAGGTAGGTTGGAACAGGAACACTGTTTATTTTTTTTTCTCTTAAGAACCATTCCAGCTTTGTTATAGTGCTAGTTGAGACATCTTGGCTTCAACTGCTTGGACTTGCTCAGCTCTGATATTTAACATGGGGGTTTGGGGGTTTTTTGGGTGTTTTGGGGGTTTTTTTTGTGCAACTACTGAGGAAAACACAAGAAGCAGTGATCAGATGTATAAGAATGTTCAAAACATTTTCTCACAGGGCAAGTCAAAAAAATGGAGAGCAGACAGGGGATACAAGTCACCTAAAATATCCTTGTAGTCTCTTGCATTGGGTTTTGTCATGGTTTAGATCCAGCTGGCAGCTGAGCCTCATGCAACCACTCGCACAACTGCTCTCTATTCCAGTGGGATGGAAATTAAAATTGGGGGGAAAAGGCAAAACTCCATAGCCTGGGGTGAGGAGATCTTAACAGAACAACACAAAGAGAGATGGTAGATGGTGGCAGATGGGTGGCTTTGGAAGCTTCCCCAATGTCTGATAGAGCCAGTTCTGACAGGCTGCAAGATGTGTTCATGACTGGCCGAGGTTGAGCTGATCAGCAATGGTGATAGAGCCTCTGTGTAAGAAGGACAAAAAAAAGTTGCACAACAGCAGTTGGAGTTTAGGAAAGAGTGAGAATATGTGAAATAAATAAGTGATAACAAAGTCAGTGAAAAAGAAAGAGGAGCAGGTGCTCCAGGTGCCAAAGTAGAGATTGCTCTGCAGCCCATGTTGGAACAGACGTCCTGCTGCAGCCCATGGAGGAACCTATGCTGGAGCAGGTGGATGTGACCAAAGAAGTTTGGGATCCCATGGAAAGCTTGTGCTGGAGCAGGCTCCTGAAAAACTCTGTGAACCCTGAGGAGTCTTCTCTGGAGTACTTTAACTGACATTACTTGTGACCTCATGGGGGATGCATGCTGAAGTAGCTTGTGGAGAACTGTAGTTCATGGGAGAGATCCCACAGTAGAGTGGTGCTCTGGTGGTGGTGCTTGTCCTTGCAGGCATTGCTCAAGTCTTTTTATACATTTTTTTAGATCAGTGTCTAGGTGCAGCTCCCCAGGAAATCTTCCTGTGTATTCTCATGTATTTGCAAGGGTCCTGCAGCAGCACCAGGGAGGGCCTCTGCCTCCTCTGTGTGCCACTTATCTGTTCATACCTCAAATACGCATAAGCCTTTTCTCTTTGGGGTATCTGATGGAAGGTGCCCACATACTGGGCATGCAAACCAGGCTGAAGTCCAGGAAGTCCACAAAGGTGCTGTATCTCTCTTGATTTGCATCCCTGAGCTTTTGGCCAGGAACCTGGGCTGAGTCCAGGAAGGTAACAAAGGCAATCTCTTTATCTTTGTTGGTTTGAACAAGAAAAGAACTGTCTCCTTCCCAGCTTCCAGATAGAGACACATGATAAACATCCCACATCTCTACAGGTCACTCCTGACATTCCTAAAAGCAATATGGAAAACAATTATCAGTGCTTTATCAGCTATTTATTCTTTCCAGGGAACTACTGAAATTAAGAAAATACAGGTGAGAGCTCCTCTGTCTCTGGTTGACAGTGTTGTTGACTGTGAGGCTGCTCACGGACCTTGTAACAGAGAGCTTTTTTCTTCTCTTCTGTGAGTCCAGACACACTAATCTAGGCCAAGAACACCTGGAGGAGACTTCTGGATGTCTCAGCTTTTGGCTTATTTGCTCAAGTAGATCCTCTCTTAGAAATTTCTCATGTGACCTCAGATGCAAAGTCTACAGGGTCTGAAAGTCAGAGTACTTTCCTTTGAGACTCTTGGAGTCCATCTGATTTAGAGCTGTAAAGTAGAAATAGTTACTGTTTCAGATTGATATAATCCATTATTTAGTAGAAGTGTAAAATGTGCAGAGAACTGGCCGTTTTCAAGATGACGGAGGAGAGACAATCGTACTGTCCTCTTTAGCCTTTTATTTTAATTTGTTTTAGCAGGTGTAAATTCCCATAATTTATCCAGATAAAGAGGAATTAGGGGAAAGACAAGCCTTTAAGGTAAACTGATGGATTTTTCAGGACTATTAGCAAGGCCCATGTTAGCCCATGTCAGCTTTGAATCAGAAGGTGATTGGCTACTTGTACAAGCACTACCTTGTTTCAGGTCATTGACTGAGCATTTTGGTTATCTTGGACTGGTGACAAATCAAAACCATGTGACAATACTGTCTCAGCAGCTCTATTTTTCATTGCTAAAGTTTCACTGAGCATTTGTAATTAGTGGTTGTGATGTTAAAGACTAGAGCTATTGTTCAGAGTATATTCAAATGATGTCAGAGATTAGGCGATTATGGGGGCTTCTGTTTTATCACATCATCTCACTTAGGGAACAGCATAGGATAAAAGATGAACTACACTTGCCATGTGATATTTGTGTCCAGTATTTGTCTCATTCACAATTTTATATTCCACTGCACATTATTTAAAGGCTTTCAGAATGAAAGCCTATTTTGTGTTTTAATGACTGAGAGCATGAAGAAGCCTGCTCAGTCTCATAAAAGATGGAAAACTTTATCTTTTTTCCAACAGGAAGGAAAGTGTGAGTGTCCTGGGAAAAGAACCCTCTCGTGTCTGTTCTGCATACAACCTAGGGAAATGAGACACTGATTCAGGACAGTGATTTTTTCAATCTATGGGACTCGGGTAATGCAATTAAGAAGGTGGCCACTGTAAAAAGCACTGTTTATAACAGCATAATAGCATCAAATTTATAAAGAGATACCTACTGGATATTTATTTTGTGCGTTCAAATTAAGCTTTAATGCCACTGATGCAGACTTTGCATATGTGAACATGATCTCAACATTGAAAAATAGTAACATCTCAGTGAAAATTTATTTTGTGTTTTGCAAGGTAGATTCCTCTAGAAATTTAGAAGTTAGATAAATTCCCTATCCAACCATCAGTTACAGTAGACAGATTTTAGAGTCTTTTAGTACTTCACTAGACTGTAAGAAGAGGAGGAAAATTACCACCATTCTTAAAGGGGAATCTGAAGTGTTCATTGCAACAGCAGTACTGCAAATTAATGGGCTGGAATGGTTTGTATTTGACTTTCCTAATTGATTTTGTAAGGACAATTCTGCAGATTAATTCTAGCATTGACATCTTAGGTAAATTCCACTATTTAGAGTAGTCTGTCAGGGCTATTTAGTGAGTCAATGCTACAGAGATACAATATCTTTTTTTCTTTTTCTTCTGAGAATAAACACCCTAAAAGTTCACTGAAGTACCACAGACCAGCTACTGTAACTCTTTTTAATGAACAGAGATTGTGAAGGTCTCTAAGTGGTAAAAATACTTCTGCAGTTTTATATAAAACTGTCTTTCATATGATCTAAAACATACAGACACTAAACACACTAGATTTACAGTGTATTCATAGCTATAGCATGCAATAAGGGCTTTCCTATGGTCAGAATGAATCTTCAAAACACATGGAAATAATTCCTTGAAATATAAAATAATTCTTTGTGCATAATGATTTTATTCTTACATACTTATGGTATGGAAACTAGTGAAAGACCATCATAATTACATTACATTTATTCACTAGATAGGTACTATTGAATTGGTGGAGGCAGGAATTATAAAAATAAAATTATTTTTATTTTCCCAAAAACCCTGCCCCAAAACTACATGCAGAATTAGTTAAGGTTTATTTACAGGCTCTAATTCTGTCAGGAAATCTTCACAAGGATGCTTATGGGCAACTTTAGTGATTTAGGAAAGTCAGAAAACGGAAAAGGCTAAGCTACAACACAGCTTTACCTTAACTATAAATTAGTCTGAGCAGAGAATTTAAGGGAACAGCAGACTTTACTCACGGAGGTGAGGTAGGAAATTGGCGATGATCCCAGGTGAATTTCTCTGCTTGGCAGCCTCTGAAACTGCAAGCAATGTCCAATTGTGTGGATCCGTGCGGCAAAAGTCCACTACAATCAGACACAGCTTCCACAAGGCAGATTTGTGGAGCAGTGCTGCCTTGGCAGCACTGCTGTAAGTCAAACTGTTGGTGTGCTCCCCAGCTCAGGGAAGGAGGCAGGAAGTCAGAACACAGTGTGGTCTGAGACAAGCTGCATCTGGGTGATGCTGGCAGCTCTCTCAAAGAGACCTAAGGATCTGCTGAGCTTGCAGACTTGTGGGCAAGTGGCATGAACTGTGCAAGAGTGGGACAGCACAGGACAGTGGAAAAACAGGAGTCGTCCAGAAGTAGGAGCCATCTGGAAGTAGAAACTCTCCAAAATGGAACACTGCAAGACAGGAACTCTGTAAAGGTGGGAACCCAGTGCCTTTTTCCTCACTCTATTTATGGTTTTTCCTAGACAATATGTCCACTTGCCATATGTACTGTGCACAAAGAATCCAGCCAACCACCAGCCAATTCCAGTGTGGATTTCCACTCCGGTCAGCATGTATGTGGAAAAAGGCATCTTTAGCTCTTCCCTCTTCAAACCTGAGGAGGGGTGAGAAAGCAATTTTTCATGCCTTCTTCACCCAGTTAAACCCTTCAGAGGTGGAGGGTGGGGAAGGAAGAAGGAATTTGGAGTGCCCCACAACAACGATACATGAATCCAGACTAATATTCCAGATTTTTTTACTTTGAAGTTACTGCTGTAGGTGTACTTTACAGCCATTAATTTAGGATATATACTTCCTGTTTGTAGGACTGCTAATTTCTTGTCTTATCTTCCTTACAAGGACAACCTAAAAGTTTTCAAGGCAGCCTTTTGTTTGGAAACATTTCGGTTTTCTATTTGCAGAAGAGCATTTTGCAAGTTCGATTTTACATTTCCTGCAGTTATCACATGGGGTATATGTTTGGAGGTTATCTGAAGTGCAAAATATTCAAGATGATAAAGTAACACTAGCATTGAGATGATTCAAAGACAGCAAACAGGAATTGCATATGAAAACTCATCCAGCTTCCCTAATCTACCCCATCTGACTAGCAGGAGAATCTGTTTCCCATTCTTCTTGTCCTCCATAAAAGAAATAAACCAAAACAAATCAAACTAACCAACAAACATATAATGAGATGATTTGCTTTTACCTGGAGACAAAACTGAAGGAAATGATTTCAAGATTTTAAATTTTTGTTTGTTTTGTTTTTAAGAATAAAACTCAAGAGTATTTTAAAAATATGACTTAGAATTTTTTTTCCCACTGTCCTTGAAACTGCATATTAGCTATTTGCTGTCTGAAAGAAAATAAGCTGCACCTAATGTAATCGCAAGTTATCATGTCTGGGTGTTTCATATTGCTCCATTTGGTTTAGTGAAATTTTGTTCTAGTTGCTATGGTAAAAATGTCAGTCAGTCCCTCTTATGACATGGCTTTGTGAAATGAAGCCTGAAATGGTAATTAATGAGCACAGAAATGTACTTACAATTAGTAAACATGGTGCTTGAAAGTAGTTTGTAACATTAAAATACCTGGTCATTTTTTGTATATATTGCTGTTTTGTTGTCTTCATCTCAAACAGCAGTGTATAAGCTCACCTGATAACACAGATCTCAGTTTTTCCTGTGCTGCACACTCCCTGCCTATGATTAATGATGCTGTTTTCCACTTCCTAGCATATTGTCATTACTGGAATGAATGACTTCTGGTAACAACATTTGAAAATCCTCACAAAAATTGTTAACCCGAATACATTTAAGTGTTTAACTCTTTGGTGGTTTTGGTTGTTGTTGGTTGTTTTGGTTTTTGTTTGTTTTGTTGGGTTGTTTTTTGTGTATGTGTGTGTGTTTGGGTTTTTTGTTTGGGGTTTTCTGGTTGTTGGTTTTAATGACTGAGAAACATCAATACTTAAAAGGCAGTTGAATCAAGAAACATTGTGATGAAAGAAGCTAACTCTAAGGAATACCATACATTTTGAGTGCATCTAGGAGCAGATGAGAAGAAAGGGAAGAATAAGGATGCTAATTAAAGATTCGTTTAAATGAGAAATGCCTTGACAAGCTGTTTTGTAGAGGAAAAGAGAATCTGGCATGAGGGAAAGGGAGCCTGCCTGAGGTAGAAGGGTACTTTACGAAACTTCAGCTGACAGATTCTAATACTTAACCTCATTCACAGCATAACCCCCACCTGCTTCAAAATGAGCAGATGCTTCTCTGTAGAAAAGTATTTATCCTCAAGCTATGCTTGTGGTGAGTGGACTTCAATTCACATGAGCCCAAGGTTTTGAATTTTGCAGAGCTTTATTTTATCACATCCTGTGTTCACATTCAGTGCTAAATTAAGGCTGTAGAAAAGGCTTTTCTTTCCTCTCTGAGAGTCTGATTATTTTTGCTGGCACCAGCAGAAGAAATGAATATAAGCGTAGCTCTTATACCAAGAAATCTGTCTGTCAGTCTAATCCACCTAATCTGTTTTATATCTCTATACTTTTATCACCAAAGCAACAAAACCAAAAAACAAGTAAACAAACAAAAAAAAAGCACTAAAAAAATTCCAAATCCCCAAAGGAGTCTTGTATTACATAAATAATGAAGAGAAAAAGGGTGGAGAATGTAATACAGACAAAAGATAAAGCTGGTTCCTAAAGAGAATTAATACATTGTCTCATTTTCTGATAGATGTGGTTATATCGAACATGGGAGAAAGGCAGGGAAGATTACAAGAACAGGGACAAAGAAACAGAAATAACAGAAAAAATATTTCCTTTGTACCTGAGAGATAGCCTCTCCTTCTGGTGAAGTTAGCATACAGAATCACAGAGTCATAGAATGTTAGAAGTTGGAAAGGACCTCCAGAGATCGAGTCCAACACCCTGCCAAAAATAGGATCGCGCAGGAATACATCCAGACAGGTTTTGAAAGTCTCCAGAGAGAGAGACTGTAAAGACCTACTTTAGGTATGCTTTAAAAATTACTGGTATGACAAAAGGAAACCATTCTGCTGATTAACCTTCTCCCAACTCAGAAGTCACAAAACAGACCCAAGAGGGAGGGGAAAAAAA
>VWZE01016054.1:208715-223407 GCA_013396675.1 Eubucco bourcierii
GCTGGCCACGCTGCTCTTGATGCAGCCTAGGAATCGTTTGCCTGTCTGAGCTGCATGTGCACACTGCAGGCTCAAGTTGAGCTTTTCATCACCCCAGACTCCAAGGTCCTTTTCCTCAGGGCTGCTCTCCAGAATCGTCAGAGTCTCACTTCTGGTGTCAGTAGATTCATTATTCTGGATCAGTGGTAGATGTCCTCAGGTTTCTTTCTCTTTCTACAGGCCACTGATCTTGAACTTATATGTGTGAAAATTCAGAGGACCAAGTTTTCATCTCGCTTTGAACAATTGTAGATGCTTAATTTGCAGTATTTTAATTGGCTATGCATGACCAGAGTTAGCTGACATAAATGTTTCTCCAGGAGTTTTTTTGAGCATTCATATTAAATACATTTTGTTACTTTTTTAATTCCATACTTCAAAATATTAACTAATTTATCTAATGTTAAATTAAGATGCCCAGTGGTATGCAAACTTATTGAAAAGTACATTTGTAATGTTGAGGAAAATACTATTTTGCCTCATATATGGTATCACATCAATAGAAAAAGAGAGAGATTAAATATGAAAGGAATAGAATATTAAAAAAAAAAAGAAGAAAGAAATTAGCTGAAACTGAGGAAGAAAATTAAAATGATACTGGAAATGTACTGCTCATTTGAGGGGAAAGAAAGCAAGTGCTAAAATGGGTGGTAATATATGGCCAGAGACTTTATTCAGTTTTTATTATTCAGTGAGTTCTTATAAATTTCGTTCTGAATTTTAGCAATGAGTAATCAACATGTTCACGGCTAATGTCCTTCCCTTGACTTGTCAGTTAGTCAATAATTCTTTGATTTTAAATGCTTTCCTAAATGCACTGTAGTATGAACAGTTTAAATTAAGATTAAACTATGTAGTATTGAAGAAATGGGTTAAATCCTTAACCTTGTATAGTGAAGGGATGAATATAAAATACAGTGAAAAAGTTTTCCCAAGTCATCTTTTAAAAAATATTTGTTTCATTGTATTAATATAGTGGCAACTACTCATAAATATAATGATGTAAAATTACATCAAGAAGCACAAAATGTAATTCAAAAGTTTCATCTTGTTTTTCTGAAGTGGAGGATGGCCTATCTCCTTTCTTTGGGACACGTAAGTCCAAGAAGGAAGTATTTTTCATTAGAGTATTTATGGAAATTTTAATACAGAATACACTTTAAAAAGAAGTGTGGTTAGTAAGAACCAAGCAACTGAAGAACCTCCTGAAAAAAATACAGATTCATAATCCATTCTACTAGAAATAGGGATGTGTAATTTATAATAGTGAAGGCTGATGACTGACAGGTTTATCAGAGAAAGCCTTGATAATTGCTTTTTTTTTTTTTTCCAGACTTGTAACCCAAAACAGTTAATATAGGTGACAATTTCACAAACCACTTCTGCCCAGGTTGTGTACCTGAGCCTCTGACAGCTACTAGGATAATCAATGATCTGAAAGAAAATAAGGGTCTAGGAGAGCTAGTTGGTTTTCAAGGATGACTTCCTCTAAGCTCAATAAAGGTTTACTTTAAGGTGCAGGAAGTCAAAGAAAGGTGGCAGAGAGCCAACATGGGTAAGCAAAAATATCCTGATTAAACTGAGAACAAAATACATTGCAACAAATCAATCAAACAACGTAACCCCAAAACCAAACAAATTAAAAAAAAAAAAATTAAAAAAACCCCAAACCAACCAACCAATCCACCAGAAAACAAAACAAAACAAAACAAAACAAAACAATTTAATCATTTATGTGCTGAAGGGTTTCTATAGATACAGCTATAGCAGAAGACTAGAGAAAGAGGACCAGCTGCTGAACTGGGATGAGATTTTGGGAGTACATGACAGAGAAAAGTCAAATTACTCAAAGTCTTCTTTATTTCATTCTTCCATGGTACTGGCCTTTAGGAGTCAAGCAGATTTGAGATATGATGTTTGTTATACGCAGTCAGAAACCATATCAACAAGAAGTTGTGTGCAAAGGTAGCACATGTGTTTGCCAAATGACATAATAATAGGGAAATTTAATGCAGGCTTATGTGATCTGTGTCTGTGTTTGAGCATTTTTATTTTTATTTTTTAAATTTTCCAAATATATTCTTTAAATCATACATAAATGCTCCAGAATGAACAGAGGAAATTAATGAAAAGTCAAATGATGTGAAGCAGACTGGAAGAATGCTAGAACACTTTTCATAGTCAAATGTTCTGAACATCCTCATCCAGAGATTAAAAGATGTATGCTACCAATATGACTTCCCTTTCCGTTCTGCCTTTAATTTTTTTACATAAGTAGAGGAAATGGATAATTTTTCTTCCACAGAAATACAAAATACGGCATGCCACATATTCATCACACATCTAGGCACTGAAGTAATCTCCTTAAACTAGTACTGTCAGTGCCCATCTTCTTTCAACATTTAGTAGAGTATACGGAACTCTAGAGATCTGACTCACCTGCTGACACTATCCTTTTATCTCTTTTGTCTCTACAAGTTATTTTAAAAATCATAACTGTCATAAACTTGCCCAAAGTTAGAAAGTGTGCGACCAGTTTTATCTACCTGTAACTCAAGAGCAGTCCTTAAGTTTATTAACTGTTTAATATTTTTTGGGTTGTTTTTATTTTAATGATATTCTTACTCTCATTATAAATATACAAATGCTGCAAATGGCCTCCACTAGCAAGGTTCCTTTTAGGCAGTTAACTGGAAGAACACTTCACTATCTGAGAAATTAATATGTTGAGAAACCACACAACTCTTTTGGAGAAGTGCTGGCATCCAGCTGGCTACCAGAAAATTGCCTAGAGCAGTACAGGCTCTAGCAGATGAATCTGAGCACTGGATTAAAGACTTGTGAATGTTATAGGTCTTCAAATGCTGCTGCCTGAATGACTGCAACTTTTGTAAAAATCATTTCAGTTAAGTGACTCGTATCTTCAGTACTACCGTCTGTAACAGTTTCCATCCTCCCTACAGATTGATTTGTAGTCTACAATGATCATGGTCCTTTAAAGCTTCCTAATAGGAATGTAAAGTGCATCTGATTGCTCAGACTAGGTCAGTGCCCTCAATTGCCAAACTTTGATGGAAAGGGAAAGGGAAAGTAGCTGCTGGGTCGTTGTCAGCATTTGTAGCAAGAAAATAGGATCTTAGGCACTGAAAAGGAGAAACTATTTGGTGATGTCATTAAACCCACTAATATAGTAATAAATACACATTGCGCTTACAGTTAAGTGAAGAATTGAAAGACAAAATTATAGGCAATCCTAGCGTTAATATTGCCTTTTACTGCCCACAGTATTTTTGCTTCAATTTAATGTTCTCATTCAGTTAACTAGTCTCCAGTTCATAGATGTGATGATGAGCCAACATATCTCTAAATGCTTCCTTCATAACTATCAGCTTAAACTCTTATGGAATAAATTGTTGAATCATCTTGTGGTCTTGAACCCTCTGTTTAAGGCATGTGTTTCTATCTCACCTGAAAAATTCACTGATAAGGAGAAAAAGTAAACGAACCCGTGTGTATCAAGTACATTTTCTTTAACATCCCAGTATTAGAAACAAGTTTTGTGAAACACAGTTATTTCCTTTACTTTCCAAAACACAATTCAGTCTTGTCTCTATCATTCATCTGAAATCATTCTTATGATCTGACATTACAGTACAAGATTGAACGTGCCTACTGAAACTATTCCACTTTTCTCTCATGTTTCTCATAGTTCTCTGCATGTAGCTTAAATTTGTTTGCATGATATTTGTATGTGTTTGTGATGGTTTGGGAGTCACCTGCTCCCCCACACTTTGTAAAATGACCCAGACTAGAACTCAACTAGCTGGAAGTTAAGGACTGAAGCTCTATTTACAGCTTAGCACAATATACAAGCAGAGATATACACTATATACAGGAATATTTACAGAAATATACAAGTTAAAGGTAATACAGCAACACAACACAACTCCCAGGAATCAGAGACCCCAGGAGGGGCTCCCAACCAGCCTTCCACCTTCTCCCCACCCCTGTACCTTACCCCAAGGTTTGCCTTATGTGCAAGATAAATTAGGAGGATCGACCAGGGAGGTTAGAAGAAAAGTGGTTAGTGAGAATTAATCAGCAGAGGAGCAGAGCCAGAAGCTGCTAGACCACCCGAGCTGCTCTCCCAGCAAGCGACAGACAGACTCTGACTTATCTATATATTTTGGTTATTGTTCCCAAACAATTCTTCAGCAAGTGTATGAGTAAAGTAGACATCACCATGTTTTCCTTTCACAGCCTATAGTGTAATTTTTCTTTATTAAAATATTCTAATTAGCCTCAAACCAGCACAGTGTTTAACCTATTTGGATATGCAAATTACTTGATAAAAATGTGAGTTCAAAGTATTGTGGGTAATTCCTAAAAGAATTTTAGAGCTGTCACCTTAACTGAGACATTTATAAAAATCATACAGTGTGGATCAGTTTTCACAGGCTTAGTACTTCTAATATTCAACACCTCTCTATTCATATATCAGACATTCTGCATGGTAGGAGCACATCTTTATCATAAACAGGTGCATTATAATCTTGCATCTGGCCTCTTTATGGTCTTACCAGTGTATCATATACTTCAAATATTATGTGATTTTACCAGTCTAACTAAGACATCTGAAAACCGGGATGATCTAATCATTTGTGATATAAATTAAATATGTCAAGCTGCTTTACTGAAAGGTCTAATCACACACATATGTGATTATTAATAATATGGTAAAGCATATTTGTTTTTGAATATCAGACAAAATCAGTAAATACGGTAGCAAAATCTTGCTTGCAGAGTCACCTCCTTTGCGAAATGTATATGATTATTTGTCAGTTTTGATCTGGGTGAAATCTGTCATTGTGATCAAGTGATTCTGCAGTACTTCCTCAGTTTCACGAACTATTTTCATTGATTATATTTTTATTAGATGGGTCTGCGACAGTCCTCTGTAGAGAAATACATGGTACCACAGCTACCTTAAACCTTAGTGTCTGTCTATAACCCCTCTATAAACACTTTTTTGAAGTAAAAATCTGAAACAGTTTAAGGTAAAATAATGTGTCAGGTGTTATTCTTTATTTTTGCATTTATGTCAAATGAGAAAGAGGAAAGTTGAAGGTTTTGAAAACACAGTCATGCGAATTAAGTAGCAAACCTAGCCATAGGGAATAAAAACATTTACTATTCACAAGTTTCATGTCAACTCCGGTTTGCATGTGTTTATTTGAAATTATGATCTCTTTTTTCCATTTTTTCTTTATATTAGTATACAGCTGTAAAATATTACATTACCGAAAATTGGCTTATTTTTTGTAGGTATGTTGAATATGCTTTGGTTCGTTGCTGTTTTGTTTTGAAAAATTATGCTTTTCCTATAAAAATTATACATTATTTAGGAAAAATTATGAACTTGCATGTTAAGATGAGGTGGTTTGTCCCTGGGGGTTACACCCCTGCCAAAGCAGCTCTCTTTGCCTTATTAGATGGACGTGGGAGAGAGAAAATATAACAAAAGCACAGGAGTTAAGATACAAGCAATTTAATAAAATGCAAAAACCAAAGCAAAGGCCACACAAGGAAGCAAAAGCAAACAAAGGTGTTGTTCTCTACTTCCCATCAAGACACATGATGTTCAGTCACTCTTGGGAAGCAGGGATTCAACATCTGCAGCGACTGATCTGGAGTACAAATCAAATCAACAAATGTCCCCATACTTCCTTCTTTCATCTAGCTTATACATCTGAGCTGACATCATATGGCATGGAATACCGCTTGGCCAGTTTGACTCAGCTGGCCCAGCTGTGTCCCCTGCCAAGATCTTTCCCACGCCTCAGTGTTCTCTTGGGGTGGGGGAATATTGGAAAAGTACAGCTTTGGTGCTTGGCTCAGCAGCAGTGAAAACACTAATGTGTTATAAACACCCAGCTACAGCACCGCAAAACATAGCACTAGAAAAATGCTCTGGGGAAAATTTACTCCAGCTCAGTAAAATCAAATACATAAGCAAAAGTTATTTAGTGGATGACATTATTTTCCTTTTGTTGCTGCTCTTTTTTTTTTTTTCCTTCCTTTTGCAAATAGACAATTAAATAAAAAGCAGTAGGGAAGATGTAAGCGTCTACAAATGAAAAATTGAGTTTTCTTTACAGTTTTATAAAATGTAAGCAATTTTTAATTCTTAGATTAAAATGAATGCCAGCAATTTAAGTGGAAATGGTTATGATTCTCATAAATACTGTGAATCTTCATGACTGCACTATTTTTATTGATGCAAATTGGCACAATCCATTGTTTAAGATAACTTCATGATTCAAGCCTCAACCAATGTCCATTCATCTGGTGCATGCTCATTAAAGCAGAAAGCGAAAGCCAGTTTTATCTAATCAAGAACTAACAATCTAACATGCAAGACAAATTACAAACAAAAGGGGACTGCATTTATTTTTGCTTGTTTGCTTGCTTTTCAGGATTAGGCACAACATTGCTTCTAGAAACAAAACTGCTGTCCACGTGTTTGGAGTCTCATATTACACCCTCCCTTGGTGGATTAATAATCATGGAAAGAGGCAGCACAGTACTTCTAAGTCTGAAATACCAGTATGAACGGAGCTGTTTTTTCATTTCTGATGGAGTCCGTTTAAAGAGAAACATGTTCCAGAAATAGATTGCCATTTCTCAGAACTGCCAACTGTCTAAATGCGTGACTGAGACTTTTTGTAATAGTTTTATCTTGTGATTCCCCATTGCAGGGATTTATTGACTAACATAAATTCTGTTATGTAATTACTCTGCTACTAAAATGTGCTACATCAGTCTCTGCCTATCCTGTTGGAGCTGCTCCATTTTAAATAAACAAATACTCACCGGGCCAGAACAAATGAATGATTGCCTCTATACACCAGGGATTAAGGCACTTCCTTGAGAAATATGAGTTAGACTGATGTTGCGGCTCCTACTGTTACTTATACAGAGTGGAACAGCTCCAGCCTGCCCTTTGACTTTTAGAAGCTTAGGAAGATTGCATGTCACTTAAAGGTATTTGAATCACAGTTTTAAATCAGGTTAATAAAGAATAACTTGACACTATGTGTCTCATAACCCAAGGATAATTGGGCATATTGGGAGTGAAGGAGAACTCAGACCTTTTCTGCTACATTAACCAAAGCAATACGTGTTGCCAGCAATTTCAAAAATATAAAGAAATATAATGAAATTAAAATTTTCATTAAACTGCATTTTATCTCTCTCCACAAGAATTATATATTACTTTGAAAAGTTGTAGTTAATACAGTCCTTGAGAACTATTTTTCAATTATAAGAATGTTATTTGAGTCTCTTATTCATTATGTTAATACATAATTTCAAATTATGCACGTGAAGTGTATGAGTGATAATTACTAAAAATTCTTTACCTGTAGACTGTCAAGAAAGGTGGTTTAATATTAATACAAGAACACTCAGAAATGTGGAACTTTACTGTACATCTATTGCAGATGCATCACTCTTTGTATAACATGCAGTTATATCTGTATGATGTGCAGATGTTATGATGGTTAATGTTCATGAGCAGAGAGGCATTTGGCTATTTAAATGAGAATGCAATTTCATTGCTAATATTATATAAATATATATTAATAAATATTCTTATAAAGAACTCATATACTTGCGCATATAATTCTGTTTTGAAGTCTTTGAAAGGTGCTTTCACTATTTTTTGGGTTTGATTTGGTTTTGGATGAGGAAAGAATTAACAGAATTATCTGTGGTGAAACATGACTTAAGATTAACCTGTATTTAAGCACATTATCTGGCTCAGAGAGCGGTCAATAGAATGGTAAGAGTATCTAGCGTTCAATTTATATGATACATTTTAGACCTGAATATTAGGGTAAGGTAAATCACAACCTGGACAAGACATTTCTTTTGTTATAAAACAGCTCGAGATAGCCAGCTTAGGGCATACCTGTGATGTAGTGGTTTAGGAGTTCATCCCCCCCACCCCCACTGTAGCCATCTGGAAGTTAAGGATGAAGCTGTATTTTACAGTGTAGCACAAATTTACAAGCATATATATACAATATATACAGATATTTACAACTATGTACAATTATATACAAGTTAAAATTAATATAGACATTCAAAACCCCTCCTGAACAGCAGAACTGCTCAGGAGAGCTCTGAACTAACTCCCCTCCTTCTTCCCATCCCCTCCCTTATCTCAAAAGGCTTATGTGTAGGGATGAGATCCAAAAGCAAAGTTGGCAATAGGTTAGAAGGAGTATGATTAGATCGGGTTACACAGATTCAGAGAGAGATAGTTAATATGGCAAGCAGCAGCCACAGACTAACTGATTTTGTTCTTATTTCTTGTTTTTATATCCCTAAGCAAACCCAATGAGTGACACAGACATCACTGTTATTATCATCTTTTCACAACCAATGATCTAATGTCTCTCATTAAAATATTCCAATTAGCCTCAAACAACCACAACAGAAAAGATTTGATTTTCCTAGTCCCATTTTGGTTTAGTAGTTTCATAGGGTTGATTTAACATGTCTAAGTGATTCTGTCTACCGGTTGGGTATGAAAACTTATATATATAGTGCACTAAACTGTATCACAATTAGTACTTTTTAATTGTAGATACCTCCTTTATTTTAGAAAGCAGAATGCATGATAATATAGTTTACTGTTATATTTAGTTGACAGAGGTTATTAAGAATGAATATCTCAAAACCTAGGCATTTCTCAGGCACAGTTCTCTCATCATGACATTTTTGCATTTTCTTTTCAAAAAGTTATATATTGAAAATAATCAGTATCTATAAAGTTTTCTGTTACTTAATTCTAAGGTTAATATTTCAAATTCTATCAGGAGAGGTGTTAACTAATATTTAAGATTAATATGTGTTTATTACTGAATTTAAAGACTGAAGCCACTGCAGAGTGTCTACATGCAGAGACATCTGTCTGTTGGATCAGAGGCAGTTTATTTGCAAATTCCTGTTGTAGTTCTATCAAACCTCAGACACTGTAGAGACTTCTTTGTCAAGAGCTTCTGGACAGAGCCACACCCAGATCAATATGATCCAAGCAATGCCAATTTATTGAATATGAATGTGCATTTATATACCCTTCCAACAGACTGCTCTGGCCAGCTCATTACAAAGCAATTGGTTCAAATCATTAAGGGACAAGATGTTGCCCCAAGCAACTGGCCCAAATCACCAATATGCAAACTACAGTGGCATTCTCTAATTGGTGTGGGTCATTAAGGTGTGAGCTGGGAAGGTACTTAAGCGACTGGTGTATGATTATCTGTTCAAAACGCCTTTTGTTTTGTTTTGAATCTCCTGTTGTTCAGTTCTTCTGCAGGTGTAGAGGACCTTTTCTTTTGGAACTGTTAGTCTCAAGCATTTCTGTCTTCATCACCTCCTCCTCATGGCCTCCACTTACTGTTGTTGAATGCCTGATAACCCCCAAGGAAAACCACGACATTCGCGCGAGACGGGTCTTGTCATTTGCACCCACTATGGGTGGAAAAAGGAGGACTGTAGAGGCTGACATTGCAGGCGGACCCCTCGCCAGCATAACCATCGTGGACACCTGGGCAGACAGAATCGTGGGGACAGGGACTATAAAAGGTGGACTGTGTACCCTTCAGAAGGAAGACATTTAGAGGAAGAAGACATTGGAAGGAAGACATCTGGAGGTTGCCACGGAGCCGAGAGCATGGTTTTCCATCATTGACACCGACGAGCTGACAGAATTTCATTGGACCCCTGGCGGTGGTGGTGGTGGTAATTATTTGCATCTTTCTACGGTTTCCTCAATTTAGGGATTTTAACTTTCTTCTTTCTTTTCCCCTCTGTCCTATCGCTCTTATTGGTTGTAGTAGCAAACAAAGCTTAAAGATTATATGACATTTGACCTCATTTTTGTCTTAATCTAGCTCTTGGGATCACCCCTAAAAAAACTCTCCCGATATCATATCAGGACAGCAGGTTGCTGTAGTTTGTGTCCTTGTCCTTTGGATAACCTTTTCATGCAGACTGTGACACTTCAGCTTAGAATTAGCAGTTAGCACAGCTTGGATTGCTCGCATGTCCAGTTAATACAAAGTGTTTCCCTACAAGAAACCAGTCTTCAACCTGCCATCTTCTTACTTTGGAAAAATGATTACTCAAGACAACAGAAGTCTTGCATGTTTACCATGCCTGATTTGAATAGGCATAGTAATTACAGTGGATAATGAGATATAAGATGGTTGGTTTTATGGAAAGCAAAGGAAAAAAAAAACATTTCAATTCAGTGGGGACTGTTTGAAAAGTAAACTGTAAATTCACAAAGTCACATAATAGGTTGTCAAATAAAAACTTCTTTACACACAGGAAAGACATTGGGGCAATATTAAAGACTTAGAGACTTAAAGACTCTTAAAGACCCTTAAAGACTCTTCTTATATACCACAATCACAATTGTCAAAGTTGATTCAACATGCTAAAGAAACGTTAAAAATATAAAATAGATAATTCGAAAAAGCATAGAAAATTGAGAGCTGCATCTCTATTTTGTTAGTGTTTTCAAACATCTATTATACTTTCTCAAATTATTTACAATGTTTAAAAAAGACTAATCAGGCAGAGGCTGTTTAGCATATGATAGTCTTATGATTATTACAGAATAGAAGTATTTCAAGGAATAAAAGTCATCAATCTACCCAGTGGTTCATGGAGAAGTGGCATTTTTTTCTCCCTTGGGTAAAATGCTTGTTAAGTCTGCCACAAAACCAGGTATGACACATACATATATTAGAAGCACATAGAACGTGAGCACCTGTATCTAATTTACAGTACTCAGCCTCATATGAAATAGTCCTAGTGATTTTAAATTATTTTCTTAATTGAATAATATAGAAATTTATGACAATTATAATACAGATATTACCCTGGAAACAGCAAGAAATAGACATAAGAAAAAAATGTTATAACTTACTGTCCATGTCTGAATATACCCATGATTATTCTATTCATGCGTGTGATAATTTGGGAGTTACCTACCCCTCCACACTTTATAAAATCACCCAGACTAGACTCAACCAGCTGGAAGTTAAAGAATGAAGCTTTATTTACAACTTAGCACAATATACAAGCAGATATATACACAATATACAGGAATATTTAGAGAAATATACAAGTTAAAGGTAATACAGAAACACAATACCCCTCCCAGAAATCAGAGTCTCCAGGAGGGGCTCCCAACCACCCTTCCATCTTCTTTCCACCCCTCTACCCTACCCCAGGCTTTGCCTTATGCGCAAGGTGAGTTTGGAGGATGAACCAGAGGGTTTAGAAGTAGAGTGGTTAGTTAGGTTACTCAGCAGAGAGGAGAAGACCCACTGGCTCCCAGACAGACCAAGAGACTCTGTGTTATCTATGTTTGTGTTCTTGTTCTTATACATCTCAGTAAGCCTATAAGTGAAGTAGACACCACCATTGTTTTCTTTTCACAGCCTATAATTCTTTTCATAAAAATATTCCAATTAGCCCCAAACCAGCACAATGTGGTTCTAATGTATGTTAATAAAACCTATTTTATTTTTAAATACTTCCCAATTTTAAGGTGCTTTATTGCCACTTAATTTATACCACCAGTATTACCTCCAGTTAATTTCTTTCTACAAGTGGCTTTAGTGCCATTACTAGACTTTATTACTAATACACGATGTAAAAAAAGTCAGACTCTCTGTCATAATACTGGGAAGAACTTAAACACAGAGATACATTTTAATTTATATTAACATATTTCAAGTTACCCTGTGATTACACTTTAAAATAATATTTTAAATATGATTTCTAAAGCTCATTTTAAGACTTGTTCAAGAAATTAAGATGAGAAAAAGAGTGTGTGATTCCTTAATTTTAGCACCTTTCTCTACTAGACAGCATATTCTCTCAATAGTCCTTTAAATAAAAAAAAAAAAAAAAAAAAAAAAAAAAAAAAAAAAAAGAAAGAAAGAAAGAAGACAGGTTTCATTTCAGTATGTTCAGAGCCTGATTTATGACCATGAAGTCTAGGCGAGATGGATTAAGAGCTTGATTATTGATCCTTGTCAAAAACAGGCATGATTCTAATGCTGGTCTACCATACAGAGCATGGAGGAAATACAATTAAACAAGATCAGGAACTGGATTCAGTGCAACTATATTATTTGTATTACTTCTGTACATGCTGGACAATTTAATATATAATCCTAATCATCTGTACAGTTGTGTAGTTGGCATGTTATATGTTAGTGGTACAGTATTTAATGCAAATGTATTTTAGCCCCAGGGATTCTAGTAAATATCTTTTTAATTTTTTTTAAAATTTTTTTTTAAATTGTTTTTTTTGCATTTCAGTATGGTAAACAAATAAGTTAGCTTGCCTGGAGCTAGCCTCAGTAGTATCTGTAGCGCTGTAGCAGCATTAAGGTATATCTGACAGAATCAGGAGAAATTTTACACATCTGATTTACCTTACTGATGAAACTCCTTGGAAAAAGGAGTGCAAGGGTAGGAATGAAGCTAAAGTAAAGCACGGAGAGTGCAAAAGATAGCAAAACAATGACATAGACCAGTAGAGTAGGTCTCTGTGCATGAGGTTTTATAGATCATGCACAGTGAGAACTGATAATAGGATACTGAGGAACTGGAAGAGATATACATTTCAGAGCCTTATGTATGTATATATCATAGAATCATAGAATCAACCAGGTTGGAAGAGACCTCCAAGACCATCCAGTCCAACCTATCATCCAGCCCTATCCAATTAACTAGACCATGGGACTAAATACCTGATCCAGTCTTTTCTTGAACATCTCCAGGGATGGTGACTCAACCACCCCCCTGAGCAGCCTATTCCAATGGCCAATCACTCTGTGAAGAACTTCTTCCTAATATCCAGCCTATACCTCTCCTGGCACAACTCAACCAGCAGAGAGAAGACTCACTGGCTCCCAGACAGAGAACGAGAGACTCTTATCCATGTTTGTGTTCTTGTTCTTAAACCTCTCAGCAAGCCTATGAGTAAAGTAGACATCACCATTGTTTTCTTTTCACAGAAAATATAATTTTCTTCATTAAAATATTCCAATTAGCCTCAAACCAGCACACATCCAGTCTAAACCTGCCCTGATGCACCTCAGTGCTGTGTTCTCTTGGTTACCTGGCAGAAGAGGGCAACCCCTACCTGGCTCCTAACTTGGTGTCATCTGCAAACTTACTGATGATGGACTCAATTCCCTGGGCCAGATGATCAATAAAGACATTGAACAGGACCAGGCCCAGCACGGATCCCTGGGGGGCACCACTAGTGACTGGCTACCAACTGGATGTGGCACCATTCACCACTATTCTCTGGGGCTACCCCTCCAGACAGTTCTTGACCCATATCAGATTGAATCTTTCCAAGCTACGAGCTGCCAGTTTTGCCAGGAGCTTGTTGTGGCAGACAGTGTCAAAGACTTTGCTGAAGTCCAGGCAGAGTACACTCACAGCCTTCCCCACATTCACCGGGAGGGTAACCTGATCATAAAAAGAGATCAAGTTGGTCAAGCAGGACCTGCCCTTCCTAAACCCATGCTGGCTGGGCCTGATCCCTTGGCCATCCTGTAGGTGCTTTGTGATGGCACTCAAGATGATCTATTCTATAACCTTGCCTAGCACCGAGGTCAGGCTGTCAGGTCTGTAATTTCCTGGTTACTCCTTCTGGCCCTTCTTGGGTATCATATTGGCCAGGTTCCGGTCTTCAGGGACCTCTCCAGTGAGCCAGGACTGTTGATAAATGATGGAGAATGGCTTGGCCGGCTCATCTGCCAGCTCTCTCAGCACCCCAGGATGTATCCCATCTGGTCCCATGGACCAGAGACAGCGGCATCGGGACAGCTCCGGCACCGAGACCAGCTCCGGCGCTTAACGTCACTGCTTTCAGCAGAGCGGGGAATTTCCCGACGCGGAGGTACCAGGAGAGAGGGGAGGAAGGGCAGCAGAGTCGGCTCCGTCACGCGCCTGCGCGAAGCGTCAGCCGTAGCTAGGGGGTGTGCCGTGGTTACGCGCGAGATACAAACTCGAGCGAGCCAGCAGCACCGCGCCATTTGGAGAGACAGCGGCATCGGGACAGCTCCGGCACCGAGANAAAAAAAACCAAACACCCACAAAAACCCAAACAAACCGCAATATCACACAAACCCATAACACCACTATAGTAACCATGGCTGTAACTCGGGGAAATAGAAATGCTAAGAAA
This sequence comes from Eubucco bourcierii, assembly GCA_013396675.1. Taxonomy (NCBI): domain Eukaryota; kingdom Metazoa; phylum Chordata; class Aves; order Piciformes; family Ramphastidae; genus Eubucco; species Eubucco bourcierii. Next base: position 223,051 of record VWZE01016054.1, read on the forward strand.
ACTGTGGGTACCCAGACTGGGGCCTCACACAAAGAGGTAAGTATTCAGACCTCGGGCTGTAGAGAATGCCTCAGCTTAGCATTTGGAATGGAGGGCAGTGGGTACGAAACATGCGTGAGGTGTGAGCAGGTGAGTGATTTGCTCAGTATGGTGGCTGGGCTGAAGGAGGAAGTTGAAAGACTAAGGTCCAAATGGGAATGTAAAAAGGAAAATACCTGCAAAAACCGGGCTATACCAACCCTGGGGGAGGGGCAGCAGGTCAGGGAATTAAGGGATTCTGTTTCCCCTTCCCCTTCCTTCACAGAGAAAATAGGTAAAATAGGGGGAGTGGAGGCAGGTCCCCCCCAGCAAAGGCAG